>JAJEJO010000173.1:580853-833908 GCA_020662805.1 Glaucomys volans | reverse complement strand
AAAAAAAATGCCATGATATAAACACCAAACAGAATATAAATTATTTGAATTTATACATTTATTATAATAAGTCAAAATTTAAGAAAAGTTCATTACATGTGGAAAGCATATTTAGAAAATTAGAACATTTTACTTTATCTCAACACTTCATTTCCTTTTACTATCTCACCTTTGATTTTGGCATTGTAGAGCCTTTTAGGCCTCCTTCCCCATGCCCTGTCTTATTTGTGGAGTCAGATTGTCTTACACAACTTCATCTCACAAGTGGGCTAATAAACACTGTCTTCAACTTGGTCATTTGTGTTCCTGTATCAGTTTTCTTGGTATAATTGGTTTACAGAATTAAAATCTCTTTGAAGATTCCCTCTAAGTTCAGACTCTTAAAATCCTCATTATTATGAAGATATTATTTCCCCCTCAATATACATATACTGTAACATGATCACTGTTTATTTTATTTGACTACCATCAGCTATGTTATCGAATGCCACTATTCTAATGTACAAACTTAGCATTCTATTCTTTGGAGGTAAGTTTCATATGTCATAGACCCATTTTGTCCTTTCTGATCCAATGCAATGGGGCAACATTTTATTTTCTTAAGTTAGATGTGGTAAAAAAAAAAATGTAGGTTTAACTTAGAACTGGAGCAGGGATTGTCTCAGTGGTAGAGCTCATGTTTAGTCTGTGCAAAGGTTCAGATTTAACCTCAGGACCACACACACAGGAAAAATTAAATCATCTTCTGTTTGAATAAATATTGGTAAGAAGGAGAATATCTATCAATATTTATCATTTAAATCCATAATCATGCATGCTATAGGTACTAATTAAAAAAAAAAAACCAAGTTTGAAAAAGAACAAGAGAACATGGATGTTATGGTTTAAATATTAGGTATCTCCCCAAAACTCATGTGTGAGACAATGCAAGAGAACTTAGAGGTGAAATGATTGGGTTATGAGAGCCTTAACTGCATTAACTAATTGATAGGGATTAACTGGGTGGTAAGTATAGGCGAGTGATTGGAGAAGGTGGCTCATTGGGCATGTGTCTTTGGAATATATATTTTGTCTCAGCTGAGCAGAATCTCTGTTTCTTGGTACCATGTTCACAGGTGCTTTTCTCTGCCACACTCTCCGGCCATGATGTTCAACGTTATCTTGAGCCCCAAAGAATGGAACCAACAGTGTATGGACTGAGACCTCTGAAACATGAACCTCCAGATAAACTTTTTTTCCTTAAAATTGTTCTTGTCAGTTTTTTGGTCACTGCTGCAAAAAAACTGAGTAAAATAATAGACTACATTTCAAAAATAATGATCATCTGCAAATGAGCAACCAAGTTTCTATAAAGCTAATCAAAACATGAACATTTTGTTGAGTAGCAGACAATGATTAACTCATAATGGTGGGCTATTTTTTAGTTTAACAGAGATATTAAGGCCAGTTAGGGAAGAACTCTAGAACATTTCTAGTCATCTTATAGTCAAGAAGCAGGTAATTAATTTATAATACCACATATATTATGATTTACTTAATTTTTACATGAAGATTTTTAATTTGTATATTTTCTAATATCTCTCATTTTAAAAAATAGCTTAAAGAATCTTCTTTAAGTTAGATCATCTGGAATATTTTGATACTTGCCTAGTAAGTTTTCATTAACCTCTGTTTTGAAATTTAAAAATATTATTCTTTTGTAACATACACAGAGTTGAGTTGTCAAATTGTTAGGGGAAATTTTGTAACTGACTTCTTCTTGAACTATATATAGTACCATTAGCTGTGATTTTAAAGGTCTTTTTTTTTTTACTTTTCTTGAAATAATTAGTTAATAGAAGTCTTATCTATATCAAGTGTCATATTGATTTGGTAATATATGTATTACACAGCAATTATAATTCCATTATCTGCACTATAATTTGTAGCAATTAAATGGTAGACTGACAGTGTTAATAAAATATTCATTCATAAAGGTGTTTGTATTTCCAAGTGAGGATTGATAATTAATATGGGAGATCATATATGTTAACTTTCATTGTAGTTTCCAATCCAGAAGAAATGCAAAAAAAAAAAACCCTAAATATAAAGCTTTAAAATATGCAATTTTATAATAATTACATATATAATCTGATACATTGCATAAACATTTTAACACATATAATGTATTTTAATAATAGCCACTTTTTACAATTTGTACCATGTTTTCTATATGTAGTCATACAATTTTAAAGGTGAAAATAGTTCTTTGTAAAATTCAGTTGGCTGACTTCATGTCTCATCATTTGATTTTCTATATGACTACTACATAGTCCTTATTATTGCTTGTGTTCTTTTAACCTACATTAAAATAAATATCTGAGTCTAGATTATTAAGTAAATGTATCTTATGTCTAAGCATTTAGTATAGTCACCATTTAATTAGTTTGAAACTAGGGCAGATAATATTTTAGGAAGTATATCCAAATATTTTTTCTAAATAGAAAAACATAGCACAACCCTTAGTGTGTATTTTTTTTTAGCGGCATGGGCTTGGGAGAACTTAGCCCCATGGTAATTTATTAATAAAGTTCTTTCCTTACTCTAGTAGAAATTCTTGAAAAAAACATGAATAGTAGGAATTGTAATGTATCTCTAAAAATGCATATATTGACATGTAACACGCACCTACAATACTTTGGACTGTGATGTCACTTAAAAGTAGGGTTGCTGTTGTCATAATTAATTGAGTTGACTTTGTATATGAATAAAATAAACTCTGAATCTAAAATAACTGATGTCTTAAAAGAACTTGATGTGAAGACGTGATGGAAGAACTCCATGTAAAATAAACACATAGACCAGAGTTACAAAGCTACTGGGCAAATAATGGCAAGGATTTATGGCCACCTCTTGAATTTAGACAAATGCAAGGAAGGATTCTCTTTAGAGACATAGAAGGAAGACTGTTATGTTGCTACCTTGATTTCAGACTTCTAGCCCCTAAAATTGTGAGGCAATAAATGTTATTTCAAGCCATCTAGTTTGTGGTACAGCCATCACTTGGTTTCCATTGTGGATTGATTCCAAGATTTCTGTAGGTTCCATTATCCTTGGAATCTCACGTCCATTATTGAAAATGACATAATATTTGCACATAGTCTATCTATATCCTCTCCTATAAATGGAATCTTATCTGAATTGCTTATAATAACTAATACTATAATACCTAAGCACTATGTAATTGTTATTCTGTTATTTAGTTAATAACATAAAGAGTAAAGTATGTGCATGTGCAGTACAAACCTAATATATATATAATATTCAATATATATATGATTGATTATCATTGATTCGCAATTGGTTGAATTCACAGATGTGGAATTGCTAAATTGGGGGGACAAACAACACTCTCTTATACTGTTTCTGAGAAATTAATACAGTGTTACTTTATTTCCTTCCAGCATTTGGGTGAAAATACACTAGCAAATTAAAATGGGTGTATTTGTTTTGTTCTTGCTTGGACAGAAGATTCGCACATGTATTTAAGTTTGTTTATGTGCATATTCAAACACATATACCTATGTTTTATATGTGTGGAATTATAAATACGTCTGTACATCTATAAGTACGTACATATGACTATTAATGTATACTTAAGCCTGATTCTGGTTGGATCCCAGGATTCTGTATTTCTTTTTCAATGCCTAAGAAGATCCTAATATGCAAATGTTTGAGAGTGGCCATTCCATGTCTTGCTGATCTACTATAAATATTACTAATGCATGTAATATTATTATTTCTACAGAAATATTTCCCAAGATACTATTGTGAGTCATTTACTTAGCTGTTTTCTACTGAAGTCTCAAGCAGTCCAAAAAGGGTAATTTTGCTCAATGCATCTCCTCCTTGGATGTTTTCGATATATGTTAGCAATAATGTAAGAGGATAAAATTAGGAATTATAATTAATGCCTTATCTCTGAATTTTTCTTATTTCCCAGACATGCTACCCATTAAGTTAATACCCTTTACTGCTACCTAAATTATTTGTCTTCTTTGATGGGAGAGTAGAGAAGGTCACCAAAGAAATCAATTTCATTTTATAGTTAAGTAGGCTGGGGAAGAAACTTCTTTAGATTCATAGCATTAAGCTTAGAGCACTATCAGGTACAGAGCAGAAGGTCTGTGCAAATAAAATTCATAGTACAAAACAATGGAGATGTGGAAAATATGTGATTATCTAAGTACCAGTTTCCCCTCTGAAGTTGATCAGCTGGTGGATAGGTAATGAGAGAAATTATTTATCTATTAGAATAACTAAAATTAAAAGAATACTGACAATGACATGAGAGAAAATGTGGAGAAACTGGGCCTTTCATGTATGTCTAGTAGAAACTGTTAAAATTCTACAGCCCTTCTGAAAACTTCAATTGAAATTCTCAAATCCAATTATTCACTTATCTTGTGACAGAATGATCTCACTCCTGGAATTTCATCCCAGAAAAATGAAAACTATGTGCACACAAATACTCATAACAGTTTCTTTTTCCAAATTAGGAAAAACTAAAAAAGAATACTTATCCTTTAACAGGTTAATGTTTGAACAAACTCATACATCCATACCACAGAAATCTAATTATCAATAAAATCAAGGTGCCAGCAAGTGATGCACAAAACTTGAATGGATTTTAAGAATATTATGCTGAAGGGAAAAATCAACCTTAAAAGATCTAAGTATAATCAAATTTATATAACATTTGTTTTAGTGAACTTTTTCGTTGCTGTTACTAAAAGACCCAATACGAACAACATGCAGACGAAAATGTTTAGTTGGGCTTCATGTTTTTGGAGGTCTCAGTTCATAGACATCTGACTATACTACTTTGGGCCCAAAGTGAGGCAAAATATCATGATATAAGAGCATGGCAGAGGAAAGCAGCAGAGTATGGCAATCAAAAAGCAGAGAGAGAGAGCTCTACTCACTAGGGACAAGATATATACCGCAAGGGGATGCTTCTAGTGACCTACTTCCTATAGCCATACTCATCTGCCTCCAGTCACCACAAGTAAATCCATATCAGTGGATTAATTTACTAATTAGATCACAACTCTCATAATCTCATCATTTTGCCTCTGAAAGTTCTGGTATGGTCTCACAGTTGAGCTTTTATCTAAATTAACATTCTTAAAATTGACAAAACTTTGTGAGACGAAAGACATATGAACAATTTTCAGTAGTTGAGGATTGGGAGAATGTGGTTACAAATATGAGCAGAGAACAAGAAGGAGAACTTTCATGATGCTGGGGCAGTTCTGTATCTTGATATTTTTAAATGAATGTTATATAAATCTACACATGATAAAATTTCATGGAATAACCCCTTAAAACATACAGATACACAAATATGCACAAATGATTGCAAGAAAATTTGAAAAAAATGATTAAATCTATAGGTTAGTTGATAATAATTCCCCAAATCAATGTCCTGGTTATATTTTATTTTGGTTATGTTAAATGTTACCATACCATGAGGGTAATATGTTCAAAGGATACAGAGTTATCTCTGTACTGTATTTGGAGATTTCACTGAGTCCATATTTTCTTCAAAATTAAAGGAGAAAAATTAAAACATAGCCAACCAATTTGGCCTGTGAGTCATAGGTTATGACTCAAGAATTAATATTTTCTAATTGTAGATTAGAAAACTGAAAAAGAAATCAAATCAATATATTAGTTAATTTTAAAAGGTGTTATAATGGATAAAATTTGATGTTGCTTGTGTCTTTGAAAAGGGATACCTCCTGGTTTCTCTTTCTCATGTGTGAAAATATAATGGAAAAAACTGAATCACTCAGTAATGATCTAAACACTTTGTACCCAGAATGCAGCCCCATATCCAAGTTGAAGGTGAGTAATGGTGAACTCTTTAGTCCATAAAGAAGAGCAGTCTTTGGCATTCCCAGACATTAAAGTATTGTGCATGGAAAATCACCTAAAGCTTTGACTTTCCATGGATATGGACTGTATAAATTGGAATCATGACAAGGCAGACTACCAGTCTCTAGCTAACAAAGCATATGCCAACGCCCATATATGTTATGTGGTCTAGGTTATACTGCAATAAAAATATCCATTCATACATGCACAATAATTTAGTAACAACACAAAACTAAATTATTTTTGTTTTGGTTTTGGTTTGTTTTGTTCTCAGTACTTTTTCAGTGCATTTTGATATGGGTCTGTGTTCGCTATTGTTCCACCTAAGTGGACTAAACAGGCCCTATTTTGAAACATGCTTTCCACAGTCAATAGAAGAAACAAGGGAAACCTGTAAGGAATTGAAGAAGTTATTGAATTATTCAACCTTAAACAGACACATTTTTTCCAATTATTTTCAAGCAGAAGGATGAGTCAAACCACAAAATCCAACCAAAAGGTATTGGGTGAAAACCAAATTCAAGGGAGAAGGATAAATAATTACCAAAATATTCACCACCTGAAATTTATTGAGATGAATAAAATTTCAAGGATAGCTGAATACAAAGAATAAATGGGCTTTCCCTCCTCTATGTTAGTACTATGCCAATATCTGGGAACATCATTTCTACTGTTCCATGCACCTAGGGGGTGATGAGAGGTAAGAACTAATGAAAATTGAGTTAAATTTGCAGAATTCTGCTTTGACTTGGTTATTATGTATCTTTTAATGAAACAAAATATTTTAGGAATCTGTTAGGGAAAGTATCCAAATATTTTTTATGATACATTGTTTTATCACTAAATGCCACTGATTTGTTTTAGGAATCCTATGTTTCATAAAACGCAGTTTAGCAAATTCTGTTTAAAATAAAAAGCAAGGACTGCACTAAGAATACATTCTTTGTTTCTCTTCAAAATTTTATTAAAATGACCCAAAAATATTTTCTCATTCTATAAACATAGAATCATATTTCTGTGCTTTTTGTATATAGACATCGAGATTTTTTTCTTCAGTTTACCAAATGATGGACACATAAGTTGCTATTGGTTTAGAACTATTACGAATGAAGTATTGCAATATTCCAGTATAAGTTTTATAATGTGATATTATATTTTGAAGATAATTCAAAATTTATCATTTGTTTTGTTGCCCATATTTCATACTTAATCCCATGCATACTTCCAAAGAATGTGTATTCTGCAGTTCGGGGGCATAGTGCTTCATAAGCATCAAATACTTTAAGGTAATTATTATACATTTTCAAATGTTATGTCATTACTATTCTGTACACTGTGTTTTTCTGTGCAGCCCTTTTTTCTATTACAGCTATGTGTATTTTGAAGTTATTTCTTTAATAATACACATTTAGGACTGCTAGTCTTTTTGAAGGACTGATTGGTCATTTTTATCATTAGGGAATGTCTCATTTTATCAAAGACACTGCCTTATTTTGAGTGCCTTGTTAATATTCCATAGTAGTTCTATTTATTCTTTTACTTTTAACCTACTTATGTCTTTGTGGTTATATTGTGTCTCTTGTAAACAACATTTAGTTGTTGTGTTGTTTCTAGTCTGATTATCTCTGACTTTAATCAGATCATTTGATTCAATCACATATAATTTAAAACGATATATTTTTGTTTTTACTATTTCCATTTCCTGTGTGTTCTTTCCAGTCTTATGCTAATCTCACATTTTGGAAATCAGTTGGTTGCACCTTGGTCTTACATGACTTTGGCTGGGATAATTTGACTTTTATTCTGTGGTCTCTTGCTTCCTTATAGTGTGTTAGCTCAGGCATGTTCTCATGGCAGAAATGGAATACAAGTGAGAGCTAGCCTAATTACAAAGGAGGAACCTGGAATGTGTACATTCTTTTTGAGAGCAAGCATTAAGTTTATTATACCATTGAGAAAAGTAAACATAAGTTAAGCGCAAAGTCATAGAAGCAACTTAAACATGACAGGAAGGGCATAGAGGAAGGCAAATAATTGTGACGATTCGACCCACTAAGTGTGTCACATTGATTCTTTACAACCACTTGAGTTACTATTTTGCCAATTCAAATCTTGTAAGAAATTTAGAATAAGTCCATTTATCCTCCCTTTTGTAGTGTTGTTACACATTTAATTTCTTCATTTGTTATAAATTCCAGAATATGTTGTTATTAAAAATGCTATAACAATGTTACAAATAATTGATATCAATCTAGATATTTATCCTCTCTCATGGTCTTAGTTCTGGGATCATTTCCTTTGAGGCTGAAGAACCCATGGTAATATTGCTTACAGCAGGGATTTGCTATTATGTTCCTCTGCTTTGTTTATCTGAAAGTTCTTTCAAATTTGAATTAATTTTGAAGGTTTTATTCACTGGGTAAAGACTGCTGATACTGGTGTTCTCCTGGTGCCAATGGTACCCTGCAGTGTGCTGTAAAATTGTGATGATGATCTCCTTGAGGGAAAATGGGTGGAAAGTGAGGGTGAGGGTGGGATGTTTCAATACTATATGGAATGGCTTATGTCTTGAAGAAAGAAAAAAATAATGAAACAGCTTTGCCAATTGTTAAATTTATTCAAATTTCCCAGATCCAAATCCACTGGAATTCAGTAAAGTATTGGAAATTATAGGTACTACTCAATCTTTTTTTCCTTTTTTTTTTTTTTTTTTTTTTTTTTGCGGTGCTGGGGATTGAACCCAGGGCCTTGTGCTTGCAGGGCAAGCACTCTAACAACTGAGCTATATCCCCAGCCTGGTACTACTCAATCTTAAGAAATATTTTTCTTATTTATTTAGTGAATTATGACTAAGTTAATAATTAATCTAGCTAATTAATAAGTATCATTCTTTTTGGACACTCTTATTTCTCAGGACAGTATTAAAGGTCTTTTACATTTATATTTTTATTTGCTCATTTCATCAACTTGTTAATCATGATCAGTTTCTAGCCATGGATAAAAATCAATGCCAACATTTTGGTTTTTATTATTTTGATACAAAAAATTAAAAGTATTTGTGGTTTCCTTCCCTAATTTATGTAACAATAGATGTTCACACATTATTTTTAGACCATAGAGCAAAAAGGCATTTATTTTAAAAGGTTTAAATTTTTGATACTTGTGATGATTAATTTTGTCACTTTAGATAGGTAATTGTTGCCCAGTTTTTTGGTCTAACACAAAAACAAAAGTCTAGTTGTTGCTGTGTATGTGTGTGTGTGCACACATGGTTATGATTACTAACTTTATTATTGAAATCAATACATTTTGAATAAGGCAGTGTAGGGGAATATGTATAAACATACGTACATGTTTATATATATATATGATTATAAAAAAGGGTCTTAGATTGGCTTTTGCAACCAGAAGCTGAATAATCCCAAAATAGCTGTCTGTAGGCGAGAGAATTAGAGGAAACAGTATCTGTGCAGTCCAATATTCTGAAGCCTCAGAACAAGAGAGATCAATGATGCTACTGCAGTCCAGGACTGAAGACCTGGAAACTCCCTGGAGAATCACTGGCAGAGTTCACTTTGGAAGAGTGAAGGAGCTGGAGTCTGATGTCCTCAGGTGATCTCAGAAGCTATCAAAAACCTGTTCAAGAAAAATAGAGCTTTCATCTTGTTATGGTTTGAATGTGAGGTATCCCCCAAAAACTTACATGTGAGAATGCAGAAAGGTTCAGAGGAGAAATGATTGGGTTCTAAGAGTCTTAACACAATCAGTGAATTAATCCCTGATGGGATAAATTGAAGTGATAGGGTGTGGCTAGAGGAGATTGGAATTGGGGCGTGGCTTTAGGGTATAAATGTTGTATCTCAAGAGTGAAGACACTCCCTCTCTGCTTCCTGATGATGCAAGCTGCTTCCCTCTGCCATGCTCTCCTGAAATGATCTTCTGCTTCACCTCAAGCCCGAGGAATGGAGCCAACCTTCTATGGACTAAGACATCTGAAACAGTGAACCCTCAAATAAACCTTTCCTCCTCTATAATTGTGCTGGTCAGATCATTTAGTCACAGCAACAAAAAACTGACTAAAACACATCTGCTGCTAATTCCTTGTTCTTCCAACTTTTATTCCATCAAAGCCTCCAACCTATTTGTTCAGTGATGCCCACACTTAGGGAGGGTCTCCACTTCAGTTTGCTATCCCACATGCCAATCATTCTTAGACAGGAGCTCATTGAAATACCCACAAGACTCTTAATATTAGGCATCTCTTAATCCAATCAAGCTGACAGTTCAGATTGACCATTGCAGGCAGAACACCTTCCATTATGTGGATAGGCCTCATCCAATCACTGTAAGGCATTAAGAGTAAATACTGAAGTGCATGTGGAAAAGATTTCCTCCCACTCTGTAGGCTCTCTTTTTGCATTATGGACTATATGCTTTGCGGAGATAAAGCTTTTTGGTTTGAGTCCATCCCATTTATTGATTCTTGCTTTGATTTCTTGTGCTTTGGAAGTCTTGTTAAGGAAGTCTGATCCTAAGCCAAGATGATGAAGATTCAGGCCTACTTTTTCTTCTATTTGGTGCAGGGTCTCTGGTCTAATTCCTAAGTCCTTGATCCATTTTGAATTGAGTTTCTTGCATGGTGAGGGACAGAGTTTTAATTTCATTTTACTACATATGGATTTCCAGTTTTCCCAGAGCCATTTGTTGAACAGGCTATCTTTTCTCCATTGTATGTTTTTGGCTCCTTTGTCTATTAGCACTAATCTCCAAAATTTATAAAGAACTTACAAAATTTTACATCAAAAATACAAAGAACCCAATCAATAAATGGGCCAAGGATATGGACACTTTACAGAAGAAGATGTACAGGCGATCAATAAATATAGGAAAAAAGGGTTCAACATCTCTAGTAATTAGAGAAATGCAAATTAAAACAACTCAAAGATTTCATCTTACTCAAATTAGAATGGGTATTATCAAGAACACAAACAATAATAGATGTTGGCGTGGCTGTGGGAAAAAGGTACACTGTTACATTGCTGATGGAGTTGCAAATTAGTACAGTCATTCTGGAAAGTAGTGTGGAGATTCCTCAGAAAACTTGGAGTGGACTCATCTTTTGACCCAGTTATCCCACTCCTTGGCCTATACCCTATATCCTTCTGGTACCCTGAAAAATGCAACACCCCCAAAACAAGTGATGAAGATATCAAAATACCATAACTCCCTTTATCGGTCATGATTCATTTAGCACTCCAATTAAAAGGGAAGTTATATATTCACCTAAATTAATAAAGAAATAAAGAGAAAAAAACCTTATATTGCCAAAGTCATAATTGAAGTAATTTCAAACATGAGGCAATAACCATAAGCACATCTGGTAATAAGTTAATAAATAAAGGCTTTACATTTTGCACTCTTCTCAGTCTGTTTGTGATTTATTCCATAGCCTTTGCTATAATTTCTTTTATAAGTTGATATTCATCAAACATATACACAAAATCAAATAACTCCTATTGACTTTATATCCTTGCTAATGATTGATTCGTAGAAATCTCCACTGAGTTGTCATTTATGACTCTGACCAGCATTTCCAAACTAAGTTTGTCTGCATCCCCTGTACCATGGTCCCCTTCTTCCAAAGTTACTAATGTCATTACCCATATAGATGCCCATGCTAACATTTAATCTTTCCCCTTCAATATATCATTTCCATTAAATTCTTCCCACCAATTATTTATCAAGATTTATTCATCTTTGATTTTGAAAATCATAATATAATGACCTCATAATCAGTATTGTAAGTTCAACCCCTATGTTGCTGCCTCAATTAACTTTCTAACTAATCTATAACACCACTTCCTATCACTGTAATATTTAAAATACTTCAATCCCTCTCTATAGATATGTCTTATAGATGTTAACTCTAGCAAGTCACATAGTATGAAGGAATGTGTTTGCATGACAGAAACACAATATAAACTGTCTTAATTAGAATTTCAATATTCTCTGTCCCTATCAACAGTGCTAAGGGGCAGCATTTCTCTTTATTTTACATCTGAGGCTCTTGTTATGTTATTTGATTGATCTTGTAAACACTGAGTTAGTTCACCCATGGATTGCAGTAAAAGTCTTCTACATATTTAATAAATCCTTCACCTTCTTATGTCTGCTTATTTTTCTGGCTTAATCTTGCTACCCTTTTCTCCTTTGACCCTATTCATGAGGGCTTTGAAGACTCTGGAGATGCTGTTCTGTAGCACCATGTATCTCAGCACCTGCTGTTCTCTCCACCTGAAATTGCATTCTTTGCTTTCACCTCATATCCTTGGTGATATTTCTCTCCATAAACACTTCCTTTGCTAAAAAAGTTGGTTCTCAAAAACATTTATTTGACTTTTGTGCCTTCTAAAATATGCGAGATGCAAAACTGTAATCATATAATCTTTACTCATAAGCTCTAATGATTGTTATAAAAGTAAGATACTCAGTTTAAATGATTTTCCTTTATAACTGATAGGAAATAAACCAGATGTTACTTAACAAATACACAAAGTAATTCTATTCTCTACTGGGACCACACTGACCTCTCTTTAATCATTATCTTTAAAATACCCATTGTCTAGACAAAACAAAACTCCATATGAATTTAAAAGTTTATTTTATGTGATAATTATATTAGAATTCTATATTATTATCCCTTTCCCTCTCAGGATTTAATCCATTTTCCCCAACTGTAGTTAAAAAGATATATACGTGTGTTTGTGTTTGTGTGTGTGTGCGTGTGTTTATAGAGAGAGGTAGACTTGAAATATAATATGATTTTTGGCAATACTAAAATTTCCATTCAGCAATGAAGACATGAAGGGAAAAGAGGCATATTAACTAAAACAAGGGAAAACAAACTTTAAACAATTTGCAAATTATATCCCATATGAAGAAAATCACTCCTTAAAAGATGGGGGTGAATGTAACTGAATATGGCCCACATAGAGTTACCTAATGTAAAATTTAAATCCACAAACCACTAACCTTTAAGGAATATGGAAAAACAGAGAATAGATAGTTTAACTTAGGACTGGGGAGAGAGAAATCTTTCTACTCCAAAGATTCAGCAATATTAAACAAGTGTGGAAGATGTATAGAAACAATTTAAGTCATTAAGTTGAAATACTTGAAAACAATGTTGATTTTTCTCTCTTCTTTTTGTCTTTCAATTAGCAAGGTATTTAAAAAAGAGAATAGGGATTAGAGTTAGACAAAACTGAATTTGAACTGTCTATTTAATATGTGTCTTTTGCTAATTACTTAGGTCTTGCATTAGTCAACTTTTTGTTGCTGTCAAAAATATATGAGAAAAACAACTGAAAGGAGGAAAGGATTATTTTGGTTTGTTGTTTCAGAAGTTTCAATCTCTGGTTGGCCATTTTGTTTGATTTGGACCCAACATGAGGCAGAACATCATGGAAGAAGGGTATGGGGGTGGAAAGTTGCTTACCACATGGCAACTGGGTAGGGGGAAAAGAGAGAGAGAGAGAGAAAGAAGAGATATAACTTTCCAGGGCATGTTTGTTAAAGACCTATGTCCTCTAACTGGATTTTACATCCTACAATTTCTACCACATCACAGTAGTTCAACTATGAAACCCTTGGTGAATTAATCTGCTGATGAGGTCAAAGCCTTCTTAATCCAATCCCTTCCTAGAAAGTCCCATATCTGAAAATAACTGCTTTGGGGACCAAACCTTCCACATATGAGTCATTCAGGGATATTCCATATTCAAACCATAACAGAGCTCTATTAAGATCTTCACCTCTAATAGTAAATGATAGAACACCTACTTTGAAGAATGGTGGTAGAGATGAGATATATGAACCTTTTCTAAATTTTCATTTCTCATGTCTACCTAACTGTGAATGAACTTGGGTAAGCAACTATTTTGACTTAGCTTATGTTATTTATTGTCTTCAAGCCAAGTACTGTTTTAAGCACTGGAGGCTAACAGTGAAAAAACCCTGGGGCTGTGTCCACACATACATTTACAATCTAGAAAGAAAGATAGAACTTTAAATCTAAGGGAGCTAGACATACAAACAAAGTAATAAATAAGTAGAATCTATAGCACACTGTCAATTTCCTGAACTTGGAATAAAATAAGGAAAAATATTAAGAATTGATCAGAAACTTAGAAACTACATAGAAAGATAGGATATGGAATTCAAAGGAAAATATGTGGAGATATTTTTGTTTGCTTGTTTGTTAACATGGGATGGCCTGGAGGGTCTGAATATGTTTATTTTAGGAAAGGAAGAGCTGATGTAAAGGGAGATGTTAAAATATATACTGTTCCCTCTGTGGTAATTTAAAAATCAGCAAAAAATCTTTACCTACCTCAGAAACATATCCCCCACTGACCTATTATTTTCTCTGAAATTCGAACCAAGTTTGGAGATTTTATGCCAAGAAAAACAATTTTTTCCATGACAGTTCTGCTAAAAAAAAATCACAAACCCTGCATTATGTTACTTGAGGAAGTCTGCAAGTTTTTGCAAAGGATTCATGGATTGAAACTTTTATCTAACTATAAACCAAAAACTCTGAACAATAAGAAGTAAATACAGTTCTCATTTGTTTGTGTTGTTTTCTTTGTTTAAGAGAGAACACAATGACTATATTAGAGTGTTACCAAAGGTGAATATTAGAGTATTACCAAAGGTGAATGGAGTTACTGGTAAGACCTAAAGTACAATAAGCCAACATATTCAAAAAGTATAAAATATGCCTCTTCCTGAACTAGGAAACTGAGATAGAAATATGTCTACTGTATTCAGAGGTAAAGCCTTAGTTCATTCTGACCCTGAAGGAAAAAAATGCTATGCTCTAAACTTACATGTTTGAATGAAAGGTAAGAGGGGGGCAATCTTTTTTAACTAAGAAGAGCATATTTGTTACTAGGCTTGCCTTCTGAATAAAAGAGCTAAGACTGCTTTTTAAAAATGAATATAGATGGGATGACAAATGATTATTAGATCACAGAAAATAATGTGCCAATCAATGATCCACTCCTCTGAACACTTCCCATATATGCTTGTGCTTGCAATTACTAAATTAACCTCCTAACAGGAAATCAGAAGAGCCCTTTAGTTTGTATTGTATCCCAGTATGGAGGAACATTAAATTGCCAGCTGTTCACTTTTAATAAAACAATATAATGTCTATGAAGTCCAACAGAGTTCTAGAAAACTCTGCATCATCATAGTGTTTTCTGTTTGCCTCTTTCCCCCATGGGTACAAAAGAAACTCGTGTATCACATGATGAATTCCTGTAATATCCCAAAGTGACTTTAAAAATTTCAATAGCCTTTCCCTCTGATAAATAACACTTCTTCCATTCTCTTGTTGAATATTTGTGCTTTCCTTTAGTAAGTGAACACTGAAGGGGGAATTTGAGAGCTCTAATAGCTTCTGCAGTGTTCTTATAATAGTAATGTTTTTAGCATCACTATAGTTAAGGACTTGTCAGCACTTATAAACCCCTACTTTAGTGAAATTTCACTTGGCATATAAGCTTTCAGCCAAGGAGCAATTTTCATTTTAAGCTCTAAAACCATCTCTTAGGATATTTGCGATGGTGTGGTTAAAACTTAAAACAAAAGCTTACTGTTCTCTGATGATTCCAAATCCCTTCCAAAATTGCTCTATGCAGGTTTGTTTCTTCTATAAAATCAATTAGCTCATAATAGCTAGAGAGTGGGAAGTTTTTTAACAGATATAATGATGGATGTAGTACAGTTTTACACATCAAAATCACATAATTTTGGAGAGTTGGAAATAAAAATATAATTTAATATTTAACAAATACCATGCAAAACCCAGGTTTTTAGATCATACCTTAAACATGAAAGTGAAACTCTTGGAGTAGGAGTATTAGTATCAACCTTAAAATATCACACTATGATGTTTCAAATGATTGTAAGTTTTAAAGTTTTTAATATCTAGCAAATTTAATTTAAAGAATCTGTGATAACTGTACCCTCTCTCACTTTCTTAGTTGTTTTTCCATTGCTCTTTTTTCTGGAGTCTCCTTTCCTACTTCATTTCTAAATGATAGTATCCTAAGACACTTTTCTTAATTTGTGCTTCTCTATAGGTCATCTCATTTAATCATATGGCTATAAATTTTATCTCTTCTGATAAAATGCAAATTTATATCTCTACATTGGAAATCTTCCAAGTCCCAAAGCTCAATTTGGGATATTTTAGAGGCATAGAGGAATTTAACTTGCATATGTTAGAATCTTGACTCTCTTCCTTCATGGCCTCCCAGTGTGTTTCTCTTAGCCTCTTTCGTCTCAGCAAATTCTATTGCTCATGAAAAAGCAAAACTGAAGACAATAGCAAAAACACCAAAATATCACTCCTGGTTCTTTTCCTTCTTTCCCCACATCCAACCCGTTTTCCAGTCCTTTCAGTTCCACCTCAAAACACATTCATGCCGCTGGATCACAGAATTTGAAGACAGAAACTATTTTGTATTATTCTATAATGATGTGTACATGTCATTATATATTCCTCAAAATCCTCAGAATGCATATTACAAGCAGTAATGAATACTCTACATTTGATAATGATGTCATCAATGTAGGTTCATTAGTTATAATGAATACACAACTCTGGTATATGATGTGGACAGTCGTTGACACTGTGAAAGTATTGCCACGCATATGGAAAACCGCTCTCTTCTTAATTTCACAATGAATATAAACCTTCTCTAAAAGTAAATTAATATGAGCATACAGAAACCTCATTTTAAGTATTATGCTCTTTGACAATACATTCATATACAATATTGAATTGAGAATTACCACTGGATCTTTGGTGTGGGAGAAAGTAGATACATACATAAAATCAAGGAGATTATATGAAAACACTAGTCTTGAATCTCGAAAGAATCAGCATGTATTAATTTTCTTTTCTTTTAAGAAACTCCTGTTTTTTATCTCTTTCTATTGTAAAGACTCCATAGCGAACAATACTTCTAGCACCAAGATTTGGGTTCCAGGTACCATTGCCATCTATAATGAGTCAGTGCTCTTTGGAGAAATGGTTCATTCAAACACAGGGTTTGAAAAATACATAAAACGAGTCTGACATTTTGTGTTATTTTAGAAAGAACAAAGACAGTTAAAATTACTGGGGTCATGTAAAAGTTCCTCCAGAATCAATGAGAAGAAACTGCCACTGGACACATCTATGTTAACATTAATAAGATAGATGGCTGGAATTAATTGAAGCATATAAAAAATTTAAAAGAGTATATTTTTAGTTATGTTTAGATAATGCTGATAAGCTAATTTACTATTTGTATACTTGTAAGTCTTTATCCAGACTTACTTATCCAGATTATATTTCAGTATAAGGTCACATTTTTCATTATAGAATTATCCATCTACCAACTGAAGCCTAATAAGAGGTCTTCAGGTTAAAAATATTAAATACATCATGAATTCCAAATTTTGAATAATTCCACCAAAAGAGAGACATTTAGATATTGAAGTCTTTTAATGAAAATTCACCTATGTATGAAATATTGATGGTGAAATTTCAAACATGAATCTAATCAAACCTAGATCTGATTCTCAGTATTCCAGAAATATAAGAAAAAGTGGTATATAAAAGACACCAAAGATGTAATAAAAAAACTAGAATCCTTGGGCACATTAGATTACATAACCATGTACTGGGATTTCTATTATACAACAACCCAGTTTGGTTTTATGTGTATACACTGTTCAATACATAAAACACATACTGAAATTTCTGTCAAATGGTAGGAACTGAACTGTTTGAACATATGATTGAATATATAAGTTGGACTTAGAGCACAAAGAACCTTGGGTGAGACCAAAGAATTCAAGCTGTGTTCCACAAGCAACAAATAGTACCTAAGCTTCCCGAAAACAGAGTGTCAGGAAAAAAGCTTATTGTTGGAATACATCAATGTTTCAGCGTTTGAAAAATGTATTTAAAGAAAAAGAGATTAAAAGAGCAATTTGAAGATGGAAACTGATTTCATATGTAAGTTTTCTTATTTATTTGTTTATGCTTACACATGTAATATGAATGCCTTTGATGAATATTTATTTAGAATTTTAAAGAAAATAATATGTATTCTTTAAATTTCCTGTCATATAAAGTGTTTGGTCTTGGAATTCTGCTTAAGACCATCCTGAAAATTTTGGTCATTATGGCTAAAGTGTTTCAGGCTGATGTAATTCATTATAGTAAATAGCATTGAACACAAAAGAATACATTTCCCTAAGTGTTTTTGCAATGTTTCATTAAATGCCATTTATTAAAATGGATTTTTCTAAAATAAAAATTTAAAATGTTTTGTGACATTAGAGATCAACTAATATGACTGCATAGAAATATCATTTTTGGACTTTAAGTGCCTATAAATGAAAAGTTTTCTAATGTAATATAAATATTCCCCTTCTCTAAAGCATTCCAAAGTTGTTCTATGACTTTAGGTACTTTGAAAAATCACACTTATGTTCTGAGTACTATGGAATGAACATACTAACTACGTTATGTGATCTTTAGTAGTTGTGTATGATTTGAATGCCATGATTTTATATGTAAAATGCTATTTCTTTCTCTTCAGCAGAACAAATATTTTAATATATAATTTGATAAATATGCCAGTAGCTTTTAAAATTTTTCTATTATGGTATGTGCAAACTCTCAATTATCATCCCAGATGCAAATAAATTATCTTAAGATTTGTGAAAATGAACAATGATAAATTGTTTCCTCCTTAAATAAATTTTAACAACCCAGTGAAGGAAAACAGCATTGCCTGAGAAGCACCAAGATACGATCCCTTCAACGATGCAGTGATTAAAACAGGAATTTGGACATGTATCCAATTAGGTTCCACTTTGAAAACTCATTTTGAAATGGGTAATGTAATTTATACATCAAATCATTATTATATAGGAACTTCAACATTTCTAGGAGAAAAGGCTTCTACTTTTTTTAATATGTAAAAAGGAGGACAACAATAACTTTCTAAGATTGTGGTACATAGGAGTACCTTGGAATATATTAACTAGCAATAAGGAGTGGCAAGTACTAACATTAATAAGAATGGAGAAAGTGTCAGATGGCAAAAGCAGAGCACTAAATACGAAGGGCATGTGTAGATACTCATGAATACACGTATAAGCACAAAGGTGGGCCCCACACAATGCTGTGCCCATACACCTTTTTGTCTGTGAAGGTGAAGATAATAATATTCTTATACTTATGAAATTAGATAACTGAAAATGTATAAATTTCATATGGTAAGTTTGCTTACACACCTATTTGACTATTGTTTAACAAAGTCTTTAATAGTAATGTCCTGTGTATTTACCGCTATAATTTGAAACTATTAATCATCTCCTTCAAATCATTTTAAAATTAGTTTGCTTTAGTTTCTTCTATCATTTTTTTTTGGGGGAAAGGTAATTATTTTCTTTATCTTGTAAAGATTTACATATTTATTTATCACTATCTTTTTATTCAAGAAATACAGGAAGTTACAAATTTTTGTATAGCATGCTAATATTATTGTAGCTATTAACTGTCTTAAAAACAGCATTTGCTAATATATGAAACTTGCCAAATAGATTCTAACTTGGAAAACCACAAGATCCAAAAAAATTATAAGTAATAATTTCTATTTTTAAAGAATCAATTTAAAATTTTTGCATATAAATTGAACCCAATAATTAGCTGTGTGGAAATCTTGAATAGGGTAAATGGTTGAGGTATTTATTTTTAGAAGACAGTGATTTAACTTAAAATCACTTTCACCAAACAAAGTCAGGGAAAGGCAGCAGGAAAAAGCAGAATTTAATTGGTGATTAACAGTGAAATATGCTCTTTTCTGATTCTTGCATTTTGCCTTCTGGTCATTTCTTTTCTTATTATCACTTGGACCAAGAAATGGGATTGGAAGAGATGGAAAATAAAATTCACATAACCAATTAAGCCCCTAATTTGCACTCATTTACAAGATCAGGTGGAGAAGTGACTGACATTTTTGTTTTGGTTAAATAACTCCATTTAAACTATGCTTCTTGTGTATTTATGCATTTTGGATAGCAAAGCATTTTGAAAAAAGGAGTTTGTGCAGTACACATGTGCACATCGCTGTAGATACTTAGTTCTTACTGTGTGGGACAAAATCAGTTTCCTAAACTTAAAAATGTTATGTGTTTGTTTTTCACAAGATTAAATTGCCACTAAAAGTATTATTTCTTCCAATATAAGCTACTAATTTTATCTTACCTTCATCAACATTTTACTTCTCCATTTATTGTTAATTTTAAATTTGGAAAACCCTCATTTAAAATTTATTAAATTAATAGAACAAGAACACATGTAATATTTATATGTCCTTTTCTATTTTCTTACAAAGTATAGTTGTCCAAATGTAATAGTTCTCAAATGTGAAGGGCCCATTTACCTAATATGACATACACATTTTGTACAGAGAATTTAGAGCTCATAGGCTGTTGTCTCCCAGAGAATACTACTTCTTTGCAGATTCAAATTCCCTCTGTACACAGTGGAAATGTCCCCTTTAAATCTATATTTTATTCTCAACATTGACCTCTTTCATTATTTTAATATGAAAATCAGAAAAGGTTAATTAAAGGTAGTCATTTTGGGAAAGGTTAAGTTTTTTTATTATATTTTCAAAATCCCAAATTGCTGTTTAGAGAACCATTTTCGCTTCTCACTGAATAAAACATTAAAATATAACGCATATTTACTGAACAGTTTGTGTTACTCATATTTCCTGTGAAATAAATATAAATGTGCATGGCATAGTTTCATAACTAATAGAATATTTTGTAATTTATTTACTATCAAACAATTGCACATAATTCTATGAAGTCATTAACTGATCATTACCCCATCATTTAATAGAAGGCAATAATGGAGTAATCACCCAGTTTCAGAAACACTAGACCACCTGGGTTCAAGCCCATTCTTACCACTGATTAGCCCTGTGATCTTTTAAAAGTTATTTAAATTATGTGTACTTAGTTTTGTCTTTATAATGTTTGATAATCCTTTTTCCTAAATCACTGTGAGGATTACATAAATTAATACACACAGTTTTCCTGGAATATTACTTGGCACAGGATGAACACTACACAAGTACTGGCCATTATCATTACTATTTTTTCTTGACCTTTTCTTACATGGGAAGTAGTAGCAATCAGGTTGAGTTTTAAGACCTCATCTGAACCATCAGCTGATCGATGTTCTGGTACCAGTAATCTGTATCACACCCTGGGCTCCTACTCTGCTTGTCTCTGCTCCTATCACCCCTTGTCCTTCAGAACAAGGCTCATCTCCACTGGCTCTTCCCTATTGAGCATGCTAATGAAGTAGGAGGTTTAGCTCCCAGTGCTTCAGCTTATTTAGAATACTAGAGGAAGCAAAATGAGAAAATCCAGAAATAAAATTATTTATGTAGCTGAGTCTTGCTGACTCGTACAAAGTTTTCACTGATCTTTTGTACATTTTAAATGAAGATATTTTCAGGATTAAAACCCTGAACTTAATCTCTTCTTTTACAGAGAGAGGAAGGGAAACCATTGTGATCTGCAGCAAAGGAACATTTCCAATAGCTGAAAGTTGCATTATCCTTCTCTGTCCCACTGAGTTTGATAAACACTAGCAGGTCTTGATAAAACATCTTCTATAGCTGGGCCAGAAGATTTCTCAAATTATTTTAAAACTTTCATTCAGAGTTCTGAGCTTTAGATAAAGTGTTGCTGCAATCTTCAAAACAAAATTATGTTAGACTCAGTACAAAATACAGACAGAGAAGGAGGGAAAAAAAAAGGATGCTGGGCCTGCAAACATTTAGAATAGCTTCCAAGTCTGGTAGGCAGTGCCCCATCTCTACAGGGCCCAAGTCTTTTATTTCACAGAGGAAAAGACTCAGACTCACTTTGGGATACTAAGGTAAAGATTTGATTTATTTATTTATTTTGTTGGTGCATTACAGTTATACATGCTAGTTCAGCCCATTTAGACATAATCATACATGAGTGGAGTTTAATGTACCCTCTTTTTGTCCCTCATTGCCCTTTTTGCTTCTCCTCCCTCCCTCTATTCTCCTTCCTCTACTCTATTAGAATTCCTGACATTCATTTGTTTATCTTTAACTGGTGCTTTATAGATATACATAGGAGTGGTATTCGATATGGTGAATCTATAAATAAATGCATGTAGCATAATTTATTCAAATTCATTCTGCAATTCCTCCCCTTATCAACCCTTGTTCTCTCCTTCTTAATCTCCTTCTACACCACTATTCTTCCCCATATTTTTATGACATCTGCCCTCGACTTCACTTACTTTTCTCTAGCTTTGCATGTGAGAGAAAATATTCCACTTTTGACTTTCTGAATGTCTTATTTCACTTGACATGGTGTACTCAAGTTCCAACAACTCACTGGCAAGTGCCCTAATTCCTCATTTCATTCATTTTTATGGATGAGTAAAACTCCATTGTGCATAAATACCACATTTCCTAATTCCTTTACTACTGATGGGCACGTGGGTTGTTCCATATCATTCTAATGTTTGTGCTGCTACAAACATTGATGTGGCTATATCACTGTAGTAAGATGATTTTAGATTTTTGGCATATATACCAAGGAGTGGGAGAGCTGGGTCACATGATTGTTCCATTCTTAGTCTTTTGGGAAATCCTCATACTGCTTTCCTGTTATGGTTTGGATGTGAGGTGTCCCCAAAAATCTAATGTGTGAGAGGATACAGAAGAGTTAGAGGAGAAATGATTGAGATATGCAGACTCTAACCCAATCAGTGAATTAATCTCTTGATGGAATTAACTGAGTGGTAAATGAAGATGAGTAGGATATGGCTGGAGGAGGTAGTTTCCTGGTTATGTGCCTTTGAGGTACATATTTTGTATCTTGACAGTGGAATCTCTCTGGTCCTGAACATCATGTGAACTGCTTTCCTCCACCATACTCTTCTACCACGATGTTTTGCCCCATCTTGAGCTCTGAGGAATGTAGCCAGCTGTCTATGGACTGACACATATGAAACCTGAAACCATGAGCCTCCAAATAAACTTTTCCTCCCCTAAAATTGTCTGGTCAGATCGTTTAGACAGAGCAGCAAAAAACTGACTAAAATATTTCCAGAATGGTTGTAATTAATTTGTAGTCCCACCAACAATATCCTTACCAGTGTTTATTATTTGTATTCTTGTTATTGTAATTCTGTCCGAAGTGAGACAAAATCTCAGTGTATGTTTAATTTGCATTTTTCATTTTCCTGATTGCTAGAAATTTTGAACATTTTTCATTTATTTTTAGGCAATTTGTGTTTCTTCTTCTGAGAATTTTCCGTTTAGTTCTTTTTCTCGTTCTTGATTGGGTTCTTTGTTTTGTTTGGGGGATTATATTTTTGTTGTTGGTTTTGTTTTTTATGTTAAACTTTTTGACTTTTTTATATATTATGGATTAATCCCCTATCAGAAGAGTAGCTGTCAAATATTCTGTCCCATTCTGTAGACTCTCTTTTCAAAACCCTTGTCTTTTCCTTCACTGTGCAGAAGTTTTTAATTTGATCCTGTCCCTCTTACTGATTCTCGGTTTTATTTCTTGAGTTGTGGGGTCTTGGTAAGAAAGTCAGTGCCTGTGCCAGTATGTTGGAGATTTGAATCTGTTTTCTTCTAACACTTGAATGCTTCTGGTCTAATTCCTAAGTCTTTTATTTACTTTGATATGACTTATGGGCAGGATGAGATTTAGGGAGCTAATCATATTCCTACATATGGATATCCAGTTTTCCCAGAACTATTTGTTTAAAAGGCTATCTTTTCCCCAACATATATTTTTGGTACCTGTATCAAGTATCAGATGACTATAACTAGGTTGGTTTGTCTCTATGTCTTCTATTCTGTTCCATTAGTCTTCATGTATACTTTGATGCCAGTACCATGCTGTTTTTGTTACTATAGCTTGGCAGTAGAATTTGATATCAGGTGTTGTGATGCCTTCTGCATTGCTCTTCTTTCTCAGGATTGCTTTGGCTATCCTGAGTCTATCATTCTTTTATATGAATTTTAGGACATGTTTTTCTAGTTCTATAAAGAATGTCATTATTATTTTAATAGAGATTGCATTGAGTCTATATATTGCTTTTGGTTATATGACCATTTTGACCATATTAATTTTGCCTACCAAAGAACATGGAGGTCTTTCTACCTTCTACAGATTTCTTCAATTTCTTTCTTCAGTATTCTATGATTTTCATTGTAGTGATTTTTCACCTCTTTAATTCTTTGATTAGATTAATTCCTAAGAGTTTTTTCTTATGTGTGTGTGTGTGAGTGAGTGTGTGTATTTGAGGTTTTATGAATGGGATGCTTTTTCTGATTTCTTTTTCAGCAAAATCACTGTTGGAGTATAGAAGGCTATTGATTTATGAATGTTGATATTGGATCCTGCTACTTTACTGAATTCATTTATGAGCTCTGTAAGTCTTCTGGTGGAGTTTTTTTAGTCTTCTAGATATGATCATATATCAGAAAATAGAGGTAATTTAAAAAATTATAAAATTTAAAAATCAGAAAATAGAGGTAAATTTAAATCTTCTTTTTATAGTTATATCACTTAAATTTTCTTCTCTTGACTGATTTCTCTGGCTAGAGTTTCAAGTATTATATTGAATAGGAACGGTGAGAGTGGACAGCCTTGTCCAGTTCTGATTTTAAAGTAAATGCTTTCAGTTTTACTCTGTTTAGTATGATACTTACCTTGGGTTTGTTACACATAGCCTTTACAATATTGAGATAATTTCCTTATATCCCTAGTTTCTCTCCGGAGTTTAACATGAATGGGAGCTGGATTTTATTAAAGGTTTCTTTTTCATCTACTGAGATTATCATGATGGTAGTCCTTAATCTATTTATGTAGAGAATTACATATATTGATTTCTTTTATTTTGAACCACCCTTGCATCCCTGGGATGAACCCCAATTGATTATGGTGTACTATTCTCTTGATGTGTTTTTTAAAAATGTTTTGTGTACTAGGGATTGTACTCAATGACACTCTACCACTGTGAAGCATCCCCAGCCCTATTTTGTAATTTTATTTAGAGACAGGGTGTCACTGAGTTGCTTAGCAGCTCGCTTTTGCTGAGGCTGACTTTGAACTCGCTATCCTCCTGCCTCAGGCTCTCGAGCCACTGTGATTACAGGTGGGCGCCAGGGCGCCAGGCATCTTGATGTGTTTTTTAATACAATTTGCTCATAATTTGTTAAGGATTATTTCATCTAGGTTTATCAAGCTGTAGTTTTTCTACCTTGATGTGTTTTTTTTTTGATTTTGGTATCAGAGTGATCCTGGTTTTATAGAATGACTCTGGCAGAATTCCCTGCCTTTCATTTTCAAGGAATAATTTGAAAGAGACTGAAGTTAATTCTTCTTTAAAAATTTGGTAGAACTCAGCTGATAATTTATCCCATCTTGGGATTTTCTTTGTTGTAAGATTTTGAATTGTTTCAATTTCACTGTTTGAATTTGGTGTTGTCATACTTTTTATGTCTTCCTGGTTCATTTTTGGTGAGTCCTATGTGTTTAGAAATTTGTCAGTGTCTTCACAATTTTATAGTTTATCATAACAAATTTTTTTGAAATAGTTTGTAATGATTTTTTTAGATTTCAGAAGTATCTGTGCCTATATCTCCCTTTTCATCTCTAATTTTATTGATTTGGGTCTTCTCTCTTTCTCTCTCTCTCTCTCTGGTGCTCGCTCTCTCCCTCTGTAGTGATTTTGGCCAAGAGTTTATCAGTTTTGTTTATATTTTCAAAGAACCAACTCATTTTTGTGTTGATTCCTTTTTCAATTCTCAGTTTTATTAATTTCTGCTCTGATCTTAATTTTTGCCTGCCTTATGCTAATTTTGGAATTAGTTTTCTCTTCCTTTTTTAAAGCTGAGGTGCAGTCATTAAATTATTCATTTGAAATTCATTTTTTAAGGTAGACACTCAATGCTTTATATTTCTCTTAGAACTGCCTTTATACTGTTCCAGAGATTTTGGCATGTTATACCCCTGTTTTTATTTATAAATAAAACTTTCAAAAGTTTATAACAATTTCTTGCTTTTTTACCTCATTTCTTCTGTGATCTATTCCTCATTTTAAATAGTATTGTTCAAATTTCATGTGTTTATTTGGTTTCTGTAATTTTCTTGGTGTTAATTTCTAGTTTCATTTTATTATGATCTGATGGGGTGCACAAAATTTAACTTATTTTTTGTATTTGCTAAGAGTTACTTTGTGACCTACAATATAGCATATTTTTGAAAAGGTTACATGAATTTCTGAGAAGAAAGTGAATTCAGCTGCTTCTAGGTGAAATATTTTCTGATGTCTGTTAGGTACATTTGATACATAGTATTATTTAGGGATGAACCATCTATTCATGATAAGCCTGCATTGAAATTACCTAGTATTATTTTGCAGGAGGTCTGTCTGGAATTTAATGTCAATAAATTTAATGTCAATAAAATATTTTTAAATGTAAATAGGTGCACTGACATTTGGAGTGTACATATTTACTATCATTATTTCTTCTTGTTAGACCATTCCCTTTAGCAGTATGTTATTAATTTACCTTCATCTATTCTGATTAATTTTTGCTTGAAATTTGCTGTGTGAGATATGAGAATAGCTGTTCCTGCTTCTTTTCGATTCCATTTGCATGAACATTTCCTTTCATTCTTTTACAATCAACCTATTGTTGTCTTTGCTTTTGAGAAGAATCTCTTAAAAACAGCATATAGTTGGTCTTATTTTTTCATTCATTCTTCCAATCTAAATCTTTAAATTGAGGAATTAAAAATATCTACATTCAGCATTGTAGATAGATTTTTATTATTTTCTGCCATTATTTTGTTTGCTATAATTAATTTGGTCTTGATTTTCATTTAGCTAGCTGTTCTTCTCCTCAACTTCATCTATTTTGGTGCTTTGGAGTTAATTTTTAAGTTCTTCTGTGTGGATTGTATTTTTAAATATTCTTTGTATTTCTGGCTTAGTGGTCACAGATTCTTTTATTTTATCCCTATGATAGAAAGGTTTCATTTTTTCCATCAATTCGGAGAGATAGCTTGCTGGACATAGTAATCTTAACTGGAAATTGTTTCCTCTTAGAACTTGGGATATCTCATTTCAGGCCCTTCTTGATTATAGGCTCTGATTTGAGAAATCAGAAGTGGGTCTTACAATGTTGCTCAGTGGTAGAGCACTTGCTTACCATGTGTGAGATACTGGATTCAATACCCAATATCACAGAAAAATAAATAAATAAAATAAAGGTGTGCTGTCTATCTACAACTAAAAATTTTTAAGAAGAGAAGTGAGTTTTATTGGTTGGTCTCGACATGTGACCTGATGTTTTATCTTGAAGATTTTAATATTTTTTTCCTTATTTTCTATGTTAAGCATTTTGATCATGATGAGTTTTAGGTACTTTTTTGATCTTGTCTATTTGGGGTTCTATGTGTCCTTTATGTGGATATCTATCTCATTTCGAAGGTTGAGAAAGTTTTTGTTTTTATTTCACTGAGAGATTCTTAAATGCTTTTAGTCTGCATTTCCATATTCTTGCCTCTCCTAATGACTCTCAGGTTTGACTTCTTAATGTTGAACCAGAGTTCTTGTATATTATCATTATGATCTTTTGTTTACTTTTTTCCTTTATTGCATGCTGAATATTCAACCTCTTTTGAATATGGGGGTTCCAAGTCCAAATCTTTTATCTTTTTCACCAAGCTGCCAGTCCTTGTAGTCAGAAGCCAAAGCTGGTTATAGTATCTCTCTGTTTCCCATCTCCCAGTATAAGATGGATAGGCTGGGAAGAGTTGACAATTGATTTACTTCATTAGTTGGACTGGTGTCAGATTCTAAACTGGCAGTTCTAGCACTTGGCATTAAGTCTTGCCCAGCCTTGGGAATTCTGTTGGTGGGTATTAGAGGTTTTATCCACAGTCCTGCTGCTGGGAAGATGCTGGATGTCTGGGTCTCAGACATCTCCCTAAAATTCTACTTTAAGGGTAAGGAGTCTAAATATTCACAGGTCTCAGTGAAATGCTTAGAATCAGACCTGAAGTGCAGACATACTTGTCTGGACAGTTACTGGTGTCTTTCTAGTAGCTTGTATGGGATTCCTGCAACAGAAGCCCTTTCTCCTCAGTATCCTGAGCCTGGATTAACCTAGACACTTATCTCTCTGCCTGTTTCAATCATGCTGGTCCAGGCACGCTCTGGTGACTGCCGGGTCATGCTGACAACTTCCTTTATGAGTTCCCCATCTCTTGCTTATGGTTGCTGTGGCGTGGCAGCTAAACAATGCTTCCTACTGCTGTGACTCTTTTCTCACAGAGTGTCCACTCATGGTCAAGTGAGTTTAATCAATTTTCACTTAACACTTTTCCTACCATTTCTAAATTTGTTAAAACCAGCCTTCCTCTCTATTCTACAGGTTCCCTCAAGCTATTTTTTTTCCTTTCTCTCTCTCATTATTGGTATTATTAATATTATTTGTAGTAATAGAAAATGGCTCAAATATATTGGAGAACATGTATCAGCTCAATTTTAATATAATATTACCACAAGGATGAAGAAGCAAATATGAAAACTATTTTAAAAATTAAAATACCAAATAGTATAGTTCTTCCCATTGAATTAAACTCCATAGAAGAGCAAGCCTCTTATCTCTGTATTCATTTGGAAGGGATCACAAATGTTACAATATATTATGTTGTTTACTGTTTTAATTTTATAATCTAGTCTTATTCAAAATTCTCTCATGTACAAAATAAACCTAAAATTCCCAAGCAAGTAATTTTTCATCAATTGAAATAATATTTAACTTCTGGTAGCATATTCTTTTCCCAAACTAAGTCACTTTTGCCTGATCAGTGAAGCTCATAAACTCAGAACCTGGGGAACTATATACTGTATTATTCTATCTCTGTTACAGCACTAACTGCCACCTTCGTTGTGTAACATATAGCCAAGGGGAGAACATGCCTCATTAATACTTTTCACTAAATATAGTGACATCGTCCACATTATTACTTTCCTACTTATAAGACCTCAGTGAGTTCTCCCACTGAAACCAAAATAAGCTGTTTGCACTTCTTTTTAATATACTTAGAACATGTTTCCAGCTTATAAACTCCCCCTCCCCAAAAAAGCTTTGATATATGCTCATTGTACAATATATAATACATAAACTTTTCTATTTTCTGGGGATAGTAGTTTATAGATTTATATTAAGAGTGACTTCTTTGGAAATACATCAGAAAATACACAAATTGTCCTCATTTGAAACTACCCAAATCAACTCTATCCTTGATCTATTTCCTTTTGATATAGTATAGTCATTTTTAATTATTCTTTCTGTTATAGGAATAACTTTCATTTTAAACCAAACATTTTAAATTAAAAAATAACATTGTAGAGAAAGACAGAAATAATTTCTCTTTCTATTTGAAATTATCAAACTAATATTATGAAGATCCAAATTTATGTGTTTGATAAAAAAAAATTCCAAACCTTCTTTCTTTTTTCGAACTACATGGATTTAGTAGGGAATTTTAATTATTAAATTCCATTAATGGTTATTATTGAGGTAGTAAATATTACTCAACACATTACTTTTTGATTTTTTGCTATTTCTTTCATGGAATAATTTAGTGGCATAAGGAGAAAAATGGTATTAATTGAAATTTTAAAAAAATGGTTTGAGAGAATATGGCATTTTAGGATAAAGAGTACATTATTTTTATTTTTATTTTTATTAGTTGTTGATGAAACCTTATTTACTTATTTGTATGTGGTGCTGAGAATCGAACCCAGTGCCTCACACATGCTAGGCAAGTGCTCTACCACTGAGCTACGACCCCAGCCCAAGAGTACATTATTATTGCTATTATTATCAGTAGGACTTAAAATTTGACAGTGCTCACTTCTATTTCCAAATATTAGTAGAACTACAATAAGGATGAAGTTCATTATGTATTATACTGGAAATAATCCAGATTAGCTAGCTTTGTTTTGTTTAACACTTCAAAAAATTCTTTGGTTTGTTAAAATGGGCCCTATGTTTGATGGGAATGAAGAGTAAAATTGTCCTAAATAAAGGAATGGTGATATTTCTCCAAGATAACCTAAGACGGATAGGGCTACAAAATGGAAGAACAAACGATAGCAGAAACACAAGCATAGAGGCCATATGACCAGGCCCAGGAGGCAGTGGAATAAAAAGACTAAATAATACAATGTCAAAAATTCTATTTTTACTATTGTAAAATAAAAGCATATAGTTTCAAGATTTCAGTAAAATTATAATTGCTGCATTGAAGTAGAAAACTCTTTAAAAATAAAATGCTTGCAGTTAGTTATATTTGTAATCTGCTCTTCTGCTTCTGACTATAGTGATTTAAAGATGATCCCTTTTTCCAGCCACATGTATTCATTTATGCATGGTAGATAAATGAAGTAACCACTGAGTGAGACAGTCAAAAACAATGAAAAGTTTAACACAGGCCATTTGAATTTTATGGAACATATGAGGAAAGTAAGCCTCCTGGTTAATCTAGAAAGAAAATAGATTGAACTCATACAGATAGAAGACCAAATATTTTTTTCATTTGTTTGTTTTTGTTATCTTCTGTTTCAAAAGTTCTTTCATGATTATTTTTACAATCAGATTAGTATTTCTTTCCACTTAGTAAAAAGTTAGCCAATCCAATGAAGAAATATATGACAAAAACAAAGTTTTGAAGAAAAATTAATACAGACTTAACATGCATAAAAGACAAAAGAGCAACCAGATACACTTGAGACCAAATTTGATCATATACTTTATTAATTTCTACTGAATAGGTTTTATAAAATAAATTAAAATTAAATTGTACCTAAAATTCATTGAAGTTAGCTCTATAAAGTTAAGAGGATTGACCTAAGCTTAGTACACAGTATGCAACATTTTGTTCAAATTTGTTCTAGTTTCATTTCTTTCCTTCATGTTTATCTTCCATACTGTTTTACTGGATGATGTATTGTAAGTATGGTAAAAGATATCTGGATTGAGTGCATTTCAACAGAACATTGCCATAACATGTCCTATTATAATGAGGCATATTCTAATTGCAGCACAGGAAATCTACACTGTTCTACATGCTGAATTTATATAGGAAACAACACACTAAAGAATGGTAGTAGTTGTCAGTTAAGTACTGTGATTATTTTATTTTTTTTTTTGTCATTCAATATTGTGAAATCTTTCCTGTGCTAACTTTTCCAAAGTTGTGAATTACTCATAATCATAAATAAATAAAGGAACATTTTTAGAGATGGACGTATCACAGGCATTTCAAGAAAATTTTATTGTAAATGTAAAAATAATCAATTGACTACAAATATAGATGACTGTAAAATTATATTTGATTATCCTATGGTTCATTTAAAAGAACATTGCTTTCTTGTTGCAAGACTGATTTAATTAATTAATTTATTTAGTCTGGTTGATCTAAGGCCAGATTTTGCTTCAATAGGCAAGTAGGTCTATAATCTCCAGGTTCCCCTTGAGTTAAAAAAACATTTCTGTTTTTGTTACTATTGGCAGACAGTTCCTTTCAGCATGAGAAGTAGTGATAAAGAGGGGGAGTTAATATCATGTTGCAACTTACATTCCCCTCATCTCCCAACTCTTATAATGGATTTGAATCTTTATTGGTGCAGAGATAAGTTTAGTCAGATGATTCAGCTATTCAAGAGATGCCCAGTATACTCCCAGCACAAGCATGAGGAAGTCTGACAAAGGGTATACTGCACTTGGTTAGAAGTGCTCTCCCAAGTCACAGGGCAACCACAGTGCTGGGAAGATACACATTAATTTAATACCTTTGGGAATATCCACCAAGCACCATTTGATACAAAGTCATCATTATCATCATCATCATCATCATCATCGGTGAAGATGGAAACAAAATTTCCCCAAATTCTTCTGATTTGAACAGTTGAGAATAAGGAAACTCTAATTGACCAGTGAATGTAGTTGATGAAGTTCTTCTTGAACAGGTTGCACACAACTTTGGGAAGAACAAAAATAAAATATTTGAGAGTTTGGAGTTGTCTATAATCCTGTTATTAAAATAAAAGCTTATTAAGAGCAGATATTGGTGTTCCATACTTTAGATAATACTATTACTGTTGCAAGTAGAATTGGCATGTCAGTGGGAAAGAATGAGAGAGGGAAGACAATTTTGATTCCCCTGTTTTCTTTTATTTTGCAATCTCTAGGTCATAAAAGTTCATTTTATTCAAGCTTCAGAACTGTTTCTCATTCTTCGATGAATTTACCTAAAAAATTTGAAAGTAACAAATAAGTTGAGAATAGGCAGCCTCAACACCAATATTTTATTAATCATCTCTGCAGTGCTAATTAGGAGAACTTGTAGAAGCAGTCCACACTCATGAATCCTCTCATTTCTAAGGGGTCTAAGAAATAAGCACTTATACACTTGATGGAAGAAGAAAAGAAAGGATCCAAGGAAAAAGCACATATATAAAATTCCCTGGAAACTCTGTTAAAAGCTTAAATACCATGAACAATTCCTTCCTAAAGATATTCACAAATCTAAAACCTCCACATTTGCAAATATTTGTGTTTATAAACTGCTTTCATTAGATAAATGAAGCTCATAACATGGTATCCTTTTTATTTTACTCTGACTTATTTCACTAGAAGTTGAGGTAACTTCTCTCCTTCATCCCTTTGGGTGAGAATCCATCTTCTCACCTTCTTCTTAGTCCCTCTTTTTAATACAGGCCAAATGTTAAGTAGAATTCTTTTATATGACCTTAACCCCAGGGCAGAGTGATTGGTCTATGTATGGTCAGTCATAACACCTGCTATTTCTGGGTCATGGAATTTTGGGCCAGTTGAATTAGGTTAGGCAGAATCCTTCCAGGATAGGGGAAGAGTCTAATTTGTGTATATTGTTGAAGAGAAGAGGCAACTGCCAGAGAAAATATCCTCAGCAAGGAGGAAAATGTCTGTATCTCATGGAAAAGAAAGAAGTCTGCATGCACAAAGGAAAGCACAGACAAGTGGACTTCAGGGGGATCCCTAGTTCTGGTCCTCTCCAAGTCTGGCTTCAGTTCTGTCATTTTCAAAGCTTTGTCACACAAACAAATGCATTTCCTTTTTCGCTTAGGTTATGTCAACTTGGATTTAAGTCACTTGGAAAACTCACATTGAAAGATCATGTTCATGACTTTTTAATACTTCTTAATCAGTAAATGAAGAAGCAATATAAAATAAATTCAACTTATGGTACTAATCTTTCAGAAAAAGCACAAGTAAAAACAAATGAATAAACATGAAGCCATTACAGATGAATAATTCAAAAAATATTTAAAACCTTCATTTTCACTTTTTAAATTACGTCTTCATTTATTAAATTATCTCCAGTTGATTAAGATTTAATCTACTAAATTTAATTTAATCTAATAATTTTTTCTATTTAATTCAGCCCACATTTTTCCTTATATTTTGTTACATCCACTATTTTTGTCTTTTTTCTTTATATCCAATGAACAATCTTATTGAAAATGTAACAAAGTATAATTTATACTTGCTATCCACTGAAGAGTTGAAATGAAAGTGTTTTTCTAAAGCAGAGAAAACACAATCAATGTAAACACATTGATTTGGAAGTAAAATAAAAATAATAAAATAAGCAGAGTTTTTGAAAAATTAATACTATGAAACTGAAAGATCAAATGAGGGCACTATTTTTCATTGATTTCCTACTGCTTATGATGGCTTTCAAAATATCTAACTGCAAGCTCTGCTGATCTCTTACAAAAGTTTGCTGACTTTCTCTAAACCTGGGTCTATATTTTAAAATTCTCTTGCAAACTTATAATATTCAACTGAAACAAAGTGTGTTTTAAATATAATACCTGGCGAATAAACACTGCTCACACAACTTGTATATTTGTGTTACTTATGGCTGTCCTCTTAGCAATATTATGCAGATTAACACCTTAGAAATAAAGTGAAGAAGATATAACCCAGTGGAACTAAATAAATTTTTCAGGATTACAGAAGTTTGTCATTTATTCAGTAATTGGCATGTAATGTGTAATCAATCCTAGACAACCTTCATTGCCATTCCAAATAAACAATTTAAGAAATTCAAATAAAGGCTACATAATGATAACATTTTCTAAAATCTTCTCAATATTTCTACCACAGTCTACATCTTTTCAATTCACTTTATTGTTTTGGCAAATAATTTCCTTATAGTTACACAGCTACAAAGATTTTCCCAAATGCTAATATATATTTTGAGTCACTATTTTAATTTTCCTTAATAGGAAAGTGCTGTCCATGGATTTTCATTCAGTTGCTTCATATAATGCAACCCTTTTATTGTCTCACATTCCTATAAAAACTGATATACACTCTTCTTTTTATTTCCTTTCAGAGAAATTTTGGTAACTGTTGAGTAGGTTTGGGCTTTTAAATAATACTATTGTCATCTGCACAAATGACATAGTTAGAAAAATTATAATGCCATTTAATTAATGAAGCACTGAAAATAAATTGTTGGAGTTACTAAGTACTGTTTTAATACTTGAAGACAATAAATATGAGATTTGGTATAAGACCCACTCTGGTTTGAGTATTGGTAATGCATGAATGAGCCTTATCAGATATCACAATGATACATAGGAGCACATCCAAATCTTTGTTCTTTTATTGTTTATTTTTTTCTGGTACCAGGGACTGAATTCAGGGGCACTCGACCACTGAGCCACATCCCCAGCCCTATTTTGTATTTTAATTAGAGGCAGGGTTGCTTAGGGCCTCGCTTTTGCTGAGGCTGGCTTTGAACTTGAGATCCTGCCTTAGCTTCCAGAACTGCTGAAATTAGAGGTGTAATCCACCACATTTAGCTAAAATCTTTGTTCTCTGACAGTATATTTTTAAATATTGAATATCTATATGATAGCTTCTATGAAATTTATTTGTATAATTTTAAAAACTCATCAAACCGTGGAATTACATAAATAAATAAATAATATCTGTGATATTTTCTGCAGAGATTTTAAACAGGCATTTTAAAAGAAAACCGTTTGAAGCATCAACTATTTAAATCCATTTAGGTTATAAAACTGAAACAAAATATGGATATGCAAAGGAAATCAGTAAAGTGCATATGTTATAAGAAAATTAATATATTTTTTAATTTTCTTGTGTGGGATGTACCCCAAATTTACTTAATCTGAAAATGAGGTGTGCCTGCAAATCATTTTTTTTTTTTTTTTTTTTGTGGTGCTGGGGATTGAACCCAGGGCCTTGTGCTTGCAAGGCAAGCACTTTACCAACTGAGCTATATCCCCAGCCCCTGCCTGCAAATCATTTGTTCATGAATATGTGGTAAATTTCGGAAAAATGTTCTCCAGTATTATCTTCTTCTTCTTGATACTTTGTACAATTAATTTCTAAGATGTATAAATTAATATTTTAATAATGTCCTTCACTTAAAAATTATTTTCTACTTTAAAAGAAATTACTTATTTAGAACATAATAATCAATTATTTATTCATGAACATAGAAAAAGAGCTTAGCTTTTATTATAAACCTGAGATTATGACTTAGAACATGATTTTTCTGATATTTTAAGATAAATAAATCTGGTGATTGTAATCATGCAAATGATAGTAATAATTGCCTTTTTGAATATGTATCATAGGTTAGGTAATATGCCAAACAATTCACATATACTGTCATTTTAAATATCTTCAAATCTGCTCTGAAGTACACATTACTATTCTCCTTTTCAAGATAATTAAGCTAACCTCACAAAACTAAATCCCAGGCTTCATAGCTAGTCAGTGACAACTGCAAGAAATACATTCAGGGATGTGTATATCCAAAACTCAGGTCCTTAATGGCCTCCTTCTCTGATTCTCAATACAGTGTATTATCATGAGTCTGGTTATTATTGATGTGTTAGAAGGAGGCATTTCTGTAGGAAATCTATCTAAATGGCAATGTGCTAATTAAAGGGAAGTTATGATAATAATAAGATTTCTCAAAGGGAACACTAGTAGCTATCCAGAATTTCTGATTTAAAAAAAATATGATGTCATATTTCTACAACAGCAAACATTTCTCTTTCCTAATGCTGTGTTTTTAATTCCCTGAACATTGGCATGCTCTCCCCTAAATACAAAAAATGAACATTTCAATTACTCATTGAGAACTGCCAACTCTAAATGCCTATGTGTGTATATGTGTGGTGCCACAGACAGTTAAAAATGCTTATTATGATCATGAAATGGGTAAATTATAAGTCAATTCACTATTAAGTTTGTGAGATAAATCTGCAAACTGAATTATATGCAGTTGTTGTCGATGTCATACTTCTAAGGAATCTAATTTACCATGCAGATTGACCATTTGAAATCTCCCAAACTTGTATCCACTTGTCAGAATGAACTTAAGTCACAATGTTAGGTTTTTTTCTCCATCAAGAAATTTTAAATTATCTCAGATAATTTAATGGAATTGTAGAAGATGGTCAAGTCCAGTCCACTATTTGAACTAATTAGAAAAGAATGATGTATATTTCTAAGTGTATAAGTAAAGATTTCTGTATTTCTATTGGGCATATGCCAAGCACTCAAAGTCCACAAAATGGAAGGTATTATAAGCCTTTATCTTCCTAAGAATATAGTGCCAGGTTTTGCATGCAGAGATTTCTCTGAGTAGGATACCCAATGTGAAAAATCAGAACTGAACTCAAAGTAGGAAAATATGACTCATTTTCTCAGTAGTCTTTGGTATCTTTTTTAATTTATGTATGTATCAAGAGTATTTATGTCCTTATTTAAGGACCATATTTTAATATGGTCCTTAAATAATATTTCAATATTATTTCATAATATTTCAATATTATTTCATAATATTTCAATAATATTTGATAATATTTCAATATTATGAAATACTTGCAAGTTACCAACTGAAATATTCATTGATTTTGGTTTGATGTCATTTGTAGTTATTCCATTAACAAGTAAAGTTTATGACAAATATTAGGCCTACACTGTAGATGGTTAATATATGATAACTTTGTGAACAATTTTCTTCCTTCTAGCTTAAACTATCAACTATTGGCTATATACATCCAGGGCTCTGACTCATTGGACACATACGGGGCCAGAGAACAAATTGCCTTTCTGCCAGAAGTTACTGCCCCATGTTTTATCTTTTAAAAAATGCTATATTGACACACTTCTCTGCCACTTCAGTCACTCCACAGGGGAGTGAGGCTCCACTCAGATGCAGGTCGTGAATCCCATCTCATAGAGTGTGATTCCCTGGAGCCACTGCCACCTTTGGATAACAGGAGATTTCATCCTTCCAAGTTTCCAGTAGTTTTTAAGGCTATAAATTGGCATACACCCATCTGTTGTCTCCCTGACCAGTCATCTGAATTCTTGTATTCTTTCTATGGTGGCTTGTTCACTGAGATAATAAATAGGTTTCCCATTTCCCTTCAAGTCACTGTGCAATCTTTCAAATCCTCAATGTGTCAGTTTTCCTCTCTCTCTCTCTCTCTCTCTCTCTCTCTCTCTCTCCTTTCTTTGTTTTTCATGTTCTTTCCCACTGGATACCTGAAGGAATAAAACCCTTATATGTTTCACTTCTGTGCATATTAGTCGTTTTTAGGAATCAAAACCCATATCACCTATTCCCCAGTTTTAAGCTGCTATGTGGTGACTTGATTATTCCTGGTTTATATGCTGCTGTAGCCTATGACCACCTCTCTCCTTACTACATTTCTTAATACTGAGTTTTGGGTCCCCTAGTTCACAATCAGAAAATTCCCCTGTAGTTACTCAAAATCTCCTAACAAATTTTTGCTACTTGACTTTCTTAACGGAAACTGTGCTGTGCCATCGAAGTACCATTTGAGCCCTATAAAGTTTGTAAGTCATAAACCAAAGGTTCCTGTTTTCCCTTTTCCCTGTGCCAATTTTAGACCATTCTTCAGTTTTAATCATTTGAAAATCCATGTTGCTTTGGAAGTCAGATAGTCATAATGTGCCATTCTTTCTCTCTATTCATTGGACTCTGAAAAGCTTTTAATTACTTACACAATGAAGCTTAACCCCTTTTCTCAGTTTTCTCTTCCCTCCAATCTTGCTCACCACTGACAATGAGTTTATAGATCACACAGAGTAGACTTCCAAAACAATACCTTCAACACCTAGTCTCTTTCTAATATCCAATCTCTAATACCACAGTGACTGGCAAACTTTTGTCCTTACAAAAATAAATAACCTAGAAAATTTATAAATTCACACATTCAGACATACCATTGTTATAAGGAAACTTGTTATGTTTCCATCCCACAAGCCAGTTCTTCAACTTCAAGACTCTTCTTTGCCTTTGATCATATTAATACATGCTTTACTCTTATCTTCATTCCTACTTCTCCAGGTTACATATTCTGGTTCAGCATTATAATCATTCCCTTGCATTTATTATTTATTGTCTTCCTGTTGCACTTAGAAAATATTTATTGTTGACTATCATGTTCATATGCATACACAATGATGCGTGGGGACTTAGTACTGAAAAAACTACACAATAACTCAGAATGCCTTTCCCTAAAAGTTGGATTAAGAAGAAAAAAAAGACCACTCCAATATATTCTAAAACATCCCTGCTATAATTCTCTTGTAACCTTTACACAAAGACTCAAAACTCTCCCGTTTTTCTTAAGATGATCTTTTGGTGACATGTCTCTTGCTACATTTTTCCTTGCTTCCCTCACATGCAATCCATTATATATCTAAAAGATTGAATTTCCTAAGTAAATTCTTCTTATCTTCACCTATAACAGTAGTAAACATTCAATAAGCATTTCTTTGTTTAATAACTAAATAAATGTAACCCTTCCCAAAAGATATACTTACTTTACAATTTTCCCATGGATAAGTGTAATTCTTCTAAGTCACAACCTGCATCTCTCAGTTTGAAACAAAGAAAAAAAAACTAAATCAAAACAAGCCTGTGCATTTTAAATAAATTTATAAAACCTCAATATTTTGCTTGTCTTTCTTAACCTCCATGAGTGATATTTTAGGAAAGCTTACTAAAATCCCTTTATCGGTTTCTATCTACATTTTCAAACACTTCAAACCTCACAGCTCCTTCTATAACCTCTCCAAATTTTCCTACTTTGAAAAAATAAACAACCTGAAAAATTTTGCTGTCACCTGCCTGTACCCTATGAACTTCTCCCATATTAATTTTATCTTGATCACATTACTGGATGAACTGTATGGCAAAGGAGATGACCTGTTTGACTTTTGGGTTGCATAATTCACTCTGTCTCTCTAATAAAAAAAATATATATTTGTGTGTGTATGTGATATAATTCCATTAAATTCTGATGAAAGATAACCTATATGAACTTCTTTGGTGTTGTAGGCTTTGAGGGGAATGTGTGTGTGTGTGGTGTGTGTGTGTGTGTGTGTGTGTGTGTGTGTGTGTGTGTGTTTATACTCAGACCAATTTATATCATTTAAGAAATCAGGCTTGCAGATTGTGTTACTTTATTCTACATGATATTACTGATTCAATGTGATCTGTTGACTTTTGAGAGATAAAATTTAAATCTCTTTGTTAGGGCTATTCTTTTGTCCATTTATGTTATCTTTTACATGCTTCAAATATATAGCAACATGTATATTATTTATGATTCATAATTTTATAGTCCTTATGATTTTAATTTTTATCAGAACAAAATATTCCTATTTACCTTCATGCTTTTGGTTTAGTGTTCTTTTCCTATTTTAAATATTATAATACCTTCTACTTTTATATTTTAATCAAATGGCAAACCTTATAGATATCTCTGTAAAAATAATTTATTCAGTTATTAGTATTTTATGTTTCATTATATTAAAGGATATTGCCAGGAAAGTTCCTTCTAATGTGACACTATCTGCCTTTTAATAGGGATTTCCATCCATTGCAAGTCTGGAGTGAGCTATATGCCTGGTCTTATTCCTAATCAGAGCTATCATTAAGTTGATTTGAAACACACATAGAATTTTTATTGTTTCAACTTATTCTGCTACTCTTTTTCATTTCTAATGTATGTCCACTTTTTTTGTTCTTCATTGAATCAGTCATTGCTTTATTTCTTCCTTCTACTTTGCTGTCATAGTATTGAAGGCATTCATACTCTCTCCAGAAAATAAATGATTACTCTTAGTTTAGTAATTTTAAAATGTATAATTTTCTGTCACTGTGTACAATTAATCTCTGACTAGGGATGAGAAATACAAGATGGAATTAACCAAACAAAACTCATTTTACATATTATAGTAAGACTTTTCTTATTAATATCATTGGTATTGATATTTTCATAGCGAATTACTTTTATAACACAAAACAGAGCCTGGGTTAAGTCCCTGGGTTCCTGGCTAGAGGACTTGCTCTCTACAAATCACACATGTCTCCATGCAGTGAGGAGAGGGGGTCCAGGTGAGGCCTGCAGCGTCTGCCCAGAATCCCCTGAGACCAGAGAAATCAGTGAGGAACCTGCTGAGAAATGAAGTCTTTCACATTTATTCACATCAGGAAATTAATTAAAATGTATCATTACATAGTAGATTTGGTCATCAAAAACTGGATGTAAATGCAATCTTTGTGGATTAAATGTGTATTTTAAAAGTTCTCTGACATCAGAATTGGCAAAATGTTGATAATCGCTGAAGTTGAATGAATGTGTTGAATGAATGCGGTACAAGATTGAAATTTTTCAAATGAAAAGTCTTTGAAGAAGGAAGTGAAGAACTCTCCCCTGGCAGTGGATCTCTCTCTTGTTTGCTCTCTTAAGTTTAGAACCATTACTTCTAACTGAACTTTTTGTAAAATTAAATTTTGCAAAAAAATACCTAACAACTGTTTCTGGACACTGAGTTTTTCTGAAACCAAGTGTAGCATGTTGAGTTGACTTGCAGCATCAGCATCACCCCTGGTCCTGTGGCCTCAAAGAGGCAGTACCACCCTCCCTCCTGGCCTTCAAATGTTTGTGTCCTCTCTGAATTCTGTGCTCCACCTCCCCAGCTATTGTATTAGACAAGGAGAAAATGACAGCTTCTGGCTGTCAAAAATATGTTTAGGATATTTTTGAATCTCTCAGGTAACACTGCATATTGATGTCATTCTCTTAATGGGGAAGAGAATTAAGCAGACCTTTAGCCAATCCAGGACCTTGGTGACCTTGTGGAGGAGCTATTTAAAGCCTATGCTAACAAGTACTAGTAAAACTGGTACTTGTAAACTGGTAAAAATCTTTGCTGATTTATTGTGAATCATTTCTCAGACTTTTCTGCCCTTTCCTCTTATTTGGAATCTTTTCTTGTAATATGTGTTTGTAACCTATTTTCTATCAAGTGTTATGTAATTAAATTTGTGAATCCACATATGTCTGAAAAACCTTCATGTAATACTATTTTTTTAAGTAGATCAATGTTCAAATTAAATTTTGCCCAAATTTCAAAGTTGTTAGTGTTTTCATTTGTCAAGTCAATTTAACTCTCATTGTTTTCACAGATATTTCAATTTAATTTTTGTCCGTTCTTTTTTCTTTTATACACTATATTTTAAATTTCATTCCTTGTTTATATTCCAGATTACTAATTTTGTAATCACCTAAACTTACTTTTTTTACTCTTTCAAAATTTTAAAATTTTAAGGAAATTTTTTTAATAACTAACAAGTTTTAGATTTGTGTTTACAATAGTTTTTCAGTTTATGTGAAAAATAAATTAGAATTATTTAAATGTTCTTTTAAATTTTTTTTCTAGTTGTTAGATGGTACAGAATGCCTTTATTTGTTTTGTTTTGTTTCATTTTTTAAATGTCCTGCTAAGTATCAAACCCAGTATTTCACACATGCTAAGCAAGTACTCTGCCACTGAGCTCCAGCCCCAGCCCTAAATGTTCTATTTTATTTGAATTATACTATTTCTCTCTAGTTATTTACTTATTTTTTTCATCATTTTGATTTTTGTTCATTCTAAAATGTCTGCCAAATATTGATTATCTGTTCACGTACACAAATAAATGACTTTTAAAATACAGAAATTTGGTGTGAGTTTCAAGTGCATTATGCTCTGTTTCAATACTATGCATCTCTCCAAAATCAATACTAATTTTGAGCTAGTTTTCTTTAAGGTAAATGGTACTTTGATTGATAAGCTTCAATTCTGAATGCAAGGATATGAAGAATATTTTTTGTTATTTTTTTCCGCCCTGCATATTTTCAGTCCTATTTTTATTTTTCAACTGTTTAATCCTTTTTGTTTTTAAGAAACTCTTTACAATGATTTTTTACCAATGGTGAATTTTCCTTTCCAATGTTAAGAATTAAAAAACAAAAACAAAACAAAACAAAACAAAATCCTTTCCTTTTTCACTAATTACTTCTTCTCTGGATTATTGATTTTCCTTTTCTCCTAGAAATTGCAAAAGCTTCCTCAGAGAAAATAATTATAATCGCCTAAGATTTTCAAAAAGTGGAGAAATTTATTACCCTTAACACAAATATTTTCACAAGTTCAACAATGACAGGTTTTTATTCCTCTTAATTTCAGATTATCAATATTTTCCTAATATTCTGTTTTGTTTTGTTCTCCATTTGTTCTATAGTCACTTAATCATCTGTTAAGTACGTCTGGAATGTAATTATTATATTGCCTCAGTGACTAATGCTGAAATACCAAGGTGAAATACAAATTTATTCTGAAGATTCCAATAATTTACTTGTTTTAAAAAGATTTACAAATGCTAATGAAGTTGAAGATTTTGGTCTTACATACTGTTTCATGTAGCACCATGCCAGCCTTTCAATGCTAGTCTCTTAGATTTAGGACATGAAAAGTTCACAGTTAAAATGTGTACATTAGCCTGTTCTCAGGATTCTTGTTCAGATTTCTCCAGGCAAAGGCATGTGCTCAAGATTGTGAAGTCAGAGCAGAAAGCAAACCCACAATTCCTTATGCCTTAACAGCAGATGCTGACTGAAGGCAAATATAAGGTGAGCAGGAGCTTCTAGACAAGACTGGCAAATCACTGCTTCACTGAGAGAATCATTAGTAACTTCTGGCAATAGCAATGGAGTTAAAAGTAGTTCTCCCTGATTTCACTTCCAAGACTCTTCAGCTATTTTGTAAACATGCAATTTATTTTAAGTACTATTTTCCTTTAAAATACCTAGAGAAATTTGCTTTCAGAAAGACTGACTAAAATAATTTTTTAACTTATCCTGAGCTAATTATTTATTGGTTAATACACAATTGCCATAAAATAAGAATGCAGTGAGGCAGGAGATGCATATTGTATGGACTTCTGGATGGAGAGAAAAAGCATAAATGGATTTGGTTTCTATAATTTGCAACATTGGAGCATTGGGACACTCTTTGACCTGTGTAAAAAGTCTATGGCTATTAGAGAATAAATATTATCATCTGAATCAAAAAAATGACTCTAGCAGTTGTTCTATAGGAAAATATTAGTTCAACCTTGTGTTTGTCAATTTTCAGTCACACGACCAAAATAAATGCCTTACAAGAACAACTTAGAGGAGAAAAAGTTTATTTTGGTTCATGGTTTCAGAGGTCTTGGTTCATGGTTGAAGCTAGGCAAAATATCATGGTAGAAAATCATGGCAGAAGGAAGCTACTCACCTCGTGACTGCTGGGAAAGAGAAAGAAAGAGGGAAAAGGCTGGGAGACAAGATATAATCCCCAAAGTCATGACCACAGTGACCCTCCTGCAGCAACCCTACTACTGAGAGTTACCACCCAGTCCATCAGTCCTTTACAAATATTAATCCATCAAGCATATTAATCCACTGATTAGATCCAGTCCATTAGTCCTTTACAAATATTAATCCATCAAGTGTATTAATCCACTGATTAGATTACAGTTCTCAGAATCCAATCATTCCACTTAAAATACTCTGGCATTAATTCCTTTGCAAAGTACACACCCAATTTGTGGTATCGGTCTATTTACCTCAAATTTTCTCTTGTTTCTTCCTTACATTCATTGTTAGGCCTACTAAAAGCAGTTTGAGTCTTACCTTGCAGGGCTAAAAATACAATTTAATGTTCCTATTAAGGTTACACAAATTCAGTGCCAATAGGTATTTTGAGTATGCTTCTCAAACTCACTAAATATTTTGTAAAACTACAATTCTGTGTAGAAATGAGAATAAAATAGTCCAGAGTACAATTAGAGTCACATTTTCCCATGGGGGTTCAAAAGACCCACGGTACCCCAAAATGTTTGCAGTTTCTGCAGCAAATATAGATGATATATTGAGCCTCGGGAGGTAAGTGTGATCATAATAGACTAGACCTCCAATATTTAGGAACAAGTCCATATCTTCTTTAAAAGGCAAGTATTCTTCTTTTGAGAAATAACTTTCAGCTTTTATTCAGCCCTGGTAGGGACTCAAAGCATACACAATGTTTGCAATTCTGTAAAAAATTAGAAATGTATAGAGCTTCTAAAATTTTCCCTTTAAGAAAGTCCATGTCTTCTGCTGATAAATACTGCCTTTTTTAGAAAGCCCTAGACTGCTTCTAATCAACACTGGGAGTTATTATAAGCCTATGATTAAGAAATCAAATCATCATGTAAATGGAGATTCTGTTGTGATTTGGATCTGGAATGCCCTCAACCCAGGTCCAAAGCTCATGTTTTAAAAGCATAATCCTCAATGCAGGAAGGTTTAGAGGTAGAGTTTAGGCAGTGATTAGGAATCTGATCTCATCAGTGGATTAATCTGCTTGCTGGGTAATTAATCCATTGTTAACTGATTGAACAAATAGGTGGTAACTGTAAGCAGGTGTTGAGGACTGCATTCTGTCCTTTGTTCCCTACTTTATCTCTTTACTTCCAGAATATTATGAGCTAGTTTCTCTACCATGCCTTCCCTCCATGATGTTCTGTCTTACATCGGGCCTAGAGCAATGAAGTCAGTCAACCATGGACTGACTGAATTCTCCAAAACAATGAGATTAAATAAATATTTCCTTCTCTAAGCTGTCCTTTTATATTTTGGTAACAACAATAAAAATCTGACCAACACAGATGTTCATTATAAATTGACGTTATCATTTCCACCAAAACTCTAGGCTTGTGCTTATAGAGAAGCATTATGTCCTTGAAGAGAAAACAGTAGGTTAAAGGCCATAATTGTACGAGTATGGAACACTCATGTATGTTGCAAGGTATCAAACCTGATGATATGTCAATGCCACCCCCATGTAACCTTGTCTATTCCTCCTTAATCCAGACCTAAAGTATTTTATGGCCTGTTGCCTGAGAATAAAAAGACTTTTCCTATTTTACAGAAGACTTATTTGTTACGCCATCTCCAAATGTAATGAATAAAAGCAGATATACATCCTAATCCAGAAGTGGCCTTGAAATACAGTAAGGGAGAGAAGCCTTTTCAGTGGATAAACATTCAAGCAATACCTTTCATTTCCCACCTTATCTAGAGTAAGAAACTGTAGTAAGAAAAGATTGAAATGAATTCATAAGTATTTGTTCACAGTCAGGAAGAATGATCAAAGACTTGTAAAATTAAAAAGGACATACTTAGAGGAAAATTGAGGAAGAAAATATTTGGATGAATTTCTACAAAGGTCTGGAGATTGTGACACATTTGTGTTTCATTTGTGTAAAAGATCATTGTCTGCAGAAGATTCTTTCAAGACTCAGATGGATAGGATGAAGTATTCTTGTGCATATAATTCATTCTCTTTTTTAAATTACCCTTTGCTTACACAATAGACCCATACAAATGTACTCATGATGATATTAATAAGTGCAAAATTTCCTCCCAACAGGCTGAATTTATTCCTATATTAAATATCTAACCTATCAATAGCACAGAAGACCATTATTACCTATAGGGAATCATTTTCTGGAGATGTATCTATTGAATTGAACCACTTATATCATGGAGGATGCTGTTAATTTTTCTCAGGTGTATAGAAATATATTGTGCATATATATTTGCCTTTTCTAACCACACATTGCAAGTCTACCATCCATGAACTTACCAACTGTCTCATTCTCCATCATAGTGTTCTGAACACAAGTACCATTAACAAAAGAACAGATTTCACAGCATAATTGATACAGCAATGGTCTCATTTCTATAGAATCCATAGCTCTGACCATATGCCCCATTAGCTGTAAGCAGCTTGCTTAGCACAATTATTACAAAGTTCATGTGTTTAGAAGATTCAACCTAAACACTGGTTCTGCTGATACAGCGATCCTGGTCTCTAAGAGCATTGTTTGCAGATAGGACACAATATTGTTTCATGAAATTGGAAGTTTTGTCTACCATTCACTCAGTCATTAATTTCTTCTATCCCCTTCTCCTTTCCTCCCTCCCTCTCCTTCCTCTCTCTTCCTCCTTCTTTCTCTTCCTTCTTCAAACTCCTTCCCTTCCTCTTTTATTTCCCTCCTCCCTCCATCCCTGTCTTTTACTTTCTTTCTTTCACTATTGAGCTAGCAAACAAAGAGGTTTCTTTTGTCGGTGATTGATTAAAATTACAAGTGAAATAGCACTGCTATTATTCAACAGGTTGTCCAGAAGAATTTTGTCCAGAATCTGTAGGGTGCCCCTTCTAATACTCTAGTGACAAGTAGTAAAAGTTAATACAAAATTACAGCAAACAAGCAAAGGAAAAACCATTAAGGGTCCAGACTCTTCAGGAATGAAGATTTTTGTCATGCAACAGGTAAAGACCTAGATCTTCTGAGCTCTAATCTAAAAGCAAAGGAAATAAAGCATGCGTGATATAAGACCCAATGACGATTCATAAACATGTATAGGTAAAGAAAATTGAAACACTTATGTATATTTGATCTTGGCTGTTATAAACGTGTTTATATTTATGTGCTAATTTTTCCCTCTGTTATTCCTTGCTTATTTTACAGAAGAATGATTAGTGATTATTTCACAATTTTATCTACAAGGGGCAGAATATTTATATGGGATTATGAATGAATTTGAGAAGCAATTAACAGAGCACAGAGAGCTATAACATACTGTCTCCCATTGATCTACTGAGTGAGTGTGGAGATGTTGCATAAATTTAGGGAGAGTGTATAGTTAAGTTGGTACAAAAGAAAATTGCCATTTGTAAACTGTAGATAATTTTTGGTTAAAACATTTGTGAACGCTGACCTAGATAATTGCTTCTTGACTCTCACCTTCAAATCCACCCAGTTCTTTTCTAGCTATGCTGGTGATGGCACCCTGAAAACCACATTTCTAGCTTTTTGACCGGACCCCCTTTTACATTATGACAATAAAAGCTCTGAAGAGAAAGGAAGAAGGGACTCTATGTTTTCCTATTCCTGTTAGAGTCAACCCTGCAATGACTCTCACCTTGGCTGTGATAGTCCATTCAAGTAAAAGCAGATGATTTCAGTATTCAGTTTCCTCACACCATCAGAAACAACCTGGCTATTGCTCCTAAAACTCTAGGATTGTTGGCTGGCTCTGCCTTCTCTAAAGCCTGAGTTCCAGCTCCTTGGAATTCAGTATCACTTTGACTACCATTTGTCTCCACAGATAAATGGGTAGTGCCTGTTCTCTATAATGTTTAAATCTATAGTACTTTGCTTTCACCCTGTGTAACTTTTCACTTCTAAGATGCTTGGTTAATGTTTTTTAAACAAATTCTCCCTGTTAAAATAATGAATAAGATTTCTACTTGTTGTGTGGATATGAACTGATATGGATATTATGTTGAGTGTTAAAAGAGTAATTAATGAGGCAAAGTTCCTACCCACAGGGACACAACAAGGGAGAGAAGGGACAAATAAACAAGAAAATGAAAGAGTGAGTTATATAGAATCTATTTTTATAAAACTTCAGAGGTAATAAAAAAATTCTGAAAAACTTGCAGTTTTTTCAGTGTTACACTGTTTCTTCTGCCTAGAAAATTTAGTTCATTTATTTAATTGATATTTATTCAGCGCCCAGTATATATCAGCATTATTTTGGGGGAATAAAATTTTAGCGAAAAAAAGAATGGAAGTAAAACTACCTACCTGGTATCATGTAGCTTATTATATGAACAATGAGAGATACCTCTAATTATAAATTCTGATATAAAAAAAAGAAAAACACTGAAGGAAAACTGCAGAGACCCAGGGAAAATTTTAGAATACTTTCTATTCTAGTGAGTATAATGAGTAGGGGCAGTTTTCTCTGATGAAGTAGCACCTGATCTGAAGGTTTAACAGGAATTAATTTTGATAAAGAAAGATTTTCTTAAGCTTGGAAAAAAGAGGTGCAAAAGATGTGTCTTGAAAGTGGCACAGCTAATTCTAAGAAGAGAAAGCTGATTCTCAGCATTCTGCATATCCCCCTCTCCCTTCTACTTAAGAATTACATTATTTATATCTCCTGTCTAGATATACTTTGTATAGACTTGCTTAATGAATGTATACCATTTGGTATTTGGAAGTATGTATGCCCTTCTGTTTCTGTCACCATGATCAGGATAATACATAGACTCATTATCATCCAAAATTTCCTTGTGGCACTTTGTCATTGTTTCATTGTTTGAGTTTTGTTATGGTTTGGATATGAAGTGTCCCCCCAGAGGTTCTATTAATGCAAAAGTATTCTGAGGAGAAATGATTGAATTATAAGGGTTGTAATATAATCAGTCCATCCTAGTTTGAGTGGATTGACTGTAGGCAGATGCAGCAGGGCTGATAGAAGTGGATCATTGTGGGTGTGCCCTGGAAAGGTGCTTCTTCCCTGTGGTCCCATTCCCTGCTGACACACCCCCTGTTTCCTGACTCTGAGGTGAGCAGTGCAGCTTTCTTCCTTTGCCGTATCCTTCCACCATTAAGTCTTGCTTTACCTCAGGCCTACAGCCATGGAGTCCACCATCTCTAGACTGAGACCTCTGAAACTGTGAGCCCCAAATTAACTTTTCCTCCTCTAAGTTGTTCTTATTGGGTATTTTAGTCACAGTGATGAAAAAGTTAACTAAAAACTCTTTTGTTTTCCTATGATAAGATCACTTAGCATAATGTCTACACTCTTAATAAGTGTACAATAACTTAGTGTCAACTAGAGTGCTGATGCTGTACAAAATTTTCTGGAACTTAACTTGTGTAATGGTAGCTTACAATCATGAAAAAAAGTATCCTCATTATTTCCCTCCCTCTCTCCACTAATAACCACCTTTCTATTATCCTCTTCTATGAATTAGAGTATTTTGGATAACTCATGTAAGAGAAATTACTTGGTATTCATGTCTATGGGGCTGATATTTCACTTTGCATCTGACATCCAGATTCACCTACGTTGTCACAAATGATACACTTTCCTTCTTCTTCAGACTGAATAATAATTCACTAAAGGTATTTAAAAAGGCAAAGAACCTAAAGACTTTTTTTTTTTCCTAAGAAGATATGTCAGTAGTCAACAATACGTGAAGAAGTGTTCAACAAAATATCTCTCAGGATTATCAGAGAAACAAATCAAAATCACAATGAAATATCACCGCTTATCTTTTACAGTGGCTATTATGAAAAGACGGGCTATAACAAATTTTGATAACAAGTGAGGAAGTAAAGGGAACAATTGTACAATGATTGTAAAAGTGTAAATTGATAGAGCTATCATGGAAAGCATTAGGGAGGTTCTTCAAATAAGTAGAATATGAAATTCAGCAATCAAACTTTGGGGTATACATCCAATGGAAATGAGATAAATACCTCAGAGTAATATTTGCAGTCCATATGCATTGTAGCATTATTGTCAATATAGAATAAAGAGATATTTTGAAAACAGTAGTCATTGATAGATGAATGGGTAATGAAAATGTCACACACACACACACACACACACACAGAAGTACACACACACAGAAATACAATTCAGCCTTAAGAATTCAAAAGGAAATACTGTCATTTGCAGCAGTATAGATGAACCTGGAGGTCATTATGTTGTGTGAAACATGCCAAACAGAATGACTAATATTGTGAGAGGTCATTTATATGTGGTGTCTTAAAAAAAAAAAAGGTGACTCAAAGATATAGATTGTAGAGTGCTGCTTGCCAGGGGATAGAGGATGGGGGAAATGGAGGGAGACTGGTCAAAGGGTACAGAATTTCAGTATAAGATGAAAAAGTTCTGCAGGTCTAATGTATAGGCATGGTGCTTATATTTAAGGAAGTTGTATTACATACTTGATCTTTGATTACAGAGGCCATCTTATGCATTCTCACACATATACCCACGAACACAGTAACTGAAGTCATGGACATGTTAATTAACTTAACTGAGGAAATCATTTCACAATGTGCACACATATTCAATCATCACATGATACATTTTAAATAGATAAAATTTTAATTATCAATTATAGTTCAGTAAATCTGAATAAAAAGCAATTAAACAAGAAACCATAGTGAGCAAAATCAAATATAAAGAGATCCTTCCTTCCTCCTCTTAATGTCAATTGCAGTATGAGAAGGTAGAATGAATATGTAAAGAAGGTTTATTTTTTCAAGAAGAAAATAATTTATGAGTCAATGTCAAAAAGGTTTCTTTCTATAGACTTCTACCAGATTTATTGTCTTAGTTTGATATTTAAGTCTTTATTACATTTCAATTAATTTTTGTTTATTATGTAATTGAGGGTCCAATTTCCTGATGTTGGATGTGAATATCTGCTTTTCCTAGCATCTTTTCTTGAAATACTAGCATTTACCACTTGTGTACTTTTGGCACCCTTATTGAAGATCAATCAACCACGTATGTGTAAGTATAAATCAGTATCACCCTAATACCAAAAGTAGACAGATATCACAGGAAAAATAAAAACAAAAACAAAAATTAAAAACTATAGTTGAACAGTTCTGATGGTCTTGGTGAAAACAACTGCAACAAATATTAGCAACTGAATTCAACAATGCATTAAAAGTATCATAGACCACAACAGATTAGGATTTATCCCTGTGATGCTCGGATGATTCAACATATGCAAATCAATTAGTGTGATATACCACTTTAGCAAATTGAATGACAAATAACACATGATTATCTCAATAGATGCACAAAGAGCATTTGACATACTTCAACATCCTTTCCCAATAAAAATTTTCAGCAAATTAGTTATAGAGAGTATTTACTTCAACACAATAAATGCCTTATGTGAAACATTCACAGTTCACCTCATAATGGTGAAAAATTGAAAGCTTTCTTTGTTTAGAGATAAAAAAGGCAAGAATTCCCACTCTTGCCACTTCTATTCAATATACTAGTAATATGAACATAATAGAAGGATAGGAAATCCAAGTAATAGACATTCAAATGAGAAAAGTAAAAATAACTTTATCTCTGTTTGAAAATAGAGTGACTTTATGTATAGAGAACACTAAAGATTCTACCATAAACACCTGTTAGAAATAATAAATCACTTCAGTAAAATTGCAGGATATAAAAATCAACATGTACAACAACCAGATGTGTTTCTATATACCAACAATGAACTACCAAAGAAGCAAATTTAAAATTAATCTCATTTTATAGTAGCATAACACAGACATAAATATTTAAGAATATACCTAATGAAGAAGGTAAAAGAGGAGGACATTTAAAACTATAAAATAGTAATGAAAGAAACTAAAATAAGTACAAATAAGTGGAAAGGCATTCTGTGTTCATTTAGTGGAGGAATCAATATTATTTAAATAACCCTGTTGCCCAAAGAGATATAAAATTTTAATGCATTCCTATCCAATGAATTTATTTTACAGAAACAGAAAAAACAATCTTAAAATTCATATGAAACTAGAAAGATCATGAATAATCAAAGCCGCTTCAAGGAACAAAAACAAACTGGAGGTATCATACTTCCTGATTTCTAAATATATTACAAATTTACTATAAGCAAAACAGTATGGTATAGGCATAAAAATAAACATATAAGCTAAAGCAACAGAATTAAGTATTACCAGTTAATAAATCTTAGAAGAATTTCAAGTTCATGTTTCATAGAAAATGTTGCTGAGAAATCTTAATTTCCCATCTCCTCCCTTACCCTATCTATGTCCAGATTTGTTTCCTTATGCACACGTTTAGCTCTCTACCTTCTTATGTGAAATTTTACAATACAAAATATTTATATAATTACCTTAGTCACTGAATAGGCAGGGAGATTTTCCCAAACATCAGACATTCCAGTAATAATACCTGATTTTTGCTATATCTAAATTATATATCCTGTAAAAAACTAAATATTTTTCTTAATTTTGATACACTTTACTTAAATGTTCATCTTAAAACATCATAATTGTTCCTTTTACATAGATGCATATATAAGAAATGAGCGATAATCACAAAAACAAATAAAATAACACCACTATTACCTAAATATATTTTAATAAGGGATAATTAACAAATCAAAACAATGTATGAATTGCATACATACATGTAAGGAGTTCGTCAATAAAAAGAACAACACAGTTTATGATCAGTAAAGAATAATCAGATTTTCACTTAAGTATTATTTAATTTGAGATTGAGTTGTATTAATTGCTAAGTGATGTGCTAAATACTATCTGGGAAAGCAATACTTAACATATTCTTTGACTCAGTTTCCTGATTCTCAATTTAAAAACAGGAACACTATCAGTATTTTTATTTGGAGTGGATGTCCACCCTCAGGTAAATGAATTTTTAGAATTAATGCATCCCTCCCTTCTTCTCTCTCATATTCACTGTCTTTCCATATCACAGGCTGAGGATTGTAATCCTATAAAACTCTGGGGTTAGGTCAAGGATCTCTTAGATACTTCTGAGCATGTATCCCTCTTGAGCTTCTTCCCATCACGCAGTCTTCAGCATCAACAAGCCTTGGTAGCATAGTCTCAATGATCCTTTTAACAGGCTATAAGGCCGCCTGTGCTCAATCAGGATAAGATATTTCTATATCTCTAGTTTCTTAATTGACCCCAATAAGAATTATGCTCACTACCTTGGAAAGGGGAACCTACAACCTCTCAACAACATATATATTTGATTAAACTTTGAAAGCAAAGAATAAACAGGATGATGATAACAATATACTCACAAGGAAGGAGACTGGAAATGAAAGACTAGATAGAAAGTTATTAATAACAATACATTTAATCTTGAAAATATTCCACATTGTTTCTTGCCAGTATTATTCCTACTTTACAGGGGACCAAAGGTTACACAGAAGTAATGGAAATAAAGAAACCCGCCAATCTGACAGACAAATCCTCTACTAACTTTCTGCTGCTATTATTGAGCATTGACAGAGAGGAGTGTGTTCAATGATGTGCTAGCAGCTTGGCAGAGCAATATCAAGATTAGGGATCAACATGGTATGAACTAATTCTTATTAGAGTCTTTTGGAAACCAATGCTGTGAAAGCACATGATACCCACACTCTTGTTACTACCCTCTTATGTCAGGTAAATAGGAATGCTTTCCCACATCTCTTTCATTGTAATGAAGTAGAGAAACAGAAAGCCGTAGCACGTAGAGTGATTTCAGCTGAAGAAGGAGAGGCTATTGAAATAATTGGTTTTAATATAGGGATGTTTCCTTGAAATCTAAAATTCATCAATGCCTTTTTGATAAACTCATCCAAACCTGCAAACAAGTAAAAATATTTCCTCACATGCCAAGTATTCTCTGTAATATCCATAGCCTGGGGTAATGCACTAGGTATAAAAGTGGTAACAGGAAAATCTCTGACTTACTTTTATTCTGATAACACAGGTGTTTAGATTGATGCATTTTGATCCAAAGTAAAGTAAATACTTGTGAAAACCTACAATCAAAACATCAAGTATTTTTTTAAAATTAGCTAAAACAGCCAGGTACAGTGGCGTATGCCTGTAATCTCAGCGGCTCAGGCTGAGGCAGGAGAATTATAAATTCAAAGCCAACTACAGCAACTTAGTGTGGCTGTAAGCAACTTAATGAGACCCTATCTCAAAATAAAATATAAGAAGGGGCTGTGGCTCAGTGGCTAAGTGCCCATGGTTTCCCTGGGTTCAATACCTGGAACCAAAAACATAAATAAATAAATTAGCAAAAACAGTTTAGAAACATTAATGCTAGTTTAATAATTTTAATTACTATGTTGCATATCTATCTAGATTAAATCTAGTAAACTACTGTTATGATTTATAATCTATAAAATATGATATTATGAGTTGTGATAAAATGACAATATTGAAAAATTATCCAATTAGAGCTAATTAGTTTCTGCTATATTTCTTCAGAATCAGGAGGGTACTACTAATATACAGAAATCCCCAGAAGTACATGACACACAAACAAGTAATCAAGATGAAAAGCAAAGGAAATGGCAAAGCATCCCTATTGCCTGACACAAGAGGATAACAACAAGAGTATCAGTGCAACATGTTGTAAAGTGTCACCTTCTGATAGAGTCAGGTAATAAAAACTAGTTTGATATTACAGATCTTTAATGCTGTTATTGCTACTCTTGCTGTTTTTGCATCAACCCCATTAGATTTTTATATAATGCTTCATAAAAATGTATGTAAGAAAAAAAGCAGAAGCTTTTAATCTCTGAAACATTTGAGGAATATTTTATTTCTTCAATAAAATATGTATTTATTTAAAAAGCATTTGCCTATTTTTATTCAGTGTAACCTACCAGGTAAATTATTAGAAGTTAGATATACAGAGAATAAGAAAATAGACCTGATTCATGACTTGTAGAACTTAAGAGTCTAATGTAAGAAATATTTGCAGAAGTAAATAATCAAGCACAGGAATAAATACATAAAGGTAACAGATGGTATCACACACTAATGCCGTGAAGGAAACAGTGACAAATTTTTAAAAGTTGGGGGTAGGAAATTACTTAGGGTAGTCCTAAATGGATTTCTTTGGAGAAATTGAAGTTAAGGTTTAAAAAAGAGTAGAAACCAATGATGGGATGTGTGAAAACAAAGGTATTTCAATACAATGGAACAGAATATAAAGGACTGGAGGCATATAGGAGAATGCCACATAAAAGATTGAATGGAGTTCCACGTGACTAAATCTTAGTAAGCAGTATATGTCAGAGAAATGAGGCAAGTGAAATACGCAGTCTTAACCATGTCCTATATTTTGTTTACAAGAAGATAGTTTTAATTTACAAGAAGATTGCATTTGTTGTGTACCATGCAAATTTGAAGAGTGCATACCCAGAAGCAATTTTGTTCCATTTCTGTTTTTAGATGGATCCTTCTATTTTGTGAAAACTAACTTGGCAGAATTAATATTGAAAGCTGAAGACACAAGGTGAGGCAATAATCCAATAATCAGAAGAGAACAAAGGGACTTAATGTGCTTAGAAAGTAAAAATGCAGAAGAGTGCAAAAATAATATCAAATACTGTAACCTGAGCAACTGGTTGCAAAGGAACTCCATTCAGTCACACAGGGAAAATATTTAGGAAAGGACATGATAGATGTTTGGAACATACCAGGTTTGCATTGAAACTGATAAAGATGTCATTACTTAAATGCAGGAAAGACTTAGGAGTTGTCAGTCTATTCGAAGTAATTCAAACACATTTGGGCGCTAAAACAAATGTGACAACTAAAGAGAAGAGGGATTGAAAAGAAAGGGCAAGGCTAGACCATGGGTGGAAGAGGAAAGATGAATACTTTGAGAAGAAAATCTCAGAAAAACAAGAGCAAAATCCAAAGTTGATGTGGAACCCCTGAGATCAAGGTCAGAAGATATATTTAGAGGGATGATTGGCCTTTCTGTAACAATGCCTTCAGAAGTTACATAAAGTAAGTGCAGAAGGGTCCACTGGGATTGATAATATGAAAATGATTGGCATCCATATAAATATGAGTTACTGCGGCAGACTGGAGTATAATGCATACTGTCATCATAATTTGAGGAACAAGTGAGCAGTAAGGAGCTTGATATATCTTTAGGCATCTCTTCAAGAACTTTCACTGCAATGTAATAAAGAAATTGGTTACTTCCTGGAAAAGAATGAGTTAGTTTCAAGGATTAAAAATGCTATAGGATTAATCAATAAGATAGAGAATCAAAGAGAGATGATGGCTGAAGAAATACAGTCTTTGAGGACATGAGAGGAGAAGAAAACCAATCCAGGTTATCACAGAGATTGACCTTCAATAAAAGGGAAGGGAGTTCATAGTTTTAATAGTATGGTAGAGGACAAGGTGGCTGGAGGTATGCTTGGAGATTTGACAGTCACAATTGACTGCCAAATGACAACTTGCTCCTCTTTAAGAATGCATATGCAAAGGCTTATCCACTGAGGTCTATGAAAGGAGAAAATGACAATTTTGTCAACAGAGGAAAAAGTTAAAATTTTCATTTTGGGGAGTAGTAAAGTAAGCACTATGAGCAAATTAAGCACTCCAAAAACTCTACTTAGGATTTTTGAGCAGGATTTAGGTGACATTTGAGGTTTAATTCTTAAAGCACAGTCAGCATGTCCTATTGAATCCTATTTTTCAGCAAGTTTCAATTGTTTAAATTCAGGGAACAAGGAGTTTAATTTATACCAAGGCATAGTGTCTGGTCAATATGTTAGATAAAGAGAGTTATTTATGCATTTCAAAAGTGATTGCAATTACGAATGATAAATTATGGCTCAATCCCTGAACAAGTAAGACTAGAGAGACTAGAAAGCATAAAGAATAAATTGATTTTCATGATAAGGTTAAACAGTTGTTGCAAACAGTTTCTTTGGTAAGTGCACCTGCTGGGCAGTGAGTTTTGGTAAGAAAGGGAAACGATATAGAGTCCAGAGATGACAAAGTTTTGGAAAGGTAAGTTTCAGAAAATGGTCATAGAAACAGATGGCTTTGAGGGAGTAAAGGTAAAGGTCATTGGTAATGAGGAATCCAGGAAAATTACATGTCAGAGAAGGTTTAGATGGATCACCTAAATGATGCTCAAGGGACAGTGATAATAGGCGATGAATTACAGTAGAAGTATGAACCAGAAGCTGAATCCTCAATAAATGTGAGACATATCCAATGGGTCAGAAATGATAATAGCCAAGAGTAAACTTGAGTAGTTCATTAGGATATTGAAACATCAAATTTAAAGGAATAGCAATTTAGGAGAGGACTGTAGCATTCTAATGTTCTGTACACAACTATAAGGAACAAAGCAAACACCAATCACACATCTTCATCCTAATTAGAATGGCAGATGTAATTAAAAAAGAGAACTAAACACTATTCAATATTTTCTTTATGTAAATACAGTACTAGCTGACTGAGTATGTGGTTAATTGAAATATCAAAATAATGAAAGCTAACTATTCATACTTCTCAAATTAGGACACTTAGTGAAGACTGGTGATATCAGGTTTTTTTGAAAAATTATTAAATAAGTGGATGCAGTGAAAAAAATCAACTGTGAATGTACTTGACATGCACATCATAATTTTACTTCATACAAAATCATGTGGACTGCTAAAAAAAAGTAATTTAATAATATTTTAATTGTGAACCAGTCATGGCTTTGTTTGAACTAAGATTCAAACTTTACTGAGGCTGAAGTAATGAATGGTTTGGCAGTTCCCCTGAGTCTTCTTACTCGAGTTTATTTGCATGCATTGATTTTTATATAGCTAACTCAGAACATTTTGAATGAAGTTTCTAGGGTTCTGAAAATTGGAAGTTTTCACCAAGATGAAAAGTGCTCGTGTCTGTTCTTCAGGACTTGGTCTACTACATTTCAGACAGAGGGACAATGACTGCATTTCAAAGTTAAATACCCTGTGACTCTGGTGGAGAAGCAACTGCAGGAAAACTAGTGCCACTTCTTTGACCTCCAAGGTTAACCAATCTGGAAAACAGTAGGGAAGAGCAGGATGCCATTCTCACAGACCGCCTGAGCAGGATTGGATTTGGAGGCAAAAGCCCTGAGGGGTACAGAATGATGTCCTCCCAAGTTCTCACTCTCAGCTTGACTGACATTTTGTATTGGAAATTACTTTGTTGCAGTAGTTGTGCTGTGTTTTGTAGGATGTTTAGCACTATCTGTCAAATATATCCATGAATGCTAGAATGCTAGTTAGATCCTTCACACTCCCTGTTGTAAAAATTGAAATGTTTCTAAACATTGCCACATGTCCTGGGTGTGGTATCTACCCTTAGATAAATGTGAGGAATTTATGAGAGAGCATATAGGACACAGAGGAAAATAAAAAACAGAACACTTGATGATAATGGGTACCAATGCTACAGTAAGATAGACAGAACAGAATCAATGATGTTGGGGCACTTATTGGGCACTGTCAAGTTTGAAATAGATAATAGTTAGGATATATGCTAAATGCAACCTAGTACTATTTAGTTTGCCATAGTATAGTGGGAAAATGTTTCAATTCAAGGAAGTTACTGATAGTCCAGGATCAGTTATTCCAAATGAAAGGAATTCCCTGTCCTTAAATTCCATGATATAACACCAACAAGAAAAGATCCCCTGTGATTTGGATAAAAAGAGAGGATTAAGATAAGTTAAACTGAAGAAATGGAAAAAAATATATAGTGCTTATCATATGCCAGTCATTTTTCTAATTACTTTGTGTATAAGAAACATAAACCTTACAAGAGCCTTCAAAAGTGGTTCCTCAGATAAGGAACAATCAAAATAAGAAGATCAGATTGATAGAAATGACCAGGAGACATACTGAATAGTAAATAAAAAGGGAAAGGGTCTTGGACAAATATATAAAAATTTTAATTGATTTGATGTATTGATCATTTCTTTAAATACCCCAGTGACTTGGGAAGTTGAAACAGGAGGATAGCAAGTTCAAAGCAAGCCTCAGCAAAAGTGAGTTGCTAAGCAACTCAGAAAAATCCTGTTTCTAAATAAAATACAAAACAGGGCTGGGGATGTGGCTCAGTGTTCGAATGTCTCTGCGTTCAATCCCTGGTACTACTCCAACCAAAATAAACAAAATTACTCCAGATCATAATAGTCCAATAGGACTAAAAGAAATAAATGTAAATTTAGCTAATGTTATTAAACAACATGTCAATAAATATCAATATTATTTCTGTCCTGAGAGATAATGATGTAACTTTCATGTTTTGAGAAAGCAAATATTACTATTTTTTATTTCAAATGGAGTATCTGTGCTATTAAAGATAAATAAAAATAATTTTTTAAATTTAAAACTGTAAATATGAATAAGAATCATTTCCATCATGTCTAGGCTCCTTTTTTCTACTAGTAACAACACCATTATGAAGTCCAAACAGAATTTGTCAAACTTCCAGATTGCAAATATTTGAGGAAAAAAAATATATATCTCATTTACTCAGTGAACAGTCTATAAATTGGACATTCACAGAGGCACAAGATCATTAAATATCCTTTCAGAAGTCAATTTTATGCTTCCTAAATTAGTTATAGCACTGGGCTATTTTGGGAAGGCAGGCTGGGAATAATATATAGAACTTGTGAATTCAGGTTTAGCCCATTTTCAGCTAAATCACATTCAATTCAATAACAAACACTGAAAACAAAGAAGAGTCAATAAAAATAAGTTCCAGAAAACTTCTTTGTAGAATCACCATTAAGGTTCAAAAGGTTTTATATAGTGAAGTTAGAAATGATCATAATTGATCAAACTTGGCCTTTGGAACTTTTCATACAAAAGGGAATCAATGGATTTGTGAGGTTGTGTGTGGTTCAATTTAGTTCCTGTATTTTGTGTTCAAATTGTATTTCTTCTATATTTAGGTGTGGTTTATCTTAGTTTTTCCCCAGATTGTAGGTATAGGATGTTTGAGAAAAAAAGGCTGTGCTTTATTAAAGAAAGTTATTTTAAGTTTAAGGTTATGTTTTCTTCAATGATATTCAGCACTATGATCATGTTAATATTCCCTCTGTATTCTAATAAGAAAATAAGAAGATTGTTTTATGTTGCAATTCATGCAAAAACATCATATCATAGAAATAACTCTTCCTTCAAACTGATCACTTCCTTGTTTTGAAGTAAGGCTGCTTTAATCCACCTTAATAAAATCCCTTAGCTCTGGGGAATTATTTTGCAGGATGTTTATAATTTTTCTTAAATGGAATTCCTTTAATGACTGATGTCTCTTATCTGACAAGGTAGTGGCTATGATTTTAATTTTAGATTTATGCCTCCTATAGGCAAAATATTGCTTACAATATGAGGTTGATACTTTATAATGGAAAAAAGAAGGGAAAAACTGCTTATGTAATATTTTATCTAAAGTTATAACAGAAAACAGTTCAGTGATGTCTATTCTAGTTAATAAAAATAGATCTTGTTTCTAAATTACCAATAAAACTATTTGCTAAGTATTTTATATTGAATTCAATTTCAAGGAAAGAGCAATCTGAAGTTATCACAAGGGACTGGGTAAAACCAATCAGCAATAAAGCCAAGCTCTAGACAAACTCTTAAAAGTGAGAGATATGCAGCTGTTCATAATGATGTGCCTCTATGGAAGAAGTGGAAACATAAAAAATGAGGTGAGAAAAAGCCTCGTGTTAAAAAAATACAATATATCAGCTATTATAATCCCCAAAATAACCACCTCAGGAAGTCACTCTTAAGTTTCTGGAAGTCTTCTGTAATTTTAACCAAATGAAAAAATGTTATCAATCAGGATTAGGTGAGAAGAAAACAAAAGTTATAGTTTGGGTAATCGGGATCTTTTCTACTCCAGTGAAGTGATGATCAAGTTTTGTCATTGCATTTGTTTTTACCTAAACATGCTAAAACTTAAGCATATATCTGAACCTCAATTTAATTGCCATCCATGAAATGAGATGGCATTTTGAGGGCACCAGCATAATAGAAGATGTTGACCAGGGAATTTTACAGAGCACTGAAGCCTTGAAAAGGCAAACATGGAGAATCTGAAGTGGTATGGCTTAAACTCCTGAAAACAGGACTACACTCACTTCTGGGCACCTGTCAGTTGCATCAGAAGTTGGAAGGAAACCAGTGAAGTCGTCAGAGTAGAGAAGTAGGAAAAGATTCAGTTACTAATTTGTCACAAGACTTCCCATTACAATTGTACAACTATAAACCACATAATAACAAGAAGTGCTGATTTTTTAACACATACTTTAAAGTTATAAGGTAGTTCATATAAACTATTTATAGCAACTAAACTATATTATCTATTTAGAGACAAAGAGAGAAACATAATAGCTTGACTGCATTAGTACATGAGCAGCTTATACGTATCAATGCACAAGCATACACTTTAACATGAGCTAAACATGGACAGATATCAAGTGTGAACATGATAAACTCGGTAATCCTTTCAGAGGATAAAAAGCATGTTATTTGTAATACTATTGTAATGTATTATTTTATTTGTAAATTTGTTGTGTGATTCTATGAAATGTTCACATGTTCACCTAAGGTTCAGAATGAAATTCTTAACTTCCAAGAAACAATTTAGAAAGAACTGCTTCCTTTTAGGTAATTAGGAAAATGCCCATCTCTCAACTAACAAGCACAGCTTTGTCATACCATGTAAATATAAACTTACTCTAGATATGTTAAATGATTTTTGGCAGTTGGGTACATGGGCCCAGAGCTTATGAGTGACTATACTTATTTTATTTAATATTTCTTAAGTGACCTCTTGTCTGGCAGCTATTTTGTTATTTTTCCTGCCTTTACTGCCTTTGCAAGAATGAAGAACTACTAAAATGATATTAACGTTATTTTATTTGCTGTAAGAATAATTCCAACCTTCTAATATGGCTTAGCATTTTAAAAAAATTATAGTTGGTACAAATCATAAAATGAGCCAATGCATGAAGAAATGAGGGGCAGTGTACTTTCCTTCTAAACTATATAATAAAAATCATTTGTCTACACCTATATTAGACAAAAGTTGTCTGGTTATAAAGTAAAAGTTGCAGTTATGGTATCATCAGTGGATTAATTCTTGGAATGTGATTTTAGAATTGACATGTCTATCATTATCATGCAATTATCTATGTTTTAATGAGATTTTTCTCTTGCCCTAGAGTCAATAATTTTAAAAGAATTTAAAATATTGCCTGAATAAGTGCCTGTCAGTCTTTTGCCATATTTTATTTAGTTTTAAATAGAGAACTCAATCATCCCTTAAGTAATCATATTATCCAGACTAAACTTTGTTTTATTTTATTTTTTTCCCCACAGCAATCCTTAAGATTTTAAAACACCTTTGCCTATGGAATTTGAAGGCAGTATTCCATGAAAATTCCATTATTTACTCCTCTGCCTCTCTTGAATGGTACATTATTTACATATTTAAAGCTTCACATTCTGTGTTAGAATTTTCCTAATTCTTTTTGTTTCTGAAAAGTTTTAACTCCTCATGCATTCCAGTTTCCAATGAAAGATCAGTGATGAACTCTGCATACACATGATTTGCATTAATTTTTGTAAACTTAAATCTCCTCAATTAAATATTCATACATTGAATCAAATTTTTTCCCAAAATTCCACCATTTATTTGACATTGTTTTTCCATTTGTATAACTTTTTATCATCCAGAAATGTCCATTTTTGACAGTTTCAGCTTCCCCCTTCATTTCTTCTAGTGGCACTGGTCAGGACATGAAACTAGGAACTAGTGTAAGAAATATTTCATCTCTAATTGCAGGCTTGTATTTTCAAGTTAAATACAGGGCTTGTCTTGGTTTTAGTACTGAAAAATGATTTAGTTTTTAAAGCAAACTGCTGGCTATTAGAACTAATATACTCATGGGTAATGAGGACACAAAATGAAAAATGACCAGAAAGTGCAGCCATTATAGCATCTTGTTTATCTCCTTGTAAATTAGAGACACTCAAACAGCTTTAGGAAAAATTCAAGGTACTTTACAGACCCAACACATAAAAAGACAAATCAAAGAAACTATTTATTGACCTGTAGCCATCAGAAGCATGTTTACAAATGATGTATTTTTTTCCCAAAGGTAAGGCATTATAAATTATGCATGGTGTGAAGAATGAGAAATCTCTTTATTATAGCATAATGAATATTTTCTAAACTCCTAAAATCTAACTTCCCTAGTTACATGGTATATGTAACAGCTGCAAAACCTCCATGTTGTCTCTTTTGCTAACACTATAGAATTGTTTTGGTTAGCTTTTATGGTTCTCTCTCAGCACCTTCCTGCCTTAATTTTTGTCCTCTTCTCACTCTGCCCATTTCTACATCTCAACAGGCCCCACAAAAATATTTGTTCATTTTAGTGCTATAGCTGCCTAAGGCAGTAATTGAAGATTCCAGCTGAGCTAAACAGTATATTTGTACTTTGCTAAAACATAACGTGATTTGCTAAGTTTGCAGCATTTTCCTATTATAGTACTTGTTAGGATTCTATCACCTTTATAGTCTATCTATATTCTTTCCCACATTGCTCATGGATATTCCAAAACTGTGTACTCTGCTTTTTTCTTCACAGATGTTGATGTGGATTCTGTCTTCTGACCCAGGAGTCGTCTGGATATAAATGTGTCTGTGATTGATGGTGACCTCCTGTGATATTTATAGTACAGCTGTGGGAAATAACGTATGGGATTAGTGATCTGTGAAGGAAACCTGCTAAGCTTGCTGAGACACTCGATTTTAGAATTCAATTATGTGTTTAACAGCAAATTATATGCCCATGTTTGAAAGATATAAATAAAATTAATTATTTTCAAGATGCATGCATTTTACTCAAAACTCATTTTGTTACATAAGGTACACATTCTACATATATTCTATCACTTAGTGGAGAACTTCTGATATTCAGTTTGGCAAGGATGAAGCCTGGAAATTGTTACACTTGTGCAAACCCAACAAAAATAAATGAATAAACAAACTGAAAAACTACTCTTCTTGGTCGTATCAGAGAACCCAATTCACATGGGCAAAGTACTGCCCACAAAATTGAAGAGACAGACAGGCAGAAATATAGAACTATAGCATTCCTGAGCAGAGGTGCAAGAGTAGAGAAGTTCAGAAGAACCACTATTTGGATAGGAAAATCTAAGCTGTAATTGATGATTTGCTGAAGGCTTAATGTAGACAAGCTTGAAAGTTGAAAACTCCAGGGGAGGCCAGTTTTAGTGAGGTACTCCCACATTTTCATTTACAAGAGCCCTACCAGGCACTCGGAGAAGATCTGAGGAAAACCTGGTAGGGTTTCCAGCAGAGAAATGGGAAAAGTGAACATTATGAAATATATCCGAAGTGCTCTCTTCTTAACAAGTTCTGCCCTCAAGAGAAACTGCTTTCATGAGCTTAACTGACCGGAATATTTCAAGAGCCTAAATGATGTGGGGGAAAGGAAATATTCAAAGCGAGTCATACTAGACTACCTGTTATGGTTTGGATGTGAGGTGACCCACAAAAGCTCATGTGTGAGACAATGCAAGGACATTCAGAGATGAAATGATTAGGTTATAAGAACCTTAACCTAATCAGTGAATTAATCTCCTGATAGAATCAACTGACTGGTAACTAAAGGTAGGTAGAGTGTGGCTGAGGGAGGTGGGCATTAGGAGCATGTCTTTGGGGTTTGTATTTTGTCTTTGGTGAATGGATTCTGATTCCTGATCATGTCCTGAGCCACTTTCAACTGCCACTCTCTTCTGCCATGATCTTCTGCCTCACCTCCAATCCTAAGGAATAGAGCTGGCTATCTATGGACTGAGACCTCTAAAACTGTGAGCCCCCAAGTAAACTTTTCTTTCTCTAAAATTGTTCTTGTCGGGTCTTTTGGTCACAGTAGGGAAAAAGTTGACTAAAATACTTCCCATGTCAATAAATGGGAAAAATACAAAATCAAAACAAACAAAACTGGGCAGCATGTGGACATTTGCCGCACAGGAACACAGACTGAACGGAAGACCAAAACCTAATCATGACACTGTATCATTCTCCCTGTTCACCACATTTGCCACCACTTCTGTAATACTTATTTGTAAAAACAGGAACACATTTGAAGAACTGCACATTTCACAAGGTAAAAAATAAATCTTTAGGGAAACCCAAAGATAATGGAACAGATGAAAAATAGACTCCACAAAGAAATTTTAGCTTTCAACATCTACAGCTATAAAAAATAACGCAGCATACTCTCTTGACAAATATATCTAAAACTTCACAATAGATGCTATGTACTTCATGTCCAGATTTAAGCAACAATAAACATACTAAATGAGAAAAAAATAGAGCAGGAAGAGACAGAAAAACTACCAGAATCAGAATACCATATTCACGGCAAAGATAATGGGTTATTTCTACTGGATTGTTGTTGTGGATTTCATGTAGCAATGATTAACATGATAATTGTTCCAATGAAAATAAGGTGGAACACACAAGAACAGTTGAATAATGTACAAGGTAAAAACTCTAAAGAAAAGAAAAACAAATAAATAATTGAAATAAAGAATATTTCTGATTGGTTCATCAATAGACTGGACAAAGTCCAGGAAAGAATCAGTGATCTTGAAGAAATGTCAATCAAAATTTTGGTAACTGAAATGCAAAAGAAAACAGAATGAGAAAACAGAATACCCAAGAAGTAACTGCAGGAAAAATAAACAGCACACAAATACACCAAATGAGAATATCAGAGATAAAAGAAAGAGAAACAAACAGAAACTGAAATGGCCAACCACAGATCTGAGAAGCTCAGAGAACATGAAGCAGAATGAATACTGAAAGATTGGCCCCTATCAAACTCAATCTGCTTAAGTCAAAAGCCAGGAAGGAACACTGGAAAAAACCACAGTGTGGCCATGCGTGTAAGTCTTCCGTCGGAGGGGGTGAGGTGCCGGAGCACACACCAACTCTGGGAGATCAGATCTAATATGTAGGCTCAATTTTATTGGGGACATGCAGCCCTTTTTATACACAAGGGGAGCCAGTGAACAAAGAAGCTTGAAAAATGATAGCCTGTGAGGGCGGTCCAGACAGAGGTTATGCAGCCACGCCAGGGGAGGGGGAGACAGGAGGATGGGTGAGACTCTCCTGAGACAAGGGCCTTCAGTGAGTCTGGTCACTTGAGAGTGTGCTGCCCAAGCATGAATTATTCCTGGGTGTCCCACAGGAATGTACCTTTCCTCAACCTAGGGGAACATATGCCTCAGTGGCTTCTTCCTACATCCTCACACCACAGGAATAAAATTTGTTGTTCCACTGAGGTTCCTGATATTAGTTTATTCACCGGTAACAATTCTGATAGACTTCTGGTACTCCATTCCTTGATGCTTTAGCAAACTTTAACTCCATCATTTCTTCTGACCAAATTGTTGAAGAGTTTAGTGTTCGATTAAATAATTCTATTTCTCCTTTCATAATTTTGTGTCACCCTTCCTCTAGGTCACAAAGTTTTATGGTCATGCCCTGAAAATTGTCTTTACTGATAATAGTGTCTACCTTCTAACACAGATTTCAAACATTATACTTTTAGCACCAGCTTTTAGGTTTCCAGCTATGAACACTGAAATCCTGATCTCAAGTACTTTACCTCACAATCTATTGACTTTCCCTTCAAAATTACCTACCATTACTGCATGTATCCTCACTTACCTTGTTTTTATGCTGACATTCCTAAAGCCACCATTAAAATTTTCTCATTACATAGATTTGTTTCTAATTTAAATTCATAATCATTAACTCAAGGTGTCTTAATTCTATTCAATCATCTTAACACAATTCACTACTTTTTCTACTTCATATCTCTTTATCTGAGATGAGTATACATAGGAGCTACAGATAATTAGTTTTTCCATGAGTAAAGTAGAAACAATCAGAAAGTCTATATGCTCTCCCTGATGTCATTTTTATTGCACATATATTCACATAATGAGTCCTCACTCCTGTAATTTAGACTTTCTTAATATCCTAAGAATAATTCCTTCCCATGTGACTAAGAGACCCTTCTCTTTAGTATAATGTAGGATTTCTTTCATAAGAAATCCTCTCCTCTATCTTTAGATTTTATTACTCCACCTCTCCACTTTCTGATTCTGTGAGTATACAATGTACATTACCAACACCCCTACTATCAAAAGAAATTTTGCTTGCCATTCTACTCTTCTCACTTACTACATTCTCAATTCTGTGTTGTTCATGGGTGGGGAGGAAGGTTGAAAAGTTCTGGATTCTCTGAATGTATGTGTTCTCTCATTATCCACCCACCACAATTTTACTTAATCTCTCAAGGTCACTATATTTTTCCCATCCACTCTTGTTTTCTGTAAATATTCGCTACTTTCCAGATATCATTTTGGTTAATTTTCTCCCTGCTTTACTGATCACTTCCGTTTACTGTTCTGAGCTCAAGAACTGAATTTTTCCAGTATTTCTTTCAAAGAATGATGCAATTATTTGTGTTTACTTTCTGGTTTTATAACAAATCCAGATGACTACTCTAATTCTGTGACTTTATAGATCATCCATTGGAAAGAAATCTTCCCAAGCACCATCATTCATTCCTAGACCAACCACTCTCACTAATCTCTTGCTTTCCTTTGCTGAATTCTCCAAGACTTCCCACTCCACCTATTCTTCTTCCTTCCATGACATCATATGCTAACAATCTTCCTTTGCTCACTGGAAGGAAGTAAAGTCTCCTTGGCCTTCCTAGAATGAAATTTGCTAAATTGTGCCTTAGGACCTTTGCCAGTGCTGCTACATCTGACCAGGAAACCCTGCTTCTGACCAGGAAACCCTTCTTTAGGAATTATCTTGTTTGATCTGTATTTTCTGTTTTCAGAAAAAAAATTCTTAAGCATTCTTTGTAACAAAACCCTCAAACCATTAGTTTCCCTTTTTCCACAGAGATTGTTATTTTCTAAAATGTGTTTTCCTAGTTTCCTTTACTAATTTAAGCACCAAAAATATGTTATTATTACCTCATATGCATATATGACTGCAAGATCAATGTGACCTTACAACATGTACAATCAGAAAAATGAGAAATTATACTCCATTTATGTATGATCTATCAAAATGTATAAATGCATTCTACTGTCATGTATAACTAATTACAACAAATTAAAAAATTAAAATATAAATATATATCCTAAAACCAAGACTACATTTTTTCTTCTCATTCCTATCCCTGACTAGTCTTATATCAGGCTATGAAATCATGTCTTAGAAGTAAGGAAAGTAAAGACAAATATTTGTAGAAACATTTCTATAGTTAGTATAAATAAATTATTTGAATTCTGCATGCCCACAATATTTTACTAGGGACATGACAAGAAGTGAATAGTATATATCTATTTCCAAATACAGAAATCTTAAAAGTTTTAAATATTTATTGGCCATAATCTGAATTTATTTACCTATGAGTTCAAGAATTTAGAAAAGAAATATAAATGTAGAAGGAAAAAAATGGTAAGCTTTTCCTCTCACTATCGAAATTCCATAAAACTTCTTGAAAGAAAGTACTTTTAATAGCCAAAAGGGTTTTTGTTCAGTAAAGAAAGATTTAATTGAAAATAAAATCTAAGTTGTAATAATTGCAAGCACCATTTCATATCTATCTCACAGGGCAGAACTGAGAATTATATTGAAGTGTAGATGTAGTCAAGCAATTGCTAATGTGAAACAAGTCTACCTGGATTCAGATCTCATTTCTGCCAAGCATATACATCAATATGTATCAAAATTCAAATTTGATTCTTATGATTTGCTAGAAAAAAATCTCTAGAGCTTTATGTTTTTCTCTTCAATTCACCTGACTATATACCATATCTACTCCTTTTAAAAAATACTTCAGTTGTAAGTTTAGGAAGGACTTACAGCTATTTATAACAAATAACTTTAATATAATCTGTTTCTAGAGGAAAAAACATGACATAACTTGTTATATTGGTTTTGACAAGAACAGCATAACAAAGCCAAACATCTAAATTTGTTTAGATTGTTGCTTATTAAGATAAAGTTTTTATGAAAAGGCTTAATTCCATAAGAGTACATAGCTGAAAGAGATAAAGGGGTAAAATTTTGCTTGGAGGTGAAAATTATATAAAAACCCCCACATCTTCCTCCCATTATTCAGATGATTCCACTTATGTAACCATGGAAGAGCCTACTACACGATGTTAAATAATCAAATAAGACATATTATTATCCATTATATTTACAGATGGCATTGCTGTTAGCCATATGTGCCTTAAAAAGGAAATGATCCCATAAATACCCTTGTTCAATGATGAATTACATTCCCCCTTCAGAAATAAACTATAATTTTTGTTAAACTTAGACAACCCACACATGTGCACATGGGTTTGCATGTATTTATCTAAAGAACATAATTTTATATAATCATCTTCCTGTATTTCTTAAATCTTTTCTAGAAAATTAAACACAAAGCAAATTTAGCATCAAACGTAGAGACAGTCTCTGTAAACCAAGCAATAAACAACTCAAGATATGAGGATGGAAGAATATGAAAAAGTTAATCTTCAGAAGAACACAGCAATAAAAACAAAGTCTGTCCAAAGTCTTCATTAATAATTGAAACATGGTGCATACGTGAAGTGCTTTGTAAGTATTGAGAACCTGACATAAATATTTAACAGTTTGCTTATAAAATGTGTCCTAAATTATGTCTAAATGTTAACAAGGATGTCTTCTACTTGACAGAACAATGAGGGACATGAATATTTCAAAGCAGCAAGCATGACAGGTGGAGGCTAAAGAAATAGAAAGCAACTTCCATGTTCATCCAACACTTCAACCTTCAGATATGTGCTTTTTAAGTTTAATAGGAACAAAGTGTTTCTCCATCAAAGCTGATGTTTATATCAGTTACATCAAAGCTACACAAGGATCTCTTTAAAGTACACTTACCAGACAAATAATTCATACAAAGTAATGCGCCTTAGTGGTATAAAGGGAATCGACATATAAGACAACTTTTGTTTGAAGAAATGATCTTCTTAATAACCAGTACACTCGATTTTGTTTTCTGACCCACGTCCTTAGGAAGAGACATGTAGATTCTGGAAAATTCTCAAGGCTATGATTTCACACATGAAGGTGAATGCACACACACACACACACACACACACACACACAGAGAGAAAGGGAGGGAGAGAGGGAGTGAGAGATACAGTGAGTGCATAAACCTAGCAGAAAATGAAATAAATTTGTGTTTTGTTTTATTTCTGAAAAAAAATGTTAGAATAGTGTAATATCAGGTAAGATATTTTGAAAGCATAATTCATCCAACATTTTCTCTTTTCTCTAATAACAAATGTCTCAATCCAAAATCAACATAACAAATAGCTGAGTATAAGCCAAATAATATTGGGGTCTTTGAAGAATGAAAACATATGGAGACAAGATTAAGATAAAAACTCGAATCCCATCACAGTTCAGCCAGGAATATGTTGCATAGCCTTAGAAAAACCATTCACATTCTCCTGAAATAATATTGTTCACAATAGAGTAATAAAAGAAAAGGTCATCATCATACTCAATTCCAATTTAAAATTGTTTGGCAATATAAAATACAAAAAGCTAGATGAGAATCAAAATTATTTGATGAAACAGTATTCAAGAACCAAATATAGAAATGTGTCTATTAATGTGACTATTGAGATTGCTGGCCCTCAGTAAGAATGATTGTTATGAAATTTAATGAATTTTAACAGACAATGGCTAGTTTTGCTTTTTGTTTTGCTTTGTTAGGCATGATAATAGTCTTGTTACATTTTATTATATAACTATTTTATCTCTTGTTCCCGCAGTGGTAATTTCCTAGCATTACTCCTTCAGAGACTATCAGTAATTTTCTTATACCTGTACCAATGCTTTCTCTCAGAACAATGTTTTCTTATTCTAAACCACTTGACAACTTATGATACTGATCACTAGTCTTTGTCTCTTCCCATATATTCATTTATTCCTTTGCTTATTCATTTACTGTAAAAATACATGGCTTTTCCTGTGAACAATGCCTCTAATCATGACCCCTGAATTTTCTTACTTACATGTTTCCAGTATATATTCTACTAAAATAAAGAATTGGTTTTCAACTTCATAAACCAACTACCAATGTAAAGCAACATTATTATCAAAGAAAAAACTTGGAAATTACCTGAAGTCCATTGTATCAATTTTGAATACTGTGTGGTTTTGACATAGTAATATAATTCAATGCTTTGTGTATAATTCACTTTCTGCTATTGCTTAAAAGTGAAGTCTGTAAAAATTAAAAAATAAATATTTTTTAAAAAATTGTAGTGAATTATCTTGGTTTTATCATATATATCCTCATTGTGTAAATTTTACTACCCAATTCTTTTTCAAGCCTTTTCACTTATCTATGTTACTGTTATGACTTCATAGGCTGAATTACCTTCTTTCAACTGGATTCTTAAAAACCACCTCTAATATGTATTCCTTTAAGAACTCCTAGTATTTATTCTGTATGCTTATTAAAAATTATCATATAGATTTTAAAATTGATTATTTTTTAATGAATGAGAAACCAGTATTTTCTCATAGACCAAAGCATAGGTAAAAATTCTTAACAAAACACAAGTGCCATCACAATTAATTGTGTGTGCTGACTTCATGTCAAACATTTTTGCTTCCCTTTCTCTCCAATATTCTGAAAAATCTTCAATCCTTTGTATATTTCATATTCTTTCTTATTGTCTGGATTCTGTGTGTTGTTTCGACTGTCTGGAACACAGCTCAAATTAACTTATCTAGTAAATACGTCTATGAAAATCTGACTAATAATCCTACCTAATATCAATTACATATATCACTGAAATCTCTCCTTCAAAACACATTTTCAAAATCACAATTTGATATAATAATGAAATTGACATCTGTCTTTCTGCTAGATCTTAAGGCAGGTAATATTAGTGTTCTTATTTATTCTTATAACCCAGGTATATACTAGATGCCAAAAGCTACTGCTGAGTGAACAAACTTCAGATTTGGCATTTCAACTAGTCGCTTCCTGAACTGGTGATATAAGCCTGGTACCACTTTTCCCTTTTTATGGTGGAAAATAGACCCTGACATAATCCACAGAAGGGATTGTTACTCTGTAACCTTTGTTAACATTTTATTAATTTTAAAACAAAAATACTGTACTGTGAGATCTGCTTTTCTTTTAAAATAATCATTTTGCTAAAGCATAATACAGTATATTTAATAGTATGTGACTTTAATAAAGTTTAATTATTTTACTTGGAATTAACTAATTAGTTAAGAGGTAGAAAAGTTGGTAGTATAAGAAAGAAAATGTTATTTTCTTTTTCAAAAAGTTTAAAAAATAATGGAGAGATAAATATTAACATAATGCTAATGTGTTTTATTTCATTTCCTGAATACATTATAAGAATTTTAAAATACTAATTTTATTAATAGTAGTAATTTTAAAAAGTAGAATAAATTTTACTTATATACTTAGATATTTGCTTTGGTGCACATTACTATTAATTTTGTTTTGTATTTATTATCTCATGTAGCCCTATTTATGTAATGCCATTTATAAACAAATGCCCAATATTTTTATTTTTCTTATAGGGAAAATCAATTTTATGATGAGAAAAATGTTTCAAATTTCATACCTTTTATTATCCATACAATCTTTCTATAAGAAACTGTCTCCTATATTCTCTAACCTTTATAGGAAGTATATCCAATAACATAGCATTACTTTACCATATCTAGCTTTAGATGTTGCTTTAAAAGATGAAAAACTAATCATTTAGCATTGATAGACGTTAATTTTCTTAATTTTCATTTTACCACCTGTCTATTGTTGATGTCTTAAGCTGTATTTGTGTGTGTGTGTGTGTGTGTGTGTGTGTGTTTTCATACTGGGGATTGAATCCAGAGGCACTTTACCACTAAGCTACATTCCCAACCCTCTTCTTTTTCCTTTTTATTTCTAGACAGGGTCTTGCTAATTTCTTTAGGACCTCACTAAGTTGCTGAGGCTGACCTCGAACTTGAAATTCTCCTTCCACAGACTCCCGAATTGCTACTAAGCTATGATCTAAAGTTAAACATACAATGAAGGAAGAACAAGGAGAATTTTCCTAAGAAAAGGAAGAATTTTCTTGATGTTAACCCTATTATATAAAACCAGTTAAGTAGTCATAGCACTATTCATGTGGGTAAGCAATTGCTTTGGATACAGTGCTTTCCATGATCATCATAGGCAACAGGTGTTATATCAGGAATCCTTTTTGGTACTACTATAAAAACGTAAATAGTAACCTCTTCTTTGAAATGACCCTGGAAACTTGAATTCATACTGTATATTCTTTCAGATTAAGTATTGTCCAAAATACATCTAAATATTTTAGTTGGAAGAAAACAACAAAAATACTGTGCAAACCAAACACTATGGGTATTATGTACCCAGGATATCCACTTTTAAATAATGTTTTAGTCATACATTAAATTATATCAATAACCACACTGAATACTAATATTTTGCTTATAATACTTAAGAAGACAATTTATTATGTGAAAAATATTGTGATTTTCTATCCCCAATCCCTTACACAGAATGTGAAACTATGTAATAAATATGATAAATGTTATTGCTTAAAAGTATTTCAACTACACGTTGATGTTCAAACTTTATTAAAATTAGTACAATTTTATAAGTCTGATTTCTGAAATCACAAATGTTGTGATTTGTTTTTGCTTTGTGATTGCTCAGCAAAGTAGAAAAGAACACGAAAAAATAATACATATTATATATCTTTCAAATGAAAATCCATCATCAGAACCAGTCTTTCAGAATAGAAATTCCTCAAGTTTAAAACCAACCTCAACACTGAACTTGTAGGCAGAAAATATACTTTTCATTCATACCTTTCCATGACCTTAATGAAAATATGGGATTATTGAGCAAATTTTGTTTTCTTTAAAATTCTATCTTCCCTTATGCTTCTGCTCTTAACCAACATAGAGTAACCAGAACTGGGTTTACCACCTTTCTGAAACAATAGAAAAATGATAAAACACATAAACACAACTTTTTGAAACACTGAACATATGGAAGTTTCAGAGGCTAATCAGTAATACAGGAAAAACAAGGGCTGCTGGGTCTATATTTGATCCCAGCTTATAATTAGAGATAGTTTGCTGGAGGCACAGCAAAAGGAGAAACCCAAACAGAGAATAGTTATCCCCCCAGAGATGAGGATAAAAAACTAGAGGTGAAGGGGCACAAAAGGCAGGCATATCTACAGTAGCATAAACAGGGACGAGCTAAAAAAATCAGTTTCACATTTCCACAGAAGCCTCTTGACATTTAGTTTGGTTCTGATCAGACCGTGTTCATGAAGAAACTTCAAGGCTGGAGATAGTCTCTTTCTCAATGGTTTTCCAAACTGTAATGATGCAAGAAAAACTTTTAAAATGCATTATTTGACTATTGAATCCTTTATGTTGGGACAAAAATTTGTTCAAAGCTAGATTTATTTTGATCATATTCTTCCTTATTGAAAAAATTCTACATTTACTTAAATATAATCGCATTCTTATTTATTTGCATGAAATAAAATTTTAGACAATATGTTTAGTATTATAAATGAAATATTCATAATATAATTTAATGACTATATAGCAACCTTATTCATTTAATGTTTAAAAATTTAATAATTTAAGTTGGTTCAGCAAATACAACAAGAAATATGTCACTTGGATTTATTTACCTTTTATTTTGTGAATAGGTTGCTTTATGTATGTCTGTAAATAAGAAAAAATGTAGTTGTGATGCATGACATCATGGTTTTAGATTACAAAGATTTGGAATCATGTACATTTTATGGTGATATTTTGTTCAAAATACCCTGCATGAAAGACTATTTTAAAATAAGTTTCATATTTTTAAATCGATTTAGGATATCCATTGTATCCATCTCTTATTACAGTGTTATTAAAAATTCATTCACTAAATGCTTGGTATCGTTCTTTCCAATTCCACTGAAATACAAGTAATGGTCATTTTTCAGATGACAAATGCAAAACTTCACCCAAATGTATGACTTTGCATTCATGTATGATTGTATTTTCAATGTACTTTCCATTTTAGTGCTCTGATTTTAGAATAATATACACTATTGTCCTTCTATTAAGAGCAATTTCAATGTCATTTGAAAATTTTGGAAACAAATGTATCTCAGACTTTTGAGAGGCCCATATTATATTTGTAAACATTTATGAAAGAATTGGCCAACAAAGGATAGCTTCTTTCTCTGACAAATTCTGTTGTCAAAAGTTTAAATAATTAAATATTTTTCATCTCATTATATTAATATCAAGAAATGAAAGTAGTAGACTGAAATGTTTTATAAGTTTCACATATATTCTACAAAAAGATTAGGGCATTTTAGAACTTAAAAGTTATTAGCTATCACTAAGGAAGAGAAAATAAGGAACTTGAAAAGAATATTTATTTTGAAATATTTTAAAATGTTTAACTTCTTTTACATGGACTTTCAATAGTCAATATGACCTTCATTTTTAATCGATTTTATTTTACTCACTAAAGGCCAAGAATTTGAAATTTATTCTCATATAAAATTATCACAAACTCCCTGATAAATGCCATAGTCTCTAGAAAGACCTATATATGCTGTCTTTTCATTAAACTTTATTTTAAACTGATGCATAAAGTCATAAAACTTTTATATTAATAGGGTGCCATGTGATGTTCCATGTATGCAAAAATTAAATTAGATCAAATGTATCTATCTCCTTGTAAAAATTATAATTTCCTGTTAGTGAAAAGTTACCTCTTCATGGAACTCTCTTGAATAATATTGAGGTAGAACTTGGAAATAGCATTGACATTATCAAGCTATTTTCTTAAATTTTTTTATAAAACCTGTGTGTAATTTGCTTATAAATGACCAGTGAGTTGTCAGAGTCCTTTCTGCCACATCTGGTTTGCAGGAGAAAAGGGTTAGCTGCCAGAGGAGGATGTCAGGGGTATTTCTCTATTACCCAAAAAACTTATCTACTTAATAAAGACAGGAGCCAATACTCTTTTTAAATGAGAGGGGGCTTGATGGGTCTGGCCATACCAGCTCTGGTCTCTTCCTACATTCCACGATAAGGAGTAGCCCAACTCTCTTTTTTTATAGACAGACAGGTAAAAGGGGGCAAGGACCAGGAGGAGCTTCTTCTGTGATGGATAGGATAGGGTGGAGTTAGGGGAGCCACTCTTAAGGGATAATTCCAGAAGGGGACAGGGAACCACCCCCACACATTGTCACTTGCCTCCGGCAGTTCCTAGAAGCCAGACCTCTTGCATCACATGGCTCAACCTGATTCTGCTAAATAAGGACAGCTCCCCACAATGAATATTGTAATATTGTGTCATCAAAAAAGCTTTGATTACTATTATTTAAAGAGTTATAATGAAAATTGCCAAGCCAATTATATATTCATTAAAATATTTTATTTCAAACTGACACACAGTTCATCATTACATTGACATCTATTGCTTTTACCTATTGCAAAAAAGATAAATAAATTATAGACTACACAAATTTATGAACACTTTGAATAAAATAATCAACTTAATCATTGGCTGGTTTTCACCATATTTTTCACTCAGGTGATATGATGCTTAATGGAACAGACAGAATTCTTGTTTATTTAGTATTGAGTGATACCAACAAGATTTCCTATTATAATTCATTTTTAAATTACCTAGAATATAATTTGCTCAATTCCTCAGTTAAGGACTCTAGAGGATTATTATCTGAAACTAAATTTGTTTTTGATGCAGTTGAAAATGCTTTGCATTTGGTATAAGTTTATAAAATTCTATTAGTAGCAATTTAGATAAGGATGTATAGAAAGTTCTCACTTTCATCTTATAAAAATGAGTATAGTCCTGTCACCAAAACTCAAGAAATATGGTTAAAGAAATGACAAATAAAGATCACATATGGCATGGATCATAAAACAATCATTAGAAACTTGAAGCTGTGGCACATGAGCACAATCTCAGCTACTTGAGAGGCTGAAGTAGGAGGATTGAAAGTTTGAGATCAGCCTCAGCAACTTAGCAAGACCCTAACCAAATTAGTGAGACCCTGTCATAAACACCAGAAGCCTTTTCATAAGCTTTTTAGATTATTCACATAGGTAATCACATCATTATCCTCTCTCTCATTCTATATAGATTTACTTCATTTTCTTGCCTTATTGCATTTGCTTGGGTTTCCAGTAAAATGACAAAAAATGAGTGTTAAGAGGGGGACATATGTGCCTTGTCTTGATGGAAAAGCTTTAGGATTTTCAATACTAAGTATGATGTTAGCTGTAGAGGTTTTGCATGAATGAGCATTGGATTTTTGCCAGAATATTTATCTGCAACTATTGATGTGATCATGTAATTTTTTTATTTGGCATTTTGATGTGAGAGATTACATTAAGTTGAAACAGCTTTGTACAACAGAGTAAATTCTGTGTCATGGTATATACTTTATACTTCTTTCTACATATTGCTGGACTCAATTTGCTAATTGGTGAGTTTTTCATTTACATGCATAAGACATATTAATATGTATTTGTTTTTTAAATATTTTTATTTGAATTTGTTATTAGTATCATAGAAGAAATTAGAAAATACTTAAGTTTCTTTCTTCTGAAGGAGGTTGTAGAGAATTTGTACAGTTTATTCTTTAACGTATTAGTAAAAATCAGTGAACACATTTTGGCCAGGTTCTCTGTGTTTTGGAAGGTTATTAATTACTGATTGAATTAATGTAATATAATGTGAGGTCATTGATTTGTTGGTAGGCCAAATCAGATTGTTTAGTTTTTGTTTTGTTTTGTTTTACACTCAGGCTTGAACCCAGGGCCAGTCTACCACTAAGTTAAAATCACAAACACTTTTTTATATGTGACAAGGTCTTGCTAATTTGGTAGTCCTTGAATTTGTGATCCACCTGCATCAAACTTCTGAGTAGTTGGGACCGCAGGCAAGTTACACCTTTGTGTAGCCTATTGATTTAACCCTGTATGTTTTGCTACATTCTATCTTTTGAAATTTTGGTACATTTCATCCAAATACCATAATTGTGGTCATTGAGTTGTTATTCTTTTAATATCCATGTTATTTATACTATTCTCTCTTCATTTATAGAATTAGTAATTTGTGTTCCTTTTTTTCTTTGTTACCCTGGCTATAATCTCAACATTTATTGATTTTTTTTAAAAATCTAGTTTTTGGTGTAGTTTAACTTCCTTATTTATTGACTACTTCCAATTTCATTGATTTGTGCCCTAGATTACATTACCTTTTTCTCAATCATTATTATATCTGACATTAAATATTTTTAGATAAGTAATTTCCTTTTTCTTTAGTATTATTGTTTGTGTTTGAGAATGTGCATAACAGCTTTGTTCTTAAAGCTCAAAATTGAAAATAACAAATATACATTATCATAAAATGAATAAGAAATTGTCATATATTCAATATAATGAAATATTTAAGTGCAAAGAAAAGAATGAACTGTTGTTAAACACAAAAATCAGAGTTAATCTTATAAATCTAATGTTAAGTGAAAGGAACAAGACAAAAGAAATATATACTCCATGATTCCATTTATCTGAAGGTTGATGTAAGGAAAAATTAATCCTTAGTGATAGAGGTCAGAGAAGGAGAAGTGAAGGGGTTTTCTTGGTGGGCCTCAGTTTATGGAGAATAATTAGATAATTAGGACACAGAGTAATGAAGATTGTGCTATTTGACTCATATTTTTGTGAATTATTATAATAATAATCTAAATTATAAAAAATATATGAGAGTTATAATCAAGATAGAGACAAAAAACTCCTCAATTTGGTCATTTGTAAATATGAATAACAACATATATCATGCAAATTTAACATTATAACTCAGTTTCTATATGTTAAACATATATAGCTACATGAGTACAGTAAGTGTTCAAATTGAAAACTTTTGCCAAAATAATATAATCAAATCTTTTAATATAATAAATTTAATTTATCCTTATGCAAAGGAGGTTGAGGTCAATCTAGATTTCTAAATTCAAGAAGATGTCATGTAGCACACATGATTTAGAAGAATGAATGTAAATCATGAAATAATGAAATCCCATAGCAATAGTCTCAATAGGAGATATTTTAATGTCATCAAAATCTAAACCCCTTGACTATTTGTGAAAAGAATAAATTAGAAAGTGTAAGTCTTATAGATATTCCATGTACAATGAGATAATGCCTGGATGGAAGACAAATAAATATTGGTTAGTACAAAATAATTTTCTCACTAAACAGAACTACAAAACAAATATCAAGCAAGTGACAATTTTTATTCTATTTTCATACTCTCACAAATGTTACAATCTAATTTTTATCCTTAATTACTAAGTCTTTCTGATATTACACATCTTGAAAAATGTTAGCAAAACCATGAGTCCTTAGAGGCTGCTGTGTAGCTACAAGTTGTGGGTTTCTTTCTCAATGTGTGGAGAGTGTGAAATGTAACTGTGAAAATGACATTGCAGGGCTGCTATATTTATCCTCTCAATGATTTGAGCAGCTCATCAAGTTTACTTAGTTTATAATTATTTTTAACACTTGATACTGCAGGCACAACCTGAGAGTGAAACTTAGTAGTTGTTTTCTGAGTTTTACAGCATTGACCATAATAGGAACTCGGCACATGAATTTAATTGAGAAAATGATTGACACCTCAAGGACACACTATAACTGAGCACAATGGAAACCCCTCATACTCCAATCCTAAACAGACTTATTTATTTTTTCATTATTATTTTATTTTGAAATTTAACAAGAAGGTAAAGTAGAACTACATAATCTTCTCTAAGCTACTTGTTTCTCTTCTATTTTCTTGAGATTCCTCCTCCCCATTTCTCCTTATTTTCTCTGTAGCTTATTCCAGAAGAAATATATTTATTAATCATGAATTTAAATTTTACTGAAAGTTAAAGGGAACATTATTATGTAAAAAAATATTAAAAGAAATATGAAATTCAAAGCTTTTGTGAAAGCTTTCCCGAAGACTTTTATGTTTTAGAATAACTAGCAATTTGGTGATAGTAAGAATCAAATTAAACACCAAATAAATTAGGACTTGTGTTCAAGAGGTTGATTTTGCTATTGTAGTTAAAAAGTTCACTGTTTCTTTGATAAAATGAATTGACTTCATTAAGCCTGAATGTCCGTTCCTATAAAATCAAAGTATTATCATGTTTACTGAGTTAATACTAGGCAATATTAAGATAATGGTGGCTAAAGTTTTTTTAAACTATACAGCATTGCAGAAAATTGTAATAAGCTTCTTGTTTTCTCAGAGAGTTAAAAAATGTCAGAGTGTAACATATGGATTTTCATATGGTAACAAATGTTTGAAAAATCTCAGTGGCTTAAAACAATAGGCTGTTATTTTTCAATCATATCCTTTGTAAAAGATGTATTGATGTGGCTGTGTTACTGTAGAATGCTAATTATAACTCCTTTGGGTGTAAACCAAGGAGTGGGATAACTGGGTCAAAAGGTGGGTCCATTCCAAGTTTTCTGAGGAATCTCAACACTGCTTTCCAGAGTGGTTGTACCAATTTGCAACTCCACCAGCAATGTAAAAGTGTGCCTTTTTCCCACAGCCACACCAACATCTATTATTGTTTGTGTTCTTGATAATAGCCATTCTAACTGGAGTAAGATGAAATCTTAGAGTTGTTTTAATTGATACACAGCCACATCAATGTTTATAGCAGCTCAATTCACAATAGCTAGACTGTGGAACCAACCTAGATACCCTTCAACAGAAGAATGGATAAAGAAACTGTGGTATATATACACAATGGAATACTACTCAGCCATAAAGAAGAAAAATATTATGGCATTTGCAGATAGATGGATGGAATTGGAGAGTATCATGCTAAGTGAAATAAGCCAATCGCCCCCCAAAAAGGCCTAATGTTTTCCCTGTTAAGTGGATGATGATATATAATTGGGTTGGGGGAGTGGGGGGTGAGATAAGAATGGAGGAACTTTAGATTACGTAGAGGGAAATGAGTGGGGAAGTTGGCCAGGTATAAAAAAATGGTGGAATGAGACAGACATCATTACCCTATGTACATGTATGATTATAAGAATGGTATGAATCTACATCATGCACAACCATAGAAATGAAAAGTAGTACTCATTTGTCTACAATGAATCAAAATGAAGTCTGTAAAAATAAAAAAATTAAAAAAGGATGTGTTGAACATAGTCACACAGGTGCCCAAATTGATGATGCAGCCATCACATCAAATATTTCTCTTTGCAACACCAGGTAGAAAATGGAAAGTCTTTCATTTGCAATTAAATAATCTAAACCAAAATTTATACATGCCCATTTCTGCTAGTACTAGGAAAGTCTATAACACCAAATAATCCAGAAAAATGCAGATTGATCATGTGCCTAGAATTGTCAAAAGCAATGCTAAATATCAGAGAAAAGGCACCTGGAAAATTGGAGTAAAATGAATTTTAAGAACTCACTTCACAACCATGATAATAAAATAATTTTTTTCTGACATTTGTAAGCATCAGCCAATATATGGCCAAAAAATATTTATTTACCAGAGACATGAGTACACATTGATGCATGTTATTTGGAGAGAATTTTGGAAAAACACAACAAAGTTAAAGACATACTAACCATAAATCCTATTATTCAACTAAATATACTTTTAGAAAAAAATACATGAAATAAATTGTTCAAGCACGTAAAAGTATTGCATATAGCCTACATGTATAAAATTCCAGCATAAAAAGGATAAAAATTATACATACATACACACATGCACACCCACACACACATACACATACACACACACACACAGACACACACAAAATGGGCACTAGAATCATATGTAACCATATGAATGAAATCCCCAAAATGCAAATGTGGACTTTTAAAAAAGGAAATTACACAATGATATGCATGTTACCACATATAAAACAAAAATATCAAAGCATAATTATTTATAATTTAAGGCAAATAAATGCCTAACATAACTATATTTTAATTATATTACACATAGAATTTGATTATATATGTTGCTAAAGTTTGGATCTGTAGTGTCCTTCAAAACTCAGTTATTAAAAGCAGGGTCTCCAATGTGACAAGATACACAGGTGGCGCCCTTAGGAAATGATTGTATGACGGGTCTGTAATCATCTCATCAATGGTTAATTTATTTGTTTGACAGATAATTTGAATGGACAACTGGTTGGTAACTACAGGAGGTGGGGCATGACTGGAGGAGGGGCCTTGGTGTCTGTTTCTCTCTCTCTCTCTCTCTCTCTCTCTCTCTCTCTGCTTTCCAGCTGCCATGATCTGAGCAACTTCCCTCTTCTACATTCCCAGGGAAATACCACAGACCTAACACATTTTTTTTAAAAGGTGCTTTACAGAGAATTCTTAATGTTCATTTGACAAAACTATCCACCAAATTTTCCAAAAGGTATAAGAAAAGATCCTGCATGATAAAAAAAGTTATAAATGATGTGTTGGAATTATTTTAAAAATTATAATCAGGAATCATTGATGAATAAATGTAAAAAAATTAGGAGAAAAGGTCTCATGCAAAATTTTAGTTTCTCATCTCTATGATTTTTACCCCTTAAAAGTAAATTGTCTGGTTTTTCCAGCACCATTTGTTGAAGAGGCTATCTTTTCTCTCTTGTATGTTTTTGGCTCCTTTGTCAAGTATGAGATACCTGTATTTATGTGGGTTTGTCTCTGTGTCCTCTATTCTGTATCATTGATCTACCTGTCTATTTTGGTGCCAATACCATGCTGTTTTTGTTACTATTGCTCTGTAGTATAGTTGAAAGTCTGGTATTGTGATACCCCCTGCTTTGCTCTTCTTGCTAAGAATTGTTTTAGCTATTCTGGGTCTCTTCTTCCCCCAAATGAATTTCATGATTGCTTGCTCTAATTCTATGAGGTTCGTCAATGGGATTTTAATTGGAATTGCATTGAATTTGTATAGCACTTTTGGTAGTATGGCCATTTTGACAATATTAATTCTGCCTATCCAAGAACATGGGAGATCTTTCCAGAAATCCAAATGCAGCAAAATGAAACTAAACCCATATCTCTCACCCTGTACAAAACTCAACTCAAAATGGATCAAGGACCTAGGAATTAGACCAGAGACTCTGCACCTAATAGAAGAGAAAATAGGTCCAAATCTTCATCACGTTGGCCTGGGACCAGATTTCCTTAACATGACTCCCAAAGTGCAAGAAATAAAAGCAGGAATCAATGATTGGGATAGAGTCAAACTAAAAAGCTTTTTCTCAGCAAAGGAAACAATCAGCAATGTGAAGAGAGAGCCTTCAGAGTGGGAGAAAATCTTTGCCACACACACTTCAGATAGAGCACTAATCTCGAGAATCTACAAAGTACTCAAAAATCTTTACACCAAGAACACTAATAACCCAGTCAATAAATGGGCCAAGGAAACGAACAGGCATTTTATAGAGGAAGATCTACAAGCAATCAACAGATTTATGAAAAAATGTTCAACAACCCTAGTTATAAGAGGAATGCAAATCAAAATTACCTTAGGATTTCCTCTTACCCCAATTAGAATGTCTTTTATTAAGAATACCGGCAACAACAGGTGTTGGCGAGGATGTGGGGAAAAGGGTACACTCATACATTGTTGGTGGGATTGCAAGTTGGTACAGCCACTCTGGAAAGCAGTGTGGAGATTCCTTAGAAAACTTGGAATGGATCCACCATTTGACCCTGCTATCCCACTCCTTGGCCAATACCCAAAGGACATAAAATCAGTTTACAACAGTGATGTAGCCACATCAATGTTCATAGCTGCCCAATTCACAATAGCTAGATTGTGGAACCAACCTAGATGTCCTTCAATAGATGAATGGATAAAGAAACTGTGGTATATATACACAATGGAATATTACTCAGCCATAAAGAAGAATAAAATTATGGCATTTGCAGGTAAATGGATGATGTTGGAGATTGTTATGCTAAGTGAGATTGGCCAATCCCCAAAATCCAAAGGCCGAATGGTCTCTCTGATAAGTGAATGATGATGCATAATACGGGGTGGAAGGGTGGCAAGAATGAGGGAAGGATAGATAGCATAGAGGGAAGGGAGGGGTGGAGTCGGGGTGGGGTGTAATAATAACAGAATGTGTGACAGACATCATTGCCCTGTGTACATGTATGAATGCACAGATGGTGTGACTCTACTTTGTGTACAACCAGAGAAACAATAGCTGTACTCCATTTGTGTTTATTGAATCAAAATTAAATAAATTTTTAAAAAAAGGAAACAGGAAAAAAAATAAATTGTCTGATGATAAGTTTGAATAAAATAGTGATTAAATCTTCTAGAAAAGCAATGAATCAAATCTAATATAATAAAAATGTCAATGTAGCTATCACACTTGTATACCATCACACACACACACCCAAACACACAAAATGTAATAAACACTAAACCCAGATTCCTCCACACACTGCATGCTACACACACACACACACACACACACACACACACAAACTTCTAGCCTTAACTACATGTTTAGAACTCATTCATTGGACAATTTTGCCCTTTGAATTAAACCAAAATCTAGGTAAGAAAAAATTTCTCAGCTTTCCTTTGTCATTTTTCCTATGGGCATGTTGTCGACTTCTATGTGTGATCCTTTGCTCTGGTCTAGTGTGTGATAAAACTGCCTTTGAGTTTCTAGTTTATATAGATAGCTAGGTTTGCATCCCAGAAATCAGTACTCTCTACACATTTTCAGAAGACTCAGTACAAACTTCAGTACTGTCTCCAGTAACTAGAAGACAGCTGCAATTTTGAGCTTCAATAAAATCAGGAAGGAAAATAAGAAATGAAACAAATGATTCATCAGATAAATCAAAAGTAATCTGATTTCCCCACCAAATCCCTGAGAGCCAGAATTTAGAGGCACAAGGGAGAGCATGAGAGATTAAAGCAACTGAAACCTAAAAACAAGGACCAGATTGAAAGTCAGTCTGAGGAGCTTGACAGACTACTAGATGTCAAAACAAAACCATTCCCCCAGAAACTGGAAGGAATGTTCTAGGGAGATATTGAGCCAGCTACTGAAGACAGAGGGACCCAAAGTATAGCCAAATGTGTAGATGAGGAGTCAGACCAAACTAGGAAATGCCAATAATCTAGGGTAGGACTTTTGCAATAACAGTGACACTTGGGGTCTCAAAGTTTGAAAAGTTTACAGAACTTAGAATGATTGTTTATAAGTTTAAAATTGCTGCTAAAAATTGTTAAAGCATATCAACCACATTAGAATAAGTGTGTACATCATAGGTGTAATGGCTCTCTCTCCATAGGAAAAGCATAGGGGATATGCTTTCTATCGGAGGGAATGGATATGCTTTCTAACTAAGAGTAGGCACCAACATGGGAACAGAACACTCAGAACAGGATGGAATCTTGACTGTGGGTTCTTAAACCCAGTTGACCATATAGACATTCTCTTAATAGAGAACCAATCCCATATATATATATATATATAATGAGAGAACTCTTCTAAAATTTGGACAGCATAACATAGACAAGTAGAATCAATGAAAATAAGACAAAGACAAGTTCTTTGTGGGAGTTGGGGAGAGCAAGTCAGAGAGGAATAGCAAGGACATTTCCAAGGAAATAATGAAAGAAAAAAAAATACTGTAAATACCCAGATGGAATGGAAATTCATTGCCAAGCTCAGTTAATGAAATAGATTCATGTGAGGGTACTTCAAAATTAAAATTTCAGGAAAATGGGGAAATACATGAAAATTTCTCATAAAAGGCAAATAACTAAAATCAGGTACAATGAAGTAGGATTTGAAATATAAATTCTATCTGATCATCAGTATCATAAGGTAGATTTCAATAATATATTTGCTCAATATTGTAAAATACAAAATTTTAATGTGGAATTTGATACCCATACAAATTATTCAGTAAATGCTAAGGTACAACAAGAAATTTGTTCTTTGGAATCTCAGCAAATGTATGTCATCTGGGTCTTTGTTAGCATGTTACCAAAGGAAAGAGGCTTGGTTTTGAGGCAATGGACCCAGCACAAATGCTATACACACACACACACATATGACGTGTATGGAGAATGAAGACATGAAGATATTGAAGTGATTTCCATAATTATAACAAAGAAAACCCTAGCTCCATTGTAGAAAATAAGAACAGGAGGGATATCTCTAATGAGGAAAATAAGCTATTTGATTATGTGCCAGGCTTAAATACATAGAAAATTATGGTGAGAAATATGCTACAAAGCTTTTCCATAAATTCAGTGGAAATTATGCAAATTAAAAATGCAATCAACTATTTGTATAAAACAGAAACTTGTACCAAAATGGAAATACAATTAAAGTGTATTGCTAGTCTCAGTAGAGGACAATATTTTCATAATAAGAATAAGGAGGTGCTGGGGATATAGCTCAGTTGGTAGAGTGCCTGCCTTGCAAGCACAAGGCCCTGGGTTCAATCCCCAGCATTGCAAAAGAAGTAAATAAGTAAATAAAAAAGAATAAGGAATTTAAACAAAAATTTTAAGTTCACTATGTTGAATAGGAGAAGGAATGAGATATAAGAGAGATATTTTTCTTATCTAACATAATGTATATTTGATAATATTGATTATTTTACAAAATTTAGCAGTTTTTATTTTTATTTCACTGTTTTAGATGGAAACATTTCTCTTTTATTTTGGGGGAACTTAACTTTTTTAATTGAGGTACATAATGTAAACTAAAGGCATACAACTTAATGATTCAATGTACATATACTTTATAAGATAATCACTACAAACAATATAGTTAATATAGCATAATCTTGGACAGTTACTGCTTTCTTTTTTTCTTTCTTTTATTTGTTGCAAGAACACCAACAATCTACCTATTACCAAAATTTAAATACACAATCAAGTATTCTTAATATAATCAAATTTTCATACATTAAGAAGTTAGGAATTATTTATCTTGAAAATTTGAAACTTTGTACTCCTTGACCAACATCTCATTTCCCCCTATTCCCGACCTGTAGCAACTTTCGTTCCACACTCTACTTTTGTGAGTTGGATTATTTTTGTATTCCCCATATGAGTAAGATCATGCAATATTTATCTTTGTCATTTTTCTGATTTATTTCAGTTATCAAAGTGTCATACCAGATTTATCTATGTTGCAAAAAGGAATAAGATTCCATTGGATACATAGATACTTTTTAATTCACTATGGGGCTACATCACAGTAAAACCCTTGCAAAATACCATAATTTGAAAATTTGCTCAATACACAGTCTATGAAACATTGCAACTTAGAAACTCATTACACTATAGACTATCAGTTGTTTACCCTTGTGATCCTGCAGCTGACTGGGAGCTGTAGCTACAGGCAGCTGTCCAGCAACACAAGAAAATAATAGTATACATTGCTAGCCAACAAAAAGATCTATGATACAACTTTTGAGAATGGTTTCTACTGAATGCGTTTACTTTTTCTCTGACAATCAAAAATCATAAGTCAAGGCATTATGAATCAAAGCCCATTTCTGTGTGTGTGTGTGTGTATCTCACATTTCCTTTACTCATGCATCTGTCAATTGAACTTTGGCTCATTTCCATATCTTAACTATTATGAATAATTCTCATATCAACATGGGTGCATAGATCTCTTTGAGATTCTGAATTTGTTTTCTTTGGATATAGAGCCAGAACTGGTATTGGTTGTAAGTTTGTTCTTACAAATGTAGGCAAGAGAGGTTAATTCTGTAAGAAATGATTGAAAGAGTTAATAGATACTTATTTTGAGAATGGAATTTGAAGAAAATGAACTGTTGGTTTTAAGGTTGTACTTGCAAGCCATTTAATATTTTTATTTTTAAAATGAACAATTACAACTGATGAGGATTTTTTTAAAACAAAACTATATTTCTGCAAGAATGCTGTGCTTGTTATTTCAGCAAAGACTAGACATCTGGTTTTATTGGATATTGCATATGATAACTTTTAAACCAAACTTAAAATCATAAAATCCTATAATTGCCCAATTTTATTTTCTAACTATTTTTACTATTCTATAGATTCTATTGAACTTTTCCTTGTGTCTTCTGGTAAGTACTTGAATTTTATGTTCTCCAAAAATATGTAAATGTGGCTCCAAAAATATGTAAATTTTAATATGTAAAATAAAAAATTTTATGTTCTCCAAAAATATATAAATATGGTAATTTGAGAAGAACTACTAAATTAAACTGGATGACAGCTAAACTTCAAACTGTATGTGCCTAGTCGTATAACTTAAATGACAGAGGGCCAAGAGTAAGAGAGTTCTCAAATCTGTTAGAGGAAGAAGAAAACCTGTTCAAGACATATTCTAATTTTCAATTTCCATGTTAGAATTATCTAAAGTGATTTAGTTATCATTTTAAGATTCATTCATTTTCAAGTAGATGGCTTATTTCCTTCTTATTGTTTTCCTTATTTTAATAAGCGTTGTCGATAAAGGATGTTCATTCTCTGCTTCAGTTACTCTTCATTTATTCTTCATCTTCTTCATCCCTGTACTAAATTTGGACTCTAATATTATTTTAAATACTCCCTTTCAACAAAGACTATCATTTTGTGTGAATTTTTATTTCTTGCACTATTTGATCCTGTGCATTATTCTTTTTTATTTATTTATTTTTTTGCTGTGCTGGGGATTGAACCCAGGGCCTTGTGCTTGCGAGGCAGGCACTCTACCAACTGAGTTACATCCCCAGCCCAGCATTATTCTTAAAATGTTAAACTTTGTGACACCTAGGAATATATATTTTCATAATTTTACTTTATTTTTTTCAAATTGGTCCTTATTCTTTATTTCCTTATATTTCAGTCAATTACCTTGCAAAAACTAATATTTCTATTCAGAATCTTTTTCTATAAGAGGATGTATTTTGTATAGAAGTCTTCATTACTTCTTTTCTGACATTCAAATGTATATCTCAATACATATCCTTATTTAAAGAACATGCTATAACTGCCTAAAAATATTTCTAAAGAGGTGCTACACAAATTCTGTTTAGCAACTTATATAGCACTACATTCTAGGAAAATCACATAAAAGTAATAGTGTAGTTATTCCTATTTTATAAATGAATAAATTGAAGCACAGAATAGTTAACTGAATTGCCCCAAAAACAAACATAGTGTCATGGAATATTGTGTCTCCAGAGTCCATTGTCTTACTTATATAATAACTATATTTGGAATATATTTTGGGCAGAGGGGATGTTCCACCCAATTGTTTTATCTATTAAGGGAAAATATAATTCATCCTACATCCTTGAAATTCTATAATAACCTAATTGGTTTTCCTTGTGGATGATTGGAAGTACATATTCTTGATTATGTCTACCAAATGGTCTTCAATTCTCCCAAGCTCTTCTCCTTCATCACCAATGGAGTTCTAAGCCTTTCCAACTTAAAAACACACTCTTAATTGCTCCTTCTACTAAAAGTCATCATTTCCCTTCCTTCCTCTTTCTCTTCACTTTTCTTCATTTTCTCTTTTCACATTCCCTACTGTTTTGCTAGTATTGTTCCCAGTGGTTTCATGTTGACTGTGAGATGAATTCTACTTCTTCACCTAAGGTATACAATATGAAAACTCAGATTTAACCTTTAGTTGCATATGTCAATCTCTGATATTCATATTTGCTGCCAGGTTTTGTCATTATTTCACCTACTGTGGACCCATTTGCTCTGATAACACTTTTCTTGACTTTGTTGACTCAGGTCTGTTTCAGGGAGACCAGCTCCTGCAGTCTGTGCTTCTCCTGCTACTATGTCTCATTACTTCAGTTGAGTTCAGTCAGTGGGACAAACTGAGGAATAAAGCAAGATGGCATGCTCCATTTCCCTTTCTTGGCCCGAGGCACACATTGCTTATTTCCTTGGTATATTTGACTCCCTCCAGGGCATCCAGCTTTGACAGATAACCAGAAGCCATGTGTTCCAGTAGCACCGATCACTGTATTTATTATTCCATTTTTCTGGAGATCAGCAGTGTGTTCTGTTGCTGGTCTCTAGACTGTCCAACCATTCCTTTGGTTTCATGTTTTTAATCTCCTTTTTAATTTTCCAAAGCAGTATGCTAAATTCTATTTAAATGCTTACAGTAGTTGTTGTTATTCATCTTTAAAAAATAAAACAAGAAAGAGTCCTTCAAATATTATCTCTCTATGTGTGTTTTCGGTCTGGGAGTCACATTGATACTTTACATTTCTGAAACCTCTATAGCATTAATAATCAAATTGAGTCCAGCTTAATATTTACAATGTTGTCCTTATACTATTACCTTGTGAATCTGGTTAAGTGTTTGAAAACCTGAACATAATTAAGAAAGTGAATTTACATTTTTTAAACACTACAGAGTATACACAAATATAGAACCTCAGATTAATGATAATTGTCATTCCCTTTTGGTGTGATGCCATGAAACAGTATAATAACACTAAGAAGTATGGCCCTTACAACAAACATAAGTAATCAATGGTTGCAAAGAATGGGGAAAAATTATACATGTACAAAAATCATGGAATTCGACTAAAGGTCAACTTCTCCCTGTTCTTTGCTCCTTTGCATTTTTACTTTTACCTCATGTCACTTATTTTCAAATGGATTAAATTAAAAACATCAATAGTTACATTAAACAAATATTACAGAAGGAAGTAAAAAGTGATGCAGAGAAAAACAAATTCATGAAGCAAAATAGGCCATTATGAAAAGAAGGTTACACTGGGGTAATAAGCACACAAAAGAACTGTGAATGGAAAGGACTTTTAAAGTCTGTTTGACTTCTCTCTCTCCTTTTTTATCTATTTTGTGATCACACCCATGCTAGGTAACTGTCTTACATTGAGGTATACCTGCAGCACTTAACTTGGCTCTTCATGTACTTTTCAAAATGTACAGGACCACATACAACTGAAAATGAGACCGGGGGTGACTTCCCAAGAGAAATCCATGGCCATAATAGCTGAATAGTAATTGCTTTAGAGAAGATAATGACAGGACGACTTATCTGATTTAAGAAAAACTGTAAATAGCCTTTCTATATTGAGTTCTTACTAGGTTCCAGACACTATTCTAGGTGTATTGACTTTATAAATTTAATGCATGCTGTAATTCTGTGAGATCTGTAAAGATGGTACTCTTACTGCCTTCTATTTAAGCTGAGAAAACTGAGTCAGACTGAGGTAAGCAACTTAAATCAAATAATAAGAAAAATAAAGAATCTGAAATTGAAACTCAGGTATTTTGGCTGCAGAGCTTTCACTTTCCTTCAGCTCAGCCTGACTGACATAGAAGGTTGTGTGGACAGAAAGTTCAATCCACATTTATTAACCTGATCCCTTTTCTAGGTTAAAAAAAAAAAAAAAGTAACTGGAAGGTCCACTGAAGGTCAAGTTGCTCAGAAAATATGTTCAGGTGATTTGCAGAATTCCACAAAGTGATTTTTCCAGGGAGGCATGAGAACGGTGTTTTCAAATCTGTGTTCCAGTGCAGGCAGACTGTCTTAACCATTGATTTGCCTTTTTCCAATTCTTCCAATTGTGTAACTTTGTGTAGATTTTTATTAATATCAATCTCAAGATTTAGCTAACCCTCAAAATTACGTAAGGATTAAAGATTGATAGTTATTACAAACTATTTGCACAAAACCATGAGAATGATTAATATATGTCATTAAAACATTCCTTCATTATATATATAGTAAAGGAATCAAGTTTCTCTAGTCTAGAGTTACACACGGTTATCCCTCAGTGAGAAGATCTCCTGGATATGTTACTTAAGATGTGAAATAAACATTACCATTTATGCTCAATTTACCATGACCTTCAATGAATAGTACAAGTGTAGAATAGGTGTAATAATTCCTGCAGAATGTTCATCTACCCTCATCATGACATTGGGTCATGTGTTTACTCTTATTTTAAACTCTAGGAACACTGTTGGGTAGATCATTTATGTTTAATAATGGATTTTAATTAGAATTACAGAAAATGACATTTGGAATTCCCAACTTATAAATTGCAATGCAAACTGTCATAATGGCATTTCTGAATGGTGAAATCACCTTGTTAATTAAATAGTTACACATTTCATCTAAAGGTTTATTCTGCAAATTTGATACTTTTGCATTACAGTTAAAAAGCCAATTGGAGTATTCACTTTTGCATATTACTTCACCCACCATGCTATCTTTAGTTTCCAAATAAATTAAGCATCATATGTTTATTATAAGAGGTGTTATAAATCAAACATCACATTTCAACCATGAATAATTTTTCCAACAAATGTATGAAGCCATGATATTTTTACCATCCACTATCAGTATACAAAACTCATAACTTTGCAAAACTAGGGCATTCTAGATTGGAATCTTCAGGGATTTGGAATGAAGATATGATTGCTAGTGTGTTCACCAAAAATGTAAAATTTATTTTGTTATGTACCTAGTACTTACTGGTCCCTATTCCAGACATTAAAAATATAACAGTGAAAAAAAAAGCTTCTTTCCTTGTATTGATTATATTTTATTGTACATGGGTGAGGTGGAAAGATAATAAATATTAAACCATAATTAATGAGATAATCAAAGAGACTAAAAGATATTATAGACAAATAAAAAAATACTGTGGAAAAAGAATGGCTGAGACAGAATAACAGCTAATTTTAGTTACAAAGGTTTGGAAAGAACCAAAGATGGTATTTGAGCTGTAACTTTAGGTGACTTCCCTTCTGCTCCCTAGGACACTATTAATTAATACTTCAATTGAACCAATAGTAAATGGAAATTAAGTAATCATGAGCCACTGGTAACTACCTTCAGGAAGAGCACCTTCAGGAATGAGCAACAATACAAAGGAATTTTTTTTAGATTTAAAGATCAACAAAAAGGTTTCTAAAGCTAAGTTAATAAGAATAAATGTGGTGAGAGATGATAAGGTGGATAAGTGTAGCAGCAAATAAACACTTAAAACAATTTTAAGATTTCTGCAAGTTATTCCAATTTCAGAGGGGACTCCAAGAGGAGCTAGATGTCTGTGTAGTAGCAAAGACTAAAAGGAACAACAGTGGAAATCATAACAAAAGGTGAAACAAAAAGGTGGTTTTAGAAATATTGAACTATGTTAAGGATGCATCAGTCTGGGTCCAAACAAGAGAAAGAATTAATAATTTAAACAGGGAAAGATAAACATATGGATTTATTAATTCTAACAGAGGTTTAGAATGATGAGAGATAGACAAATAAGAAGTACGGACAGTCCTTGAAGTAGATGAATAATGTTTGTATGGAATCACCGATATACTAGGACCAAGAGCATTAAGAAGAATCCCTATCCCTTACCTTAAGGGCTAGCTGAATTCCAGACCTTGATGGAGCCGGTGCAGGACTCACTGAATAACAATAAGTTATTATGGTTTAAAACAATAGAATTTACTGGAAATCTACCCTTTGGAATTTGCCAACAATATCTCCAAGTTTGTCAGTAAGAGCAGTTCATTACAGTGATGCTTCACTGTTGGCACCCACTACAATAACAGTCTAAGGTGCTGTAAGTCACAAATTCATCCAGATGGATACCAGAAGAAACTATTAGACATTGCATGCTGTCCACCTTGCATGACAAGATTCAGACACTGAGAAGCTGTGTGCTAAAGAAGACTTCTGAGCAAGCATAGGAACCAAACAATAATAACTCTGTACCATTGCTATGTCTTTTTCAGTATCTATACTGACAAAGCTTACCTTTATTCAATCTGGAAAAGGAAAACAAGATTTAAAGGCTCTGTTTTATTTTTTAAAGAATAAGCAAAAAGTTTGTGTTTGGAGCTTATAGGTGACACATTGATATGTATTTGAATAAAAAGCTCCAACTTCCATCATATTGCAAAGTACTGGTAACAAATAGGTATCCAGTCCCACGGAATAATTTGTGTTGAAGTGTTCCCCAGATGTAGAATGGGTACAGTGCTTTGGCTTGTGGATAAAATACTGGTCTATTTTGTCAGTTTTCTCCAGAGAAAAAGAAGAAATAGGAGATGGACTTATAGATTAAAAAAATAGAGAGATGACTGATTGATAGAATAGATAGATGATAGATAGATAGATAGATAGATAGATAGATAGATAGATAGTTAGTCAGCTTTGTATAGCTGTGGCCAAAATGCCTGGCAGAAACAAATTAGAGGAGAGAAAGTTTATTTTGACTCTTGGTTGCATAAGTTCAGTACATGGATGGCTGACTCCATTGCTCTAGGCCTAAGGTAAGATGGAGCATCATGGGAGAACGAAATGATGCAAAAAGTTGCTCACCTCAAGGTGGCTGGGAAGCAGAGAGAGAGAAAGGATGGGATCTCAGGGGAGATGAAATTTCCTGGGCATGTGCCCAGTAACCCACACCCTCTAGCCACTCCCCACCTGCCTACAGTAAACACCCAATTATTCCATCCAAACTAGGGTGTACTGATTACGTTATAGCTTTCATAAACCAATCATTTCACCTCCAAATATTGCTGTACTAATAGAGGAGCTTTTCAGGGACACCTCATATTCAAACATAGCAATAAATAATAGATGAAAGATTGATTATAAAGAATTGTGTTGCATAGTTAGAGAAGCTGACACACTCCAAGATCTGCAGGAAGTAAGTTGGAGATAGAGGGGAGGTAATAGTGTAAATTCCAGTACAATTCAAGGCTGATATTCCAGCTTGAAGACAGGTAGGCAAAGAGAGGGAATTTTCACGTAAGTCAGATATTTAACATATGAGATGAGGCCCAATTGCATTAGGAGGGGTAAAATTCTTTTACTCAACCTAAAGGTTCCAATGTTAATCTCATCTAAAATAGTCCCATAGACTCACTCAAAATAATATTTAACCAAATATCTGGGAGATCCCACTAAGTTGGTACATAAAACCCAATCACACATATTGACTGAATGCTAAAAAAAACCCAATACAAACAAACAAAAAAACAGTTTGAAACCTGGAATTGTGGATTTCTTCTTACCAAATAACAACACCTGAAACAAGAACAACAAGAAAACTGGAAAACTACATGAAACATCTTTAAGACACTAGGCACTGAACCCTGAAAGGAAAGAAAGGCAGTGATTTTTGAAGACAAAACCAATGAAGCAAATTGTAAAAATATCCCTCCTTACTACCTTGTGAGAGTTTCCTGCTGCAATGCAGGGAAAGGGAATTCAGGTTGAGCCTGGTGGGATCTCTGTAACATGTGGAAATTACTTCAAATGTTTAGGAAGGCCAAGGTGTTGAGAGTTTAGGATACCCCAGTGGAAAGGGCTATTCAATAAGATAACTGCAGATATTTGCAGGGGGATCCCCACTGGCATTCAGCAAAGTGTTAATCAGTGCATGAATGTGAGAAAGCAGGCCAGAACTGAGGAGTAAACCACCAGACAGAACTAGAAGAAATAGTATCTGATGTTCATTCAACACATAGATACTTTCTAATATGATTAGAAAAGTTCATAAACCGTGTGACATTTGGAAGTAAAAGTAATCTAGATCTCGATTTAGTCATGGTGAATAATTAAGCCCAAGTTTAACATTTTTCTAGTTTCATAAGTGAATAGTACCTGTCACTACACACCATAGCAAGGATTAATAATATTGAAGAGAATTAAAAATATCCAACACCCAATAAAGGTTAAAGTCACTACTATCTGACAGCATATCAGCCTTTTCTCAGCAAAGGAAACAATCAGCAATGTGAAGAGAGAGCCTTCAGAGTGGGAGAAAATCTTTGCCACACACACTTCAGATAGAGCACTAATCTCCAGAATCTACAAAGTGCTCAAAAATCTTTACACCAAGGATACTAATAACCCAATCAATAAATGGGCCAAGGAAATGAACAGACACTTTACAGAGGAAGATCTACAAGCAATCAACAGATTTATGAAAAAATGTTCAACATCCCTCCTTATAAGAGAAATGCAAATCAAAACCACCTTAAGATTTCATCTTACCCCAATTAGAATGTATTTTATTAAGAATACAGGCAACAACAGGTGTTGGACAGGATGTGGGGAAAAGGGTACACTCATACATTGCTGGTGGGAGTGCAAGTTGGTGCAGCCACTCTAGAAAGCAGTGTGGAGATTCCTTAGAAAACTTGGAATGGACAAACCATTTGACCCAGCTATCCCACTCCTTGGCCTATACCCAAAGGACTTAAAATCAGATTACTACAGTGATGCAGCCACATCAATGTTCATAGCTGCTCAATTCACAATAGCTAGATTGTGGAACCAACCTAGATGCCCTTCAATAGATGAATGGATAAAGAAACTGTGGTATATATACACAATGGAATATTACTCAGCCATAAAGAAGAATAAAATTATGGCATTTGTAGGTAAATGGATGATGTTGGAGACTGTTATGCTAAGTGAGATCAGCCAATCCCAAAAATCCAAAGGCCGAATGGTCTCTCTGATAAGTGAATGATGATGCATAATGTGGGGTGGAATGATGGCAAGAATGGAGAAAGGATAGAGAGCATAGAGGGAAGGGAGGAGTGGGTTTGAGGTTGGGGGGTAAAAATAATAACAGTATGTGTGACAGACATCATTGCCCTGTGTACATGTATGAATGCACAGATGGTGTGATTCTACTTTGTGTACAACCAGAAAAACAATTGCTGTACTCCATTTGTGTTCAATGAATCAAAAAATTAAATAAAAATTTTTAAAAAAACCTCTTGGAAGAAAACATGAAAAAAATTAAAAAATAAAAAAAATAAATTGCCAGACAAAGAAGAAAGATGATAAAATCCATGATGAGGAAGAAAATCAACAATTTAAAAAGAAATACAGTTGATGCAGATATTAGAAACAATAAGTAAGGACATTAAAACAGTTATATTCATAGATACTATGTGTTTAAAAGTTAATAATTACATGGAAAACATAAAAATAATCTCAGTGTATCAATGATAAACTACAATTTCTGAGTTGAGAAATATAATGGAAGGAATTTATCACAGATTAGACATTACGAGAAATAGTTTGATGAATTTGAAGATGTATCCTCCAAAATGAAAATCAGAATCCAACAATAAATTAGCAAAGAATAGGGAAATATTGATTTAAGACAATTGGAAGTAGCTTAATGTGATTATAGTAAGAATCCCCAAAGAATGAGTAGAATAACGATTTAAAAAACTAATGGCCAAAAATTTGTAATTTTGATGCAAAATATAAGCCTATAGTTCAATAAACTACAAGCACAGGAACCAAAAAGAACATAACACCAATGTTTATCAAACTACACACTTCCTATGATAAAAAGGAAAATCTGAAAAGCAGTTACAGGTAAAAAAGGCACACATGCGTGATTAGAGAAACAAAGATAGAACACAATGGCAGAGCTCTCATCAGGCACACTAAATGTGAGGAGACAGTGAAATAACATCTTTAAATATTGACAGAAAAATTTCATCAACTCAGAATTTTATAAACGTGGGGATGTGGGAAGAGCCACTGAGGCATGTGCATCCTTGCGGCTGCAGAGTGGGTAAAATCCTGTGCAACACCCAGGGTTATCATGCTTGGGAAGCACACTCCCAGTGTCCTGCTCCCCTCCCCGCCACCACCAGGAAGCAGTGCCTAAGGAGACCCTCACCCCATCCCCCAGTCTCTCCCTTTTGCATTGTGCAGTTTCTAGCTGGATTGCTCTGATAGGCTCTTGCAACATTGTTTCTCTTTACTCATTGGCTCCTACCTCTATAAAACATGTCCACTTCCTGATTAAAGTTGAGATTGCGTCCCAGAACCTGTCTCCTGGAGTTGATTGTGCTCCATCGCCTCACCCCCTCCAAGGGAAAATTCCCACGTTCCACAACATACAAAGAACAAACACACTTTTCAAAAATGAAGACAAAATATTCTTTTTCAATCATACGTTAGTGAATAATGTTAATTTCCTACAGGACAAGATTTTATTCAATGTTAAAGCTAAGTTCCACAGGCTGAAGTGATACTATACCTGATTGGAACTGTGGGGTTGCCAAACAGGGACTAATTTTTCCCCCAGTCTCAAAGGACATTTGGAAACATCCAGAGACATCCTTGTTTGTCCTTACAAGGACTCAGGTAATACTGAAACCTAGTGAACAGGAATACAAGGATGCTGCAAAACAATATTCTACAAAGCACACGGTAGCCCCATCCAACAAGGGATTTTCTGGTCTGAAACATCATTATGTAAGCATTGAGAAATCATGATACATACACATACAAACCAAGAAAGAGCACTGGATTTTTTTTTAATGTTCAAATTTCTTTGAAAAACCAATTGACTTTAAATGTAAATGTCAGCCACAAAACATGGTGTTTTTAACATGTATCAGAAAAGACCAGAATAGTATAGGTTACATTGCAGGAGGGAAGGGGAGAAATAAAAGTATGATATTGTAAAATTCTATATTCTATATGAACTAATATAATGTTGCTTATAGATACAGTGTGCTGTGATAAATTTATATATATATGTGTATATATACACACACACACACACACACACACTAGTAACCAACCATTAGCAACCACTAAATTAAAAAATAATTTTTAGCTAATAAGTTTATAAGGGGGATACAATGGGATCATATATCCTTTCAACAAATTTAGAATTTTTGATTGATGAAATTGGGAGCATCTGCTTTAGTCTTTTGCTTCTCTACTATATATTTTCTGATCTCTTCTTCTCCCCACCCAATAGTCTGTGTTTCTGTCTGTCTCCCTAGTAACTGTCCTTCATGAGCAACCTGCTGAGAGACTCACATCACAGACTATCTTTTTAGTTGAGAAACACACCAATCCATCACATAAGTCCAGACTTTTCTATTGGTCTACTTTCAGTCCCAACTTCATTGTAAGACATACAGATAGATCTAAATGAAGAATTATGACCTGGGGTCCTTTAAGGAGAGCACTCAATCATGTGCCCATTCCTAAATGTGAATTATTAAATGTTTCAACTATATCTTCAACAGATTCTGAGGAGCACACAATAATACCACACAAAACACCACAACACTACACATAAGCTATCCAGAAGGCAGTGGCTCAAGGTGGGTGCTGACTTCCAGCAGCAGAATGTATGACATGCTAAAGCAAAAGAAAGGGACTCCTGGTCATGATGCCAACTAACTAGACATTGTATGGATGGTGCCAGTTATTATGGCTCCATGTAAAAGGCAGGAGGGATCCTTACCCAAAATTTGGACTTCATGTCAAGTCTGATGAAGACATACACCAAGATGGTATAAGTGATTACTACTTATAAAATGGAGATCTTTGGGATGAAAAGGACAGTTCCTTCAAGGTCTGAAAAACCTGGAGAGTACAAAAAGGGGATTGGCTGGGTGTTTCCATTCTGGCTCGGTGGTGGGAATGGAGTGAGAGTTCCTGCACAGAGACAGGGGCTTACACAACTTGGGTCTCCCCCAGTGCCGCAGGAGAAGAATCAGGCTTGCTCATGGGCTTGTTTTGATGTGAGAGGGGAGAGACCTAAACAATGTTAGAAGTCAACATCAAAAACTTTCAGATTCTTTATTACACTTTGACCAGAAATGAAGTGATGATTCTAAAATGTATATGAAGGATTTGGAATAGGCAAAATTACGAAAATAACAGATATGGAGGACAAATACTACTTGATTTCAAGATTTATTATAAATCTGTAGTCATCAATGAGTATGACCATGCATAAAACTAGATATAAATCAATGGAAAATAAGAAAAAATCCAGAAATAAACACACATGTATTAGAATAAACAACTTTTAACAGAACTGCAGAAGTAATTCATTAGCAAAGTGTCAGCATCTCAACCAATGGATAGTCAAATGCCAAAAGAAAATAAAGGTAAAATTTTACTACATACTGTGGACTATGAACAAAAATTATCATATAAATGTATGTATGATCTAAAATTATAACACTTAACCATTGAGCCACATCCCCAGCCCACTTTATTTATTTTATTTTGAGATAAATTCTCCCTAAGTTGTTTAGGGCCTCGCTAAATTACTGAGGCTGGCTTTGAACTTGGAATTGTCCCACCTCAGCATCCTGAGTTACTGGGATAATAGGAGTTCATCACTGTACCCAACTGGGACCATCTATCTATATATAGAAAAACATAGCTGAAGCTCAAAAAAAAATTTTTTGCACAATAAATGAAGCCAAATATGAAACATTGCAAAGTCTATAGCTGTTTTTATATAAAAACTTTGATACTACAAACAAATGTAGAGCACCAGAAAGTAAATCAAAAGTTGATTAGGAAGAGGGTCATATCAAAGAGAAATATTTTGAGGGACAGAGAGGAATTTTAAAAGAGCAACAGGAAAATTTAAGGATGATGAATAAAAATATCTTGATTTGGTGACCAATTAAAACATGCAGGCATATGTCAAAAAGTACAGGGTTTATTGTAAACCAGTTTTACCTTACTATGACTGTTTTTTTGGTTAATTCTAGACTGTAAAAATTCAAAATCAGAAACTCTATTACAAGATGTGACGACATACAATGGTATAGATTGGTTATAAAACCAGACAACTCCTCATGGATTTTAAATGAGGAAAAGAGGATATCCTTTAATATATGTAGGTAGGTATGGGAAGCCATTGTTGTTTTGAAGAGGGAGAATATAAGTAAGATTTAATCACCCCCTATTTTAGGTAGGAAAATCTGGAAATTTCCCCTGTTTTTTTTTTCCCCTGATTGAAGATCAGATTGGGAAGTCATATGCATTTGCCTTTACGCTGGCTCATGGGGAGAGAACACAGCAGAAATATGAGAATAGGAATGTGAGACTCAAAGAATATTATTTGGTCTAATATCAATTGTCCTTTGGCACAAATTAAGAATATAGCAAACCATAGCAAATTTGTGGACATGGTGATGTGGAACATGGTATGGAGGTTAAAGCACTTCCTTGGTAGGGGACAGTAGAGGAATCAGTAGAAATTAGAAATCCCTGTGTTACTGCTGAGAGCCCCTTGAGGTCTTGAAATGCACCAAGAGGGCTGTGCAGGGGGCAGTGCAAAATCTGTAGGCATCTTCAAGTGGAAACAGTTTCTCCTCAGGAACTGATAAGGATTTCAGACCAGAATCTTTACAAGAATGCAGAGGTCACCGGGCATAGTGGTGCATGCCTGTAATCCCAGCAGCTGAGGCAGGAAGATCAGAGGCACTAAGCAACTCAGTGAGACCCTGTCTCTAAACAAAGTACGAAATAGAACTGGAGATGTAGCTCAGTGGTCGAGAGCCCCTGAGTTCAATCCCTAGTACCAAAAACAAAAACAAAAACAAAACAAAACAAAACAACAATGCAGAGGTTATGGCAAAATGCTAAATTCTCTTTCTCCAAGAGGTCATGTGTTTCTATTCCTATGTAATCAGGAACTAGTTTGGAAGAATTTAAGATACAGAGTATATGCCGACCAGACTGAATTATCCAAAGAGCCAAAGGCAACTTCAACTAGGTGAAATTTCAACACTACAAAAAGTTAAATTAAAAGAATAAATATTGAATTTATATAATATAGTACGATATTGAAATAATACAGACAATGGAGTTTCTTAGTATAATTACATTAGTTAAAATAAAAGATATTTTACTTTCTTTACATATTGGAACACAGTATTTACAAATTTAAATCTTAATTCATCCTTTAAATAACTTAATTTGAAAACAATAGGGCATGCCAGTTAATTAGAATACAGATAAAGGTTATTTAATTTTAAACACATATTGAATCTGTTTAAAGCCATACAATTGAATAAAAATATAGCAGATATAACAACTGGTTTCGAGTTTCTTTAAAAAGATTCATATTTTTAATAACAATTTTAAGGCTAATTTTTAGCATGAAAATGAACACACTGTTCATTGTTAATGGACAACAACCTTTTATAAATATTCCCTAAACACTCTTGCAATATTCAAGGTGATTTGCTTTAAATGGCAGAGCAACTCTCTGAAACCAGTTTCTTAAAATCAGCTTAGATTTGGAAGGTCTGAAAAAAGAACAGATTTGTATTTTAATAGTTTCCAAGCAATCTGCTTTGTTCTCCATGTGCTTCAATCCAATTTCACAAACAAGTTGTATTTTAATCTACTCTGCTATTACACCGATGGCTCTTTTTCTTCAAATCTCATAGCATGGGCTGACAATATAAATTAAACTGAGAGAACATTTTTAAACAACCTGTAGTTTCAATAGTTTCCCAATCATACTTTAATTTTTTTCATTCTGATAATCTGATTTTGTGTTGCTGTTTTTAATAAGAAGTATTACTATCTTTTCACATTTTTAAAAATCTCATTTATCCTGAATCTATTCTCTTAGTTGAATTACTGTTAGTAAGTATGGGTATTAGCTATTTAGCTATAAATTATAGAAAAATTAGTATATGAGATGATCAAATGAGATAAAATAAAATAAAAAAGTTCTGCCCTCTAGAGGCATGCAGAATGTTTTAAAAAGTCTCTATTTTCTTTTATCATATTATCTCTCTTCTATTCCAGTATAAAAGTAATTAAAAATGAACTCATTTAAAGTTTTTTTCTTTCACTGTGAGAAATATTTAGTATAGAATATTAGTGAAAGTAGACTCCCTTTAAGAAAAATGAAATGAACATTTATCAACACACAATGCAGAATTATTAAAAACTTCATGTAATAGCATGAAAAATTATTTATGTCAATGATCCAATCAAAATTGTGTTGAAAGCAATTTGTTACATTGATTTTTTAAGTTTCAATGGTAATATCTTTTTCTGATATTGTCAAAAATGCCTCTTAAATATATTTTTACATTTTCAGGAAAAGAGGAAATATACTTCCAGACTAAGTACATTTAAATAGTAAATATCATAATTCAATATTATCCTGCCACCTAAATGTACCAACTAATCTGAAATTTCATGTTGCTTGCTTAAAACATGTAAGTATGTTTAAAAAGTTTTAAAAAGTGCCATCTTAGACAAAAATTATTTTTAATTTCTTCATTTCCTTGTTTCTTTAGTTAAAACATAATTTTCAGAATTGTTAGTTTATACAAACCAATATGAAAGTAGATATAATTGACACATTAAAAATGAACAGGTTCACGAATATAAATCTTTTGGAATAAGTTGGTTTAAAGTTTATGGACTATCTCCTCATCATGGGTCCTCTGATTCTGTTTAGTATTTTTCTTTTATCTTGACAGGAGCCTGTCCTTACAAAATATGGATAATCTGCTCATTGTGTTTAAAACAGAAACTCACATTCATCACTGTACTTTATTTGAATATCCATGTTTTAGTCATGGATTCAGTAAAAGAGAGAAGCTTGCTGTGATCATTGCTCCCAAGTTCTTTAAAATCAATTTAGAGGTGGTGAAAAAAAAAAAAAAATAACCAAAGGAACAAATCAGGCATATGAGATTGCTACAAAGTTTACACATAGCAGACCTGGAAATATGTTTTAAAGTCAAAGCATTAAGTGTGTTTGCTGCTGCTGAATTTGGCAGAGCAGATTTGAAAGACAATAATGACATTCTTTATACAAGGTAACATTTATATTAGCGATAATATGAAAGCAAAAATGAAAGTGAAATTTAAGAGAGCAAAAGAAGAAAATAAATTGCCAGATTGGGAGTGGGTGGGGACACAAACACTTGAGGTCATGTAACTGGGGCACCTTCTCTGGATGCTGACCTTGTGACTAAGAAGTCTTATTCCCAGTGGTGCTCTTTAAATACAAGTGAGAACAAAGAAAGCTCTGTTCTAACAACCTACAGGATCCATTGATCCTCTCAAGGACATTTCCTCCCTGAAGGACTGACCATATCCCGGAAGCACTGTTTACCTTGAGATAAGTGAATGTCTCTGAATTCCTGTGTGTGAGCAAAACTCAGCAAGAAGTCTGCGTTTTTTATGTGTTCTATCAATCACGTACAAAGGTCATGACAGGCACATGGACAGGGAAGATCTTTAATATTGTCCTTAGCCCTTTATATGTATGATGCTGAAATATTAGAATACAGTTTGTAATAATTCCACAGGACATGATTACACTTGATGTTCCGTAATTCAATAGTACATACTCATAATTAAAATTTCATTTATAATTGCTTTTCTTTTCCTCTTCTTAAGTAAAAAGCATCAGAATTTCCACTGGACATTAGAATATCTTTCTTACAGGGTCTTCTCAAACTTTCTTCAAGTTATTGATTTGTTTTTTGTTTTGTTTTGCTTTGTTTTGGGGATTTTGGTGGTTATTTTTAGGGCATGCTGAGGATCAAAACCCAGGCCTCATGCATGCTAGACAAGTGCTCTACACTGATCCACATCCTCAGCCCATTCTTACAAGTTATTGTTAATGGGCTGTTCGGCTCGTGATTATTGACCTATAATTCCCAATGCTATTTACATTTTAATCTATGACTTATTAAAAGTCTATTACTTGATTTCAAATCATATAAGTATTTTCTATTTATATTTTCCCATCACTGCTCTGTTTAATTCTTTGGTGGACTAAGATTTGCAGCCTAGCCTGTGGTATAACTTTTAAATATTCCAGGCCACTAGAAACAGGAAGACAGGAGCAATCTCTGCGTACAGATTGTAGTCCACACATCATTACCTCACCAAGTTGAGTTAGTGCTTCATCCCTGGTTTAAAACTCTGACCATGGAGAGTGAGTTTCCAAGGGAGAAAATGAAAAGGAGACAAAAAATCCAACCATCAAAATTTTAATGAAGGTTGTAGTTGTTTAAATAAGGCATGTAAAATAAATTAAAGGCACTATGATCAGAAAGGAAGAAATAACAGCAAATACCATGATCCTTTATGTGGACTATCCAGAAAGAGTGGTGTGGAGTCTTTATCCACATGCTAGGAAGACAAGGAACTCCCTGGGGAAAAGGGAATTGAGAAGGGCTTTTGTGTAGGGAGCCCCTGGATTAGAGTCCTCTGAGGGCTGTAGTGACTTGGAGTCTTATAGCCTGAGTTTGGTTTTGTCCGTGACAAACATGCTGGGTACAGATTTGCAAGATACACAAAGAAGTCTGACTCTAAATGACTTTAAAAAAATGAAAGAAAGAAAGAAAAAGAAAATACAACAAAACTTTATTTGGCCTATATTTAAAGCAATTGGATAATCTATTCCTGTGGTCTCTTTCAAAATCATTATCATTTTCCCTAATAAGCCCAAAATAATGACTTACATATTTAATCCTGTCCTGGTATTTCTTTCTCAAAGGTTCTGAATAAACCTTTGTCTTTCACAGTCAGTATACAAAAATTGACCATATAGTCTCTTCCTCTTAATTGTTCCTTAAATCTCTGAGATGTCATCTTGAAGAACTTCCTTCCTTTCTTTAAACATCTGCTAATATTATACTTAGAATAAGTCTTCCAGAGACAAATGTTGTCATTTTATGCTTGATTGAAAATAAATCTGTATACCGCAGTCATCTGTTGGAGGAGATATATTTTATTGTTATGGCTCGTCATTGACTATCTTCTTGGTCAGTGGCTGTACAATTAATAGAATCTATCTGATGTCATGTTGCCCTATTCTTTACTCAGATGCACAAATGCATTTTAATTAATGTGCTTTTTAAAAAATATCATGACTATATGAATCAAAATACTTGAATTTGGTATAAATTCACTGATGTGTTTTCAATAATTAATTCATTCCACACTTAAAATTTTAAACTAACACCATCTGGCCTGTCTAGGAGCATGCAAATATTTTTTTCATCCATGCAACTTCAGGTCCCAGTAAGGGAATGCTTGTTCCAAATATCACCATTAATTTGGGAAGACCAAAAACATATCCCATTTTACGATAAAAACCAGTTGCCAAACCACTGATTATATTTGATGAAAGACTACACAGTGCATATACCTAACCAAAAGTTTGTTTATAAATTATTTGTGAACATAATTTTTTTTTCATCCATTTCAACATAATTGTGGTCAAGCTCCTTCACATGTTTCTTCACAATTTTATCATTGAGACTATTCTTTGTTCTCAATATTTATGTGATTGAGCTTCACATTTTATTTTTATTTTTACAGACTATATATTGATTCATTGTACACAAATGGGATACAACTTTTTGTTTGTGAGTTGTGCAAGATGTAGATTCATATCATTCACATAATTATATATATACATAGGGTAATGATGTCTGTCTCATTCCACCATTTTTCATACCCCCACCTCCTCCTCCCTCTCACTTTCGTCTATGTAATCCAAAGTTCCTCCATTCTTCTCTCACTCCCCAATCCCCCAACCTGATTGTATATCATCACCATTTATCAGGGAAAACATTTGGTCTTTGGTTTTTGAGGAGTGAGTTATTTCACTTAGCAAGATACTCTCCAATTCCATCCATTTATCTGCAAATGTCATAACATTATTCTTTTTTATGACTGAATAAGATTACATTGTGTATATATGCCGCAGTTTCTTTATCCATTCATCTCTTGAAGGGCATCTAGGTTGGTTCCACAATCTAGTTATTGTGAATTCAACTGCTATAAATATTGATGTGACTGTGTTATTGTAGTATGCTAATTTTAAGTCCTTTGGGTATAAATGAGGAGTGGGATAACTGGGTCAAAAGGTGGGTCCATTCCAAGTTTTCTGAGGAATCTCTACATTGCTTTCAGAGTGGCTGCATCAATTTGCAATTCCACCAGCAATGTAAAAGTATACGTTTACTGACATCTATTATTGTTTGTGTTCTTAATAATAATAGCCATTCTAATTGCAGTAAGATGAAATCTTAGTGTTGTTTAAATTTGCATTTCTCTAATTACAAGAGATGTTGAACACTTTTACATATATTTATTAATCACCTGAATATCTTCTGTGAAGTGTTTGTCCAGTTCCTTTCCCCATTTATTGATTGGTTCTTTGTATTTTGGGTGTAAAGTTTTGTGAGTTTTTTATAAATATTGGAGATTAGTGCTCTATCTGAAGTGTGTTTGTGGAAAAGATTTTCTCCCACTCTGTAGGTTCTCTTTTCACATTGATTATATCCTTTGCTGAGAAAAAGCTTTTTAGTTTGAATCCATCCCACTTATTGATTCTTGCTTTGATTTCTTGTGCTTTGGGAGTCTTCCTAAGGAAGTCTGATCCTAAGTCAACGTGATGAAGGTTCAGGCTTACTTTATCAATAGACTTAAAATTAAGAATCATATGATTATTTCAATAGATGTTGAGAAAGTGTTTGATAAAATACAGCACCGCTTCATGCTCAAAACACTAGAAAAACTAGGAATAGGAGGAACATACCTCAACATTGTAAAGACTTCCTATGCTAAACCCATGGCCAACATCATTTTAAATGGAGAAAAACTGAAAGCATTCCCCTAAAAACTGGAAAAAGACATGAATGCCCTTTTTCACCACTTCTATTCAACATCGTCTTTGAAACACTATCCAGAGCAATTAGACAGACCAAAGAAATTAAAGGATAAGAATAGGAAAAGAGGAACTCAAGCTGTCACTATTTGCTGATGACATGATTCTGTATTTAAAGGATCCAAAAAAACTCCACTATAAAATTTCTAGAACTAATAAATGAATTCAGCAAAGTAGCAGGATATAGAAGGAATATGCATCAGATTCAATGCCATTGCAATTAAAATTCCAATGACATTCCTCATAGAAATAGAGAAAGCAATCATGAACTTTATCTGGAAGAATAAGAGACCTCGAATAGCCAAAACAATACTGAGCAGAAAGAGTGAAGCAGGAGGTATCACAAAACCAGACCTGAAACTATATTACAGAGCAATAGTAGCAAAAATGGCATGGTATTTTCACCAAAATAGACAGGCAGGCCAATGGTACAGAGTAAAAGACACAGAGACAAAGCCACAAAAATACAGTTACCTCATAGTAGACAAAGGAGCCAAAATCATACAAAGGAGAAAAGATAGCCTGTTTGACAAATGGTGCTGGGAAAACTGGAAATTCATATGTAGTAAAATGAAATTAAACCCCTATCTCTCAAACTGTACAAAACTCAACTCAAAATGGATCAAGGACTTAGGAATTAGACCAGAGACCCTGAGCTTCACATTTGAAGGAATCTATTGTGGAATATGGAAATGTGGGTCAATTATTTTCTCTCAAAACTTGAAAGATATTTGTGAATATAAGATTTCATTTTTCTATAGAGGAGTTAGCTGCCATTTGTAATGTTCCTGTGAAGTACATGTGTCTTGTTTTCTCCAGTCCCCTTTAATATCTTTTTAATTTATTTTCCAAATACAAATCATAATGTATGCCTTAAGCTGTATTCTAAATCAAAAATTAAGAAAGTGATATCATTGCAAGCAATTTACTGTTGGAGTGTTCTCAAGAAAAGGGGAGTGAGTGAAGTCTGAAAGGGCATTGAAGAAAAAGCTGTTCAAACAAATGGCACCAGTTGCAATAGAGCTTTATGTTCCAGTAAGCCCTGCAGTGTTTTCTTTCCCCACAATCTAAGTTAGGTATTCATTGGATGAAGGTGTCTATGGTGAGTCAAGTTTAATCTCCTGAGTGAATTGGCTCTTTTTAATCTAAGAGCACTTAACTGGAAAAGGAATAATTATGAACTATGGGCAAGAAGAAATCACAACAGTTAGAAAATTTGGAGCCAATCTGGTAAATGAGATCTTGTTGGAACATATATTCTGTAGTGATAACTGCAGTGTGCTCAGCTGTGATATATTCCAAATTTATTCACATTGGAGATTGCAATTCTTTTCAAGTTTGTATATTGGAGTCTATCATGAGGTTTGGAATATTATTAGCAATTATTATTATTTATTTTTACATTGGTTCATTTCCTATAACTGTTTTCTTCCTAGGACTTCAAATTACACATTCATTAGAATTTTTCACTATATCAGACATATGTTCATTTCTTTACTTACAATAATTTTGTCTTCAGTAAAAATACTTTATTCTGACCTAGATTTATATTAAAATGTTCTATTCACATGTGTTTTTGATCTGATATTTACCCAGATATTTAATAATTAATTAATGTTACTGAACTTTTACAAACTTAAATTTCCATTTGATTTGGTTTGCAGGTTCTTTTGCTGAAATTATCTTCCTTGTCTTTATTTCTTTGAATTTACTAATCACAAACATTACAAAGTTCTTATAACTACATTAACTGAAGTCCCGCCTGCCTGTTTTTAACTTTTTAATTTTGTTTTTAGATTCTTAAATGTGTTCGAATTAGTTATACATGACAGTAGAATGCATTTTGATTACTCACATATAAATGGAGTATCACTTCTCATTCTTCTGGTTGTGCATAATGTAGAATCACACCAGTCCTGTTGTCATATATGCTCATAGGGGAATAATGTCTGATTCATTCCACTATTCTTCCTACATCCGTATCCCCTCCCCTACCTTCACTTCTCTCTGCTTATTCCAAAGTACCTCTATTTTCCTCTTGACACCCCTTCCACCTTTGTGAATTAGCATCCACATATCAGAGAAAACATTCAGCCTGTGTTTTTTGGGGATTTACTTATTTTGCTTAGCATATTCTCCAGTTTCATTTACCTGCAAATGCCATAATTTCATTCTTCTTTAAGACTGAGCAATATTCCATTGTGTACATACAGCACATTTTCTTTATCCATTCATCTGTTGAAGGGCATCTAGGCTGGTTTCATAGTTTGGCTATTTTGAATTGAGCTGCTATAAACATTGATTTGGCCTTGTCACCATAGTATGCTGATTTTAAGTTATTTGAGTATAAACTGAGCATTGGGATAACTGGGTCAAATGGTGGTTCCATTCCAAATTATCTGAGGAATCTCCACACTGCTTTCCATAATGGTTGTACCATTTTGCAGTCCCACCAGCAATATATGAGTGTACATCTTTTCCCCATATCCTTGTCAACATTTACTGTTGCTTGTGTAACTCTGCACCAAATAGAAGAAAAAGTACACTCAAATCTTCATCAGATTGGTTTAGGATCAGACTTCCTTAAGAAGATTCCAAAGCACAAGAAATAAAACCAAGAATCAAAAATGGGATGGTTTCAAACTAAAAAGCTTTTTCTCAGCAAAGGAAACAATCATGAACATGAAGAAAGAGCCTACAGAGTAGAAAAAATCTTTACCACATGCACTTCAGATAGAGCACTGATCTCCAGAATTTATAAACAACTCAAAAAAACACCAAAAATACAAATAACCCAATCAATAAATGGGCTAAGGACCTGAGCAGACACTTCACAGAAGAAGATATACAATTGGTCAACAAATATATGAAAAAGTGTTCAACATCTCTAGTAATTAGAGAAATGCAAATCAAAAGTACTCTAAGATTTCATCTCACTCCAATTAGAGTAGCAATTATCACAAAATTATTTTTCTTTTTATTTTTACAAACTGCATTTTGATTCATATTATGACATTTGCAGATAAATGGATGGAATTGGAGAATATCATGCTAAGTGAAATAAGCCAATCCCAAAAAGCCAAAGGTCGAATGTTTTCCCTGATAAGTGGGTGATAAAATTTTTTAAATACAGTTTTCATTGTTTCCAGTGTCTCTTGATATTCTGAGTAGTAATCTAGGTCTGAAAGCACTACTTACTGGAAAGCAGTGTTTTTGGTTTTCAATGAATCACCTACTTTGAGGGATCATACTATAGCTTGTAGGAAGTATAGACACTTGAAAGCTAACATATAGTGGCTTGATGGTAAGGTTAATTACCCAATGATGGTGTATGGAAGTGGTCTGTTTGTAAAAATTAACCTGTATTTGTATTTCAGTATGATTTCATTTGCACTTAATGCCCATAAAATTAATTTTTATCATGTGAGGAGCATGTTTTATAAAGTAAATAAATTGTATTCTCAGTGATCACTGAAAAGTATTCTCTGCAACTTTAAGCTATAGTGAACTTTCTTTTATAAAGTATAAGAAACAAAATTAATTAACCATACTTCAAGTTATAATTAAAAGCAGTTTTTAGTTCTGTAGCTGTTTAATTATGTCTGAGGTGAAGCCACTAAGGATTCTATAAGAAAATAATATTTCCATAGAACCACAGAAGTTACAGAAAAACTGATGCTTGTTGTCGTTCCTGTGTATGACATATTAGCTTAAATAAAATTGCCACAAGGGGTTCCAAAAATCAAAATAAAATGTCCTTCAAAAATTCTTTATTTAGTAAATACTTTAGTCAAGATTATTAATGTTACTGAAAGTTATTTGGTGAAAAGGGGAGTGGGTAGAGACTTGTTTAGTTACTCTAAATTCTCACACATAAAAATAGACACTTTTCTTAACAATTTCCTGGACAGAAATAAAAATATATTAGTGCTTCCTCTGGAAATATGTTTCTCTGTAAATATCAAAGTTCACTTTACAATATATCCATTAATACTAAGTAAGCATAGTAGGAATTCCTCATAAGGAAATTTGAAATTAAATCTCCATAGATAATTCCTTATTGCATTTTACTGATAGAGCAATTCTGACTTGAGTCAAAATTAAATTTAAGAAATGTTGATAATACAATCATAATTTTTTTCATATATTAAAATTTTGTTCAGATATTAACTATTAATTATTTAATGCAATTTAATTACATTATGAAAATATAAAATAATTTATACTACAAAATGACAATTATGACAGATTATTTAAAAGAATAATATCATTTTATGTAATAGCAATATATAAGAGAATATAAATTGGCTCTAGCCTAGCAAATCACCTTGGACTTGGCTGATTTCTATCATGCCTTGCATTTGTTTATTTCTCAAACAAGGAGAAAGTAACTTCACCCAAATATTTTCCATTGAGCTAAATTATGAATAAACTGGCAGAAGAAAGATACTTTTAGGTTAGTCACAATAGATCCTTGGCCAAAAGTATATATGCCTCCCCCCAAAAGAGCATATATGTAGTTTTCAAATAAATATGAACCATGAAAAATGACACTAGAACACAAATGATCTAGACACATTTTATGAAGTTAATCTCACAGTCTCATAATACAAATGCTACAAAATTTAATCATAAAATATTTAATTCATATTAAAATATTCAAACATTTAGAAAACCATAAATAAGCCCTAAAGAGAATTTTTAAAGGAAAAACTCAAATTTAATTTTTTATAAAATTTAGAAGCAAGTATTGGTCTAACTTAGGTGATTTCATAGTTAATAAAAGATTTACAAATAGTAGTTAAAATTCAATTTATAAAAAGAAAACATACCAGTGATTTTATAATTCCATTAATACTTTAAGAAACAACAATTTTAATTTGTTGCAATGTATTCTGAAGACAAAGAATGATAGAAAGATGTAATATTTATACTGTTTAATACAAACATAATTGTCAAAAAGTTAAGGAAAGAATAAGAACATAAAAAATTAAAATACCAACAACATATTATCCTATCAATGTAAATTACAATGTTTTCAGATATTCAAATAAAGTTTAACTTGATAAAAACTACAATTTTTTTAATATGCTCTGAGATTGAAGGAAAAAAATCATATCATCTTAGTGGTAGATGAGAACTTATTATAATTTAACAAATATTCAAGACATGGTCAAAAAATAGTCTATAAACATTGTAATCCACATAAAGGGTATGGGAACAATTCTTACATGATAAAAACATGAAGTAAAACAGTTGAAAGTGTTCTTTCTTTAGAATTATAAGCATCATTAAATGAAACCATAGATACACAAAAGCTCAATAAACTTTCATAAATGAACATACAAGATTGGTATCAAAACTCCAGAATACTCATTGAAAGTCCAGATAGCTATCTCTAGCAGCTATTCACTCCAAAAAACTTAATCATAGTTTTAGTTCCAAAATAAAATATTGCTAGTGTCCATTTTGAAACTATATATGAACATAATCATAACATATGATGCTTGTTTCTTTTTTTCTAAATCAAATGTATATTGATAAGTGTTTTCTTTGTTGTTAGGAGCAACTGTATTTCACATTGTTTAACATCAATTTCGTAAAAATATATCAATGCACTAGCCCTATATTTAGCTATTATGACTAGGTATAATATACAAATATATGTGTATTTCCTGGCTATAGTCCTAAGAATAGAAATTCTGGTACACGGGTATGTGTATGTTGAGCTTTTGTGAAAATCTTGCCAAACATTTTTCCAAATTGTTAGAGGCATAATCAAAGGTGTGAAGAACATCTTTAACATCCTTATCAACTATTGAACTTTTCCATCTGCTTCATTTTGTCATTGCATTACAATTTAAATTTGCTTACACATCCATTTGCTATTATGTTTCCTAGGGTTTTCCCTAGACTATAACACTTTTCACCTTAATGTAGTCATTTTCTAAAATAATGATCTTTTCATTGTTCTCTCCTCTCCTTGTGAACAAAAAGGTATGAATATTAAAATTGCTAATACCCTTCTATGTCTATTTCTCTTTTTCAGTGTTGTTCAAGATTTTTCTCTCAGCACACTGGAAATTTTTCAATTGCCAGTTTTCTGTTTCTATGATCCTGCCTTTAAGTGTGTTTTGCATTATTTTTATTACAGCTAGTAAGTTCTTAATTTTAGATTGTATATTCTGCATTCTAGATAACAATCATTTTATAAATTCCAACTCTCCAGTGAAATCGTCCTGCTTTTCATTTCTTTTTAGTAATGTATTAATTATAGTTGTTTCTGATCCTCATTAACGCATTTCCATGTCTGGGTCATTGTGGATCTTTTCCTATTATCCTGTTTCACAGCATGCCTAATATATTTAGTGGAACAATCCCATCATGTATAAAAATTGAAAGTCCTCCATATAATTTTCAGAAAGTTATACAAAGTAAGAAAGCATATAAATAATTGAAAATATCATTACATATGTTCTATACTTTATTAACAAATGTTTGTAAATATATGCACATAAAATATATACAGCAACAGGTTTAAGTGTTAATTTCAGAAAAAGAAGCAAAGCACCTGGATTGGAGCTATGGCCAAAAGAGGAATTTAATCTTACCTAAAACATACCAATATAAACACATTTATTTTAATTTATTAAAACAGAGTGGGAGAAAATCTTTGCCACACACATGACAGATAGAGCACTAATCTCCATAATATATAAAGAACTCAAAAAACTTTACCCCAAGAATACAAATAACCCAATCAATAAATGGGCTAAGGAAATGAGCAGACACTTCACAGAAGAGGATCTACAAGCAATCAACAGATATGTGAAAAAATGTTCAACATCTCTAGTAATAAGAGAAATGCAAATCAAAACTACCCTAAGATATCATCTCACCCCAATTAGAATGTCTATTATCAAGAATACAAGCAACAACAGATGTTGACGAGGATGTGGAGAAAAAGGTATACTCATACATTGCTGGTGGGTTTGCAAATTGGTGCAGCCACTCTGGAAAGCAGTATGGAGGTTCCTTCAAAAACTCAGAATGGAAACACCATTTGACCCAGCTATCCCTCTCCTTGCCCTATACCCAAACGACTTAAAATCTGCATACTACAGTGATGCAGCCACATCAGTGTTTATAGCAGCCCAATTCACTATAGCTAGATTATGGAACCAACCTAGATGCCCTTCAGTAGAGGAATGGATAAAGAAACTGTGGTATATATACACAATGGAATATTATTCAGCCATAAAGAATAATAAAATTATGACATTTTCAGGTAAATGGATGGAATTGGAGAAGATCATGTTAAGTTAAATAAGCCAATCCCAAAAAACCAAAAGCCGAATTCTCTTATAAGTGGTTGAAGACACAGAGCGGGGGTGGGGGGAGGCTTGGGTAGAATGGAGAAGGGATGGATCGTATAGAAGAAAATGAGGGGTGGGGAAGGGAAGGGAAGGAAAGGTAATAGAATGAGACAGAAATCTATACTGTATGTATATGTATAAATATGCAAATTGTATGATTCTACTTTGTGTACAATCAGAAAAATGATAGTTGTACTCCATTTGTATACAATGACCTAAAATTAAAAAATAAACAAATTAATTTTAAAAAATTATTTTGCATTTATTTTACAAATCACATTACAAAAATTTGGGGGGATTAAAAAAGACTTTATTCTTTTTTTATTTGTTCTAATTAGTTATACATGACAGTAGAATGCACTTTGACACATCATACATAAAATGAGTTTAACTTCTCATTCTTCTGGTTGTACATGATGTAGAATCACACTGGTCATGTAACATATATGCTCATAGTTTAATAATGTCCTATTAATTCTACTGTCCTTCCTCTCCTGTACCCTGTCCCATCCCTTTGCTACCTTCTACCTAATCCAAAGTAACTCTATTCTCCCCAGCCCTCCCCCCCAACTTATTGTGCATTAGCATCCACATATCAGAGAAAACATTCAGCCATACTACAGTGACACAATGTTCATAGCAGTTCAACTCACAAAAGCTACACTATGGAATCAAGCTAGGTGTCCTTCAACAAATAAATGGATAAAGAAAATGTGATACACACACACACACACACACACACACACACACACATGAACATATAGCCTTAAAGAAGAATGAAATTATGACATTTGCTGGAAAATGGACGGATCTGGAGAATATCATGCTAAGTGAAATTATCCAATCCCCAAAAAACAAAGGTCAAATGTTTTCTCTCATATGCACAAAATATTTTTGATAGTAAATTACCATAAGGAACTGTTTTGCTATTCTGAAAATGCTTAAAGTTTTAACTGTCCTATTTCAAAAGGATGGAAAACTAAATTTCAATGTTCTTTTATAGATCTTATAAAAATTTCCACAGGCTGATTTTAACATTGAATTATTTTACCAAATAAATTTTTAAATAAACTTGATTTATACTCATTATAGACATTTTACAAGCTAATATTAATATTTGAGTGCTGAGCAAAATAAAGAATAGAGAATTTAGGAAGTTTCATTTTAATTATTCACTAATTATTCCCTTGTTTATTCCTGTGTATTCTATTTTTAACTCTGATAAGAGCCCTCTTGAATTCAAAGTTTCAGACATTCATTTAATATATTTTTAAGGCCTAAGTAAAGTATGGGTGAAAAAAAAAAACCCAGATGTGCAGCATTTCTTTACATTCCTATTAGTATTTCTTAAATTATTGGGGTAATAATCAAGTTTCCAAACTCATGATATGTTGCCAATTTTTGCATAAAAGATCTTCCTTTATTCTTCAAGGCTGACTTGTTTTAAATGTCAAGTATCAGTTTAAAGGTTATTGAACAAGCAAATGTCTCACTAAACCCAACATTCATTTTATGTTCCTTCACAAAATTATTACATATATATTTTTTACATAGACATATATTGCATATATTATATACCTTAAATGTGCTATTGTATTCATTGCTAGTTTCCCATATTGCACCATGACATATGAGAAAATATACCATTAGGCCAATATACCATTTTATTCTAGGACTATTAAAGGAGTGGTGCTCTAGATTGAAAAGTTCCATTTAAGGAATCGTTGTTGCTTTAGTCAACTTTTTCACAGGTGTGACCAAAAGACCTGACAAGAAGAATTTTAGAGGACAAAAGTTTATGTGGTCCTCATGGTTTCTGAGGTGTCAGTCCACAGATGGCTAACTCCATGACTCAGGGTGAAAGGTAAAGAGGAACATCACGTCAAAGAGTGATACCAAGAATGGTAGCTGGGAACATGGCACAAGGAAGCAGAGAGAGAGCTCGGCTCACCAAGAATATATACCCCTCGGGCTGGGGTTGTGGCTCAGGGGTAGAGCACTTGCCTAGCAAGTGTGAGGCACTGGGTTCGATTCTCAGCACCACGTTATAAATAAATGAATAAAATAAAGGTCTATCAACACCTAAAAAAATTAAAAAAAAAAAGAATATATACCCCAGAGGCCCAATGACCACCTCTCCAATCATATCCTACCTGCCTACCCTTACCACCCACTTAATCCCTGTTAGGGTATTAATACACTGATTAGGTTAAACCTCTCATAGCCCAGTCATTTCACTTCTAAACTTTCATCAACTCACACATGAGCTTTTGGGGAACACCTCCTATCTAAAACATAACACTGGTTATCATGCAAATTAGCTTTTCTGTAGTAAAAATTTATATTTGTGTATTAAAGGAAACATCCCAATGTTCTACTGTTCACTGCTATATTTGTCAACAAGCTCTGTTTGCACAGACAATGGAACATAAAAAAAAGCTGCGCCACTTACAGATCTCAGTAATTCCTCCTAAACAATTGCCAGTGCCACTCAAAGGGAGTCAGGAGTTCAGGACTTAATGCTCTAATAAAGTCCTATGTCCCAAAGTGAGCCATTTGCAATGATACCGCATCATTGGTAAAGTGAATCCAGATACCCTATACATTATGGCAAACAGTTTCAAATCTCATCTCCCTACAGCACTCCCAGTGAAATGAAGCTGAATAAAACAAATCCTGATTTTTCACATTTACTGTTATTAAAGAATGGAACAAAGTAGTGCCAAGGGGAATAAAAGAATAAAGCTACGGCTATTCGGTTGTGAAGAAAGTAAATTAATAAAACTAACCTCATTTCTTTTGTACATGCTTTCAGTAGATGCCCCTGGAGAACAATTCCCTTTATGGAATAGGGGAAGGTTGGGGGATGCACTATGAAGTTTTGTAACTAGGTCTCTTAGCAATATTTGTGCTCAATGTGTCATAAGGAACTAATATGTCACCTTGTTTGTCACTTGAAGTTTGGTTTCTTTTCTATGTTTGTCACTTGAAGTTTGGTTTCTTTTCTATGTGCTCTTCTTTTTTTCATGTTTACTAGAAACTTTGATAGATAATATACTGTCATTAAATATACCATATAAAATATTATCAGGGGAAAAAGCAAACACAACCCTGTGCATACACTCAAGAGAATTCTTTAAATCTTTCAAATATGGATGATACTCTGGGTTCATGTAAAATATTAAATCCATCTTTTGCCATTGCTGTGCAAAAATTAATACAGTATGCTAGAAAAGCCTTTATCCACTATGACAAACTGAACAACCTCCAGGCTGTTCATCTGCCAAGATGAGGATTTTTCATTTCAATGGCTAGCTGAGTGATGTATGTGCAGATATTTTCCAACCTGTCTGCCTTCCTGTCTCTTTTCTTTAGTGAATTCCATTTAAGAATTAGTCCAGCATCATTGAATAGCCTGCAATATAGGACTGCACTTCTCTCAAGAGATAGATATGTGCACAGACATATTTCAATTTTTTAAAGAAGAGAATGAAGCCAAATACTCCAGAAAATAATATATTTGTCAGAATCTGAATCTACCAATAATTTTAGACTTTGTCCCTGATGATAGTTTTTCCAGACTTTATGTTTCAGATAAATCATCTCTTCTGCATTAAATAACTCAAAACTATGAAATATACAAAATTACAATGTCTGGTGTAATTCAACAATATTTTATGGAATAAAGAAATTATATATTTAGTGTGATGTACTTTTTTATAAAATAATGGATTTGTAAACTTAGTTTAACTATGTAGTATTTAATCTACTACTCTGAAAAATGAATCATTACATTTTGTCAGTTTCGTATTATTACATAAACAGTTTCTAAAGTTTTTACATGTTCATTTTCCTTTAATGCAGCCCTTTATAAAAGCTTTTACATAGAATATATATTCTATTTTAAAAGTAAATTTATAAAATTCCATGGAGCTATCAGTTAAAATAAAAGATGTGGACTCCAATTTAGTAAAAGACAATAATTGAATTGTTCAACTAGTCAGCTGGCATGGAGATTTCCTGAAATTATGAAGAAAGTTTCTTCTATTTCTCTTTAAATCTTATGACAAATTACATTTTTTCTTGCACATTGCATAGTGACAGCTTTTTAAGTGTCAAATACTGTAGCATAAAGCAACTCAGCAAAGTTGGCAGAAAATGCTGATTCCTGAGATTTAGTCCCTATTTATTAAATTATAGAGGGTGAGTCTTGGGATCAGATTTTTAAACAAACAAGATTCCAACTTGATTTTTAAGGAAAAATATCCAGTCCACAATTCAGGAACCACAACTAAAGCAGAAAAAAACAAGTAGGGTTTACAAGTTTTGTTCAGTTAATTGCTGAAAATAAAATTTTATCTATGAAAATATTACCACTTTGACTTGGCATAAGCCAAGTTTCCAAATCCCTCTGTTTCCTTTTAGAAGGAAATGAGTGTTTTTTAAAATAGTGTTATCAATATAGTGGAAATCAAGCATTTTCCACATTGAGTCATTCTTCCCACAACTTCTTTAATAATGCACATGAAAATGTTTTTAATATATTTATTTTCCTCTAAAATCTCATTTACTCCTAGAGAAATGAAAACTAGGACTTAGCATCAATACATATGTACTTAAATATATGCTGATATTTTGTTTAGTGCAATAATAAATGCTAATCAACTCAATTTGTATTTAATACCGTCTTTTAAAAATCTAGCCTTTGCATTATTCTTCATATATATACTTTGAAGTCTAGTAACCATAAAATGAGTGACTATTTTCCACTTTTATGATAGTATTATTGTTTTGAAATTATTGCAATGAACTCCATAGCCATCAGGTACAATTGTAGCAACATGATTATGTAGAAGTTCAAGTGACATTTTCTCAACCTTTTCTTCTTCCCATAATAAATCTCTGACTATTATTTTCATGTTATATCTTTGCAACTATATTTGAATTTGTAAGAAATACTTATATAACAATTTCTTAACAAATATTTACTTTACATGATTTACTAATGAGTACTAATTCATTTCATCACAAAATGTCAATTTTAACAACAAAATAAATGCACAATAATTAAATATCAATTCTTTAATTCCATAAATGCAGTGCACATCTTGGTAACTTCATGTGGATAATACAAGTATAATATTATTTCACATAAATTTGATATAATTAAGGACCCCTAAATCTAAGTGAGAAAACAACTTCAAATTTTTTCAGAGAAAAAATTGAGAAATTGACAACATCATCCAAAGTTCTGCATATATTGTTGCAGATAATTTCAAAATGTCCACATTATCCTTTATTTTTGCATAAAATGTAAGCAAAGTGTGTCCTAGTAACATAATATGATTCTCTTGGGATTTAATGATAGGATTCTTAATAAAAAAATCCTATGTTCGCCATGGGAAATGGCAGAGACAGGTTTCCAATTAATAGGTCAGGCATCGACACTAATGATTCAGAAACACACCAGAAGGGTATGAAAAATAGGTCACATGATGAGATTTTCTGAGTAGGATAGTACCTAAGGTGATCCAGAGTGTGGACTTGAGAGAATGAAGAGGCAAATTTGTCTGTTCTTTACAGTCCTTGGGAACAGGGTGAGGGTGCTCATGCAGTGGCTTGCAAGGCTCAAATATTCTACATGGCCAAGAATGGTAGTAGCAGACTTCCTTATCAACTTGCCCAGATGTGGAACAAAAAGGGAACAGTCCAGTGTGGAACTTGAAATTTGTCAACAATTGAACATAAAAAAATGAATAAATATGTCACATTTACACTAGCATTCAAAGGGAAATATATCTATTATAACATTTTGAATAATTACCTGTTCATCCTCTGAAAACTCTTCATGGAGGTTTGTGATATGATTTTTCATTAAATAATCATTTTCTACCTCCTTTCTGAATTTCTGAATTCTTCAAAGTTTAAATGACATATCTTCTTTGGGGAGTTCATACATACTGAAATGTTGGGAAATGAATAGGCAAGTAAATAGATATGGACATATCTGAACAATATATCTTATATGTAAAACAAATATGGGGACCTTGTTAGAAAGTGTTTCTGACCCAACTTAGAGGTAAGGTCAGAGAAAACTTCATGAGTGGCTTCTTAATCCAGGATGTGGAGGTGCATGTCTGTAATCCAAGCTACTCAGAAGGTTGAGACAGGCAGGAGGATCACAAGTTTAAGCTGAGCAATGTAGTGAAAACCTGTCTTAAATTTAAGTAAAGAGACTTGGAGGTATAGCTAGGTACAGCATTTGCCTAGCATGTGAAAGGACCTGGGTTCAATCTGCAAGCAGAAAAAACAAAATGACAAAAAATAAACAAGAGTGAATTCTTCAGTATGACCAAATAACAAGAGCTAAGTCTTGGGGGCAGGCATAGATCACATTCTACCCAGAAGTAGAAACTTGTGCAAAGATCCTAAAGTGGAAAAAGCACTGGAGATTTAAACAGTGCAAAGAAAGTCAGTCTGGCTGGAGGATAGAAAGATATAAAGACAGCAACAAGAAAGGAGGATGGAGAATCAGAAGAGATTATATTTAATATTCTATAAACTGAAACCAGATGATTTTTTAATCCTAAGGCTACTGGGAAGCCATGAATATTTTTAAACTGACCTATTTTATTCATTATTTAATCATTATTAATCGTGTTTGCAAACTAGAGAGGATAGAGGACAAGTTTCCAAGTTAAAGATCAGATTTAAAAGCTCTTTAAAGTGGTTTAGGATGAAAAGTGTGGTGCTCTTTCAAAAATGATGTAATGGATAAAGAGTGAGCTGAAGATTTTGGAGTATATTATTAGAAGAAACTGATATAATTGTTTGAGAGAAATAAGTTACAGTACTATAATGGAAAGTGACTTTATTTTTGTTTTGTTCTTTAATTGACTTTATGGATGATATGTCATTTTCTAAAGTGGGAAACAGGAGCAGTGGTGTGTGAATCAAGACTAGTTCTTAAAACATGCATTTTTTTATAAGAATCTAACAAGCTTAATTTCTTCATTTCTCAAACAGTTATACATCAACTACTATATAGTAAATAAACATAACAAATGGTATAGGTACTTTGAGTTTACTTACTGTTTTTTTCCTGTGACCTTTAACTTTCACTAGTTATTTTTCACTTGCATAATACAGTAAACAATACAAAATAAAATTACTAGAATAATGACATTGTGTGTATTGTGAAGAATATAGCCATAATATTTAAGTCCTATGTTAGAATACTTATTTCAATGCATATTAGAATACTTCTTTTTCCCAAAGTCATTTCAAAATGCTGTGCTTCTGTATGGTTTTATTTTAAGACATGTACTAATAATGCTATTTTTCAGTAACTGCTTTGGATCTGAAGGGATCCTTCAAGATTTATGTTGCACCTTTAGCTATAAAATCCTTACAATATCTATTTTGGGGGAAAGTCTTGATATTATCATTTTTAGCCTCAATCCAGAGTTATTTCTTTTAATGTGAAAAAGTTATAAACAGGCAATTTCTACTTACCAAGTTTGTATGGAGTATAGCAATATTCTATATTGCTAGAAGATATTTTTCTTTGTTTATTCACCTTTACTTCATTTTAACTGTAAAGGTCTTAAACCATTAACAAAAAAAGAAGAAGAAGAATGTAGCATTTTGAGAAGGACTTACATTATCATAAATTCTTTTGCTATCATAATTTCTTTACTATGGATTACTTTAAATGATATATTTACTTCAATACTTTCCTTATTATCACTTACTTTCTGTTTAAAACAACTCTCCACATAGTCAGAACACAAGGGCAATCAAGAAAGATAGTCTGCACTTGTTTCAAAATGGTTAAGGATATTGATCAGAAAATTCTTGATAATGCAGATAGGTTTCTAGAAATAAAATTATTTTGAACATTTGTTGAGGAACTATTAATGTGCTATTTTGTGATAACAAATGATTTTGGGAGATGTAATATTTCTTCAGTGTAACGGGTTGACAAAGCTTATGTCAGTGAATAAGAATATAAATATGAAATTTTATACATGACAGTTTATGAAGCCTCATTCTCATAAGCATAAAGAAAAAATAGCAATAAAGAATGAAGCCAGGTTCATGATGCATGCCTGTAATCCCAACGACTCAGGAGCTGAGGCAGGAAGATTGAGAGTTCAAAGTCAGCCTCAGCAATTTAGTGAGACCCTAAGCAACTCATCTCTAATAAAATATAAAAAATGAGCTGGGGACATGGCTCTGTGGTTAAGTGCTCCTGAGTTCAAATCCCAGTACCAGGAAAAAAAAAGAAAGAAACAAACAAAAAAAACTTAGTCTCCAAATGTAATTTTAACTCTGGTTCTAGAATTATTCCCCATAATAAGTTATCAGATGAGCACTAATAATATTAATAAAGCACTGTAGTTGGCAATATCACTAACCTCAGTTAAGTGCCTCTTCATAAAATAAAAATAATAAAATCACTTTTTAAAAAATAATTTTTCTTTACACTGAAAATTTTTAACTAATGACTTTAGTTTTATCAAATAGTTCATAATATTTTATCACTTGTTCCTAAGTATTAGATTTAAGGCATTAATTTGAAAGACATGCATTTGTACAGAAACTTATCTGTGGAGAGTTGCAATCTGATTGTCATGTTCATCTTACATTCTGTGGACATGTTAAGAATATTTAATGTGTAAAATATACTTAAAAGCACTCTGGAACCTAATTTTTCATTTTTATTATGAGTTTTTACTGTTCTCTCATTTTACTAATAAAATACCAATTTGCAATAATGTGTGGCCTGGTTATATGGCTATGAACATATGAAGCACAAAAACTTTGAATGTATCATGAGTAATAGCATGCTTTATAAGAAGTTTTCCATCCCAACTGGCTACAGTGTTTAAAAAGTATTGTTTAAGTGGAATACATAAGGATTATTTATTTAAATACATATTTGGACATATACCATGTAAACATAATTATGTGCAAACACAGATACAAACACACATATATGTGTGTGTGTTTAGATTTGGATATGTGTATACAGATTCTCCTTAACTTCAGATAGGATCATGTTTTGATAAGTTGATCATAAGTTGAAAAAACTGAAAATCAAAAATGAATTTAACTTATGTAACTTAAAGAACATCATTGTTGAGCAACATAGTAAACTGTGGAATACCAATATACCTCATGACTGCATGACTGATGGGGCTGATGGTGCTGTGGCTCACTGTGTTGTCCAGCATTTAAGAGAGAGCATCATACTGTATATGAACACCCTGGGAAAAGATCAAACTTCAAAATTCAAAGTTGCTTTCTACTGAATGAAAACTGTTGTCACACCATCATAACCAGTTGAACCAGCAAAAGCTGGGGATTGAATGTGTATATACATATACATATGACATCTGACGTTCTACACAACCTATAGTGAGACCCTGTCTCAAAATAAAACATAAAAAGGCAGAGAAGTTGCTCAGTGGTTAACCACCCCTGGGTTCAATCCCTGGTACAAAACAAACAAACCAAAAACCCCAAACCTTATAAGGTATAAAATAGTACAATTTAAACATCACTGGTCTTTGTAAAAATGTATATCTAGAAGAAAAAAAATACCTTTCTACACAACCTTTTTTCTTTTTTTTTCACAATTCCACTGATGGACTTCATGAAATGTCTTTCACGGCATCCATTCCATTTCTATGGCAATCCCAGAGCTTTTATTCTAAGGTACTTTGCTCTTTGGTATGTGAAAATAAGTAACTTTCTAAATGTTCTCACTGGTGCTTCCTTTATTTTTCTTTAAATTGAACCCTTACCAACTGGAATTTTATTTGTCAAACATAATCTTGGGAACACCATGATTGAGGAACCCCGCTCCTGCCCACCGCTTGGTGAGAAAAGGAAGGTCGCAGCTCCTATTGTGCATTTTAAACACATCAAATATGCCTTTATCCTCCTTTCCATATCCAGTCACCTGATATCGCCTTGCCTCTAACTCACGGTGAAGGTGATTTTCAAGACATTGAAAAATGATATGGCATATCCAGACCTTGCAACAGTCCTTCCTTTAACCAGGCATTCCCACACTCCCTGAAATACCTCTCCAAAGTATTACCACCTCGAGCTCTAACAGAATGCCATTTTTCGGTAAGGAGCCAAACATTTGAAGTTATGGTATGCAGACAGAATCAGTTCCTACCTCCTGTTTTGGCAACATCTTGCTCCTATTTCTACCATAGGAGTTCTATATCACACAATTTGTTACAGAAGATTTAACTTTTGGATATGACTTTCTTCTCAGTGGCAAGTTATACACCATATAATGAAAATTTTGATAATTTGTCTAGGATCTAACTAATACATACATCTTACAAGTGTATAGCAGCATATGTAGAGATAGCATACCTACAACTACTTACTGCACTTCATAAGGGCTACTATTGTTTAAAAAAACAAAAACAAAAACAGAATACAGACTGATTGCAGATGCTACTGTTGAAATCACTCCTTGGTCATCTCTTAAAGGGCTATGATTGAGGATTTATGTCAGGATTTTTAAAATATTGTCTTGTCACTCTAAACTCATGAAAGAGCATTTATAAAATAGCTGAAATTGTAGAAATAGTACAGTTCAGTTTTAACCAGGTTGGTCTATACATTCAGCCTCAAGTTTTATCTTTTATATGCCAAATGTCTGCATGCTTTGAAATTATAGGCGCTCCTTCAAAGCAAAAAAAAAAAAATCCTAAAACCTTTGAAGGTAGCATTGTCATCTGAAATAATTTTGTTTCAACAAACTGTTGATGTTATAGTAGGGACATTTTGTTAATATTTTGATTAATGTAATAAGAGATACAATTTGCAAAAATAATTCAAATAATATAATATCAGAGAAGTTTAAAAAATGGCAATTAAATTTTATAAAAATTAGTATTGTATAGTATACAATATTACAAATATAATTTATTATTGATGGTAATATATTACATATCAATATAATATAGTATATTACATATTATATATTACATATAAATCTTTATATTTTACTGCAGAGTGTATTGGTTTAAATTCTAACTTTCCAGTAATTCTTTAAACAAGTATTTACAAAACTGAGAGTTATACAATATAAATCTTAATCACTTGCATGGACATAAAATTTACTTCATCAAATATTTATTCCATTCCTCATAAAATCTTCCTTTGATTGCTTTACATTTAAATTAAATTACTAGATTATGGTTGGTCATCACTCTAAGAAACACTATGTCCACTAATTTAGAACTAAACTTGATAATTAGGTACTATGCTTGTTCTCTCATGAAAGAGAAATGTTAATGATCGAACTCATGGAACATAATTGACAAAGTAACTGAAGGAGTCACACCCATGAAGATTTAATAAAATATCTGAAAATTGAAACTCAGAGAGAAGTTTGTCCCAGGATATGTCTCAATATGAACAAATATCAGTAATGACTTCAATCATTTAATCACCTCTATTAGCAAGTTGATCTGTCACATTTTCAATGACATTTATATATTCTCAAAATATTGGTATCTTGATTATGGACTACTGACAAATTTAACAGTTCGTTGAATATCTGAGAGTTTGCAAATGTCTGAGTTGTCATGGGAAAAGAAAAGGTCCACCAGAACTGGATTGTTTTTCCTCCAAATTGTATTCCCTTTCAGATTTGCAGTGGGTACATTATGCCTATTTCTATTTTGTTTCCTGCAAACTCTGCATCCATGAATGCAGTGTTAAAATCTGTGTGATTCTTCTTCATTCCTCTTATCTGTGGGCTCCTATATCCTGGTGCTAGAACATGTATAAGATTTCTCTTATGGTTAAGAAAATTATCATGGAGTATTAGCTTGTTGAGTTTCTTACTGAATAATTTTTGAACTCATTCATCTAAAATTAGGTTTCACATTTTCATGCTGTTTCCACACAGCAGTGTTCTTCAGAAATCCTTCAGTTGCTGCTATGATAAAAATATTAAAGAAACTCATATTTGAATTATTACCTCCAAGCCCCATCACACACACACATATGTAAAGCATTGTATGGTTTTACTTCTGCTTGACATTTTTATAATAATTTATAATAATTTGATCTAAAGAAAATATTGGCTTAATTTTTTAAAGCATATGGACAGAACTATCTAATATTTCCAAAAAAATGCTAACAAAGTCAAACCCAACCAAACTCCCAAAACTAAAACTGATAGAATCTGATAAGGAATCCAGCCACATATGTAAAGATAAGATGATTCATGGTAAAAATTTACGCCAAGAATTCTAATTTTAATTGTTTCCATTGTATTCAAGAACTGGTAGTAAATGATTAATTCCTCATATGAATGCCAATGGTCTAGCTCCAGACATTGCATCTTTCATTAACTACATAATTTTACCAAAAAATGTCCAAATATTGCCTAGAGACTTATGCTGGAATTGACATATATTGAATATGGATAGCTCTTTTTCAGTTAAGAATGCCTTTAAAATAACATTTTGTATATAAAAATGAAGAACAAAAAGAAAAGCTTAATATTGGCTCGAAATAAAACAGGAAAATGTTATATCATATATAGGTGAAAAAAGATTTGTAATAGTAATACCAGAAAATGTATAGCATCAATAAAATAGAAATTGAAAGGAAAAGCAAGGCAACATCCAGAAATGAAAGGAGTAGGAAGAAGTGAAAATCAGAGGTTGGGATTTCAGAAATATAACAAGGAAACTCAACATTAATGGAAAAATTTAGCAACCATTGGATAAGACATGCTATAGGAGAGAATTATTAATGTCAACATCAGTGTTAAAACCTGAGAATAATCCTTTGAATGAAAGATAAAGAATCAAAGATGTAAAACTTCAGACAAATAATAATGAAAATATATGGACCAATCAATTGCAACCGCAAGAATCATAGGTCCCCCCAAAAAAGAAATTGAGTAAATAAAATGGAATCACTATTTTAAATATATTTGAAGAAAACATTAATGTAAATACAGTGCCTAAGAACACATTCTGAGAGCATATATTTATAATGTAAAACCTATGTTGAATGTTTCAGAACATAAAAGTGTTTTAGATGGACACAATAAATAAGAAATATTTTCAAAAAAAGTGTTCAATTTTTCAACTCAAAATGAAAACAAAGTAAAAGGGATATCAGTTAAGGAAAAAAGTGAAAAAAAAGAAAAGGAAGGTAGAAAGTAGAGAGAGAAAGAGGTGAGAAGAAAAGAAATAGAGTACATAAAAAGTAGTTTCAAAATAATGTCATAAAACAGTCAATCTTTCATTGAATAAACAGAAAACTATAGATATGTTATACTCCTATTTTTGAAATTCTAAAATGTATATGCACTGAAATCTTGAAACACAAAATAAAGTATGTTTATAAATATATTTTCTAGCACTATTACTAAATAAAATAAAGGAAAATATTGTGGGGGGAATAGTAAGTGATTTCAACTATCATAAATTAAAATAGGTTGATGTCAAAAATAACAGACGCAGTATTTAAAATGTAGTACAATCTTTAAACTTATATTTAGAACATACATGATAGAAAAGTATTAGTATTCTCTATCTAGACAGTTTTAACTCAGTTTTAATGATATGATATCCTTATAAAAGAAGGTAAAGGAAAAGAATAGGCACTCAACCTATGAAATATTAATTTTCAGGAAAAAGCAATGAAGTTATTACCACCCAAAAGTAAAAGGCAGGCTAATAATAACAAAGTGATATTATTTTCAACTTATTAACTTGTTAAATGTTGACATTAATAGCTAATTTAATAGGAGCAATGATACATATGAATAGGTGATTTCATTGTTTGAGTGCCTGGAAATATAAGTTGATTCAAAATTTCTAGAAGGCAAAGTGGCAATGTACATTGCAAGGTGTTGAATTTTTCAAAAAAATCTCCATGCAAAACTTACTTGGTTTATAGGTTAAATTTCTATATCATATTCAGAAATATACATGTATATGAATTCATTAAAATATTATTTATGCTATCCAAAATCAAACAATGCATTTTAGTGAAGTGATAAACTCTTAAGATAAATTTTCATTTTAGCAAAAGCAGAAATTTTATAGCATTGTTAATGTGTGTGCCTAAAAGGTGTTACGATTATAAAATAGTCCCAATATTTTATTTAATGCCATTAAGGAAGTAGAAACTTCTGTACATTTAATTCCAGATTTTGAAATCTAAAATATATGTGCACTATGATATTAGAAAATTAATCACTAACTAAATTTCTAAATGTTAGAAATGGAGGTAACACATTTTTTTTCATATTCTGAGTAGAAACAGATTGTTTTCATAACCAGAAAAAAACAATAAATGCCATTTGGAAAATAAAATAAAATGAGTTAAAGTAGTATTAGGTAAACAAACCACTGGCATCAAGAGGCATTTCCTACTCCAGCTGCTCTTCTGGCCCAGCAGCCCTTTCATAGCAGTGAGACACCATTAGAGCAGGTGGCTGCTCATTTTATTTTGATATGGAAGATTAACCTCAGAGCTATTTCTGCGTTTACTAGAAAACACTGAGTCATGACAATTGTAAAAACTATCTCTACTGATATGCAATCAAATTCTTTTATACCAGGGCTTACTCTCACGTGGGATGAGTGTTAGTGAAGGTTGTAAATTATTTAGAATGTCTAAATTACTTTTTTTTCCCCCTTTGTCTCGGTCATTGTGTCAGCTACTGGTGTATAAAAACAAAATGGAAGGTTTATCTTTGACTATGCCACAATACTATCAGATTTGTTTTTTTAAATAGTAAAAGTGTAATTGTAACCAGTAAAGTTGTGTTGAGGTAAAACAAGAATCTGTTTATAACCCCAGAGAGTGGAAATTTATCAATTATTTTTATAAAATGAATCTAAGTCTGCCCATATGTGCTTGTTCCTTTCTGCTTTTAATAGTAGCTCTGCTGTATTCCCCCCAGATTTCTTTCGTTAATTAAGTATCAACACATTTTAGATTAATATTGGGACTGAGGCTATTTTGACCTTGTATTTGAAATAGTCTTCTTTTCCACGCAAGATAAATTTAGAAGAAAAAAATAATCGACATATCTTGTGCATTGTTTGGTAGTTTCAAAGATTTAGCCTTTGTGAATTTGACTAGAACATTAATATTATCACACTGCAATCAGCATTTGTCAGTTTTCATCAAGAATATCACTTACTTCTATAGCACTATCTTTTGTGTTTTCAGGCCATGTAATGGGAAGTCAATTGATGATGAGAGATGGATTGCAGTTAGGAAATTGGTCCCCATTTAAGAAATTGTCAATGATAGATATTTAACCTCAGAAAAAAATAAATATATGTTACAGTTATCTCCAACCAAATTTTCCATAGGCATAGAATACATACTACTTACAATTCAGGTCATACTGAATACTACTTTATTTTCTTAAACTTTTTAACTATGTATTTTATTCAATATATGAAATAATAACATAATTTAGCTTTCACTAATAAGAATGCTCCGTTCAGCTTTTTATAGATGATATCTTGGCAAGCCATTAAAATCTAAAACTGTAGTAATTTAATGTGTTAATTTTTGATGAGATGTTTAACTTTTTAAAAATATGACTGTGAAAATTTTTGTACATCAACTTACCTAGGCTACAATGCCTAACTATTTGTCAAACACATGTCTAGATGTGCTTATGAAGGTATTTTTGAATGTGACAAACTTTTACATTTAAATATAAATAAAGCAAATAACACTCAGTGGGCCTCATGCAATCGGTTGAAAATCCTAAGACCTTGAGGTTTCTCAAAGAAACAATTCTGGTTCAAGAATGAGACATAAAGAATCTACTTGAATTCTAGCATCCTAGCCTACACTGACATTTTAGAGTCAAGATCACAACATCAACTATTGTTGAATTTCCATCCTGTAGACTGTCCTAAGAACTTCAGACTTGCCCAGACCACACAATCACATAAGTCAACTTCTTAAAATCTCTTTGTTTCTCTCTCATATCTGTTGGCTTGGTTTCTCTGGAGAACAGAGAATAACAGTTTAATAACTTTAATAAAATGACTTTATATAATTGTGAGATTGTTCAACAGGGTAGAATTACTATTCCATAAACATACTAGGTCTCATTGAATTATCTTCCAAAATTATTATTCACATTGCTCACCCATCTTACCCATCTGTGCTATTATTACCTTAACAACATTAATGTTTATATAATGGTATATCTTAGTGCTTAATACTTTCTATTTATTGCCATCATCATGTTAAGTGAGAATTATTAAACCAAAAAAAAAACCAAAAAAACGTGGGAAAGAGGGAAGTGAAATTGCCCATCTATCAATTATTTTAAGTCAACAAATATCAATTTGGCATTTAAAGTGTGGAATGCTATTAGGTACTTAGAAATCTTATGAGCTCATTTGATTTAGTGTGGCTTCAGGGAGCATTAGTTCCAGATTGCATCTTCATAGAAGAGAACTCTGTCAGTGTCCCTTATTCTTCTAGATAGTGAACATTGAAAGAGAAAGGGAGTAGCATTTATGAGAATATTTGATAAAACTGATATGTCAAGGAAAATGGAATAATCAATACATAAGATACTGTGACCCATAAACATACATAGAATTTAAAGTTTGAGAGGGAAATGATATATTCAGAGAGGGAAAAAAATGATTTATTGAGGAGTATTGTTATCTAGGAAGCAGTTGTGAATGAGTAACTACTGCTCAAAAGAGGGCTCAGGAAGTTTTTATACACACATACAAAAATTTTTGAATATAAAAGTAAAAGAAATCAAAGAGCTAAAAAATAAAGAACACATTGTTTCAGTGTTGTATTTAATACCAAATTTATTAGTGGAGATATATTGGAAACTCTAATGTTCTTATCACTTTCTTATATGATCAATAATTTTGAATATGTGTATTTTCATTTTCTATAATAACATAGGAAATGGGCATATGCATGTTATTGATCTACTTAAACTTGATAAATATGATTATAGAGTTGAGAAATCTTTGTTGTTTGTTTGTTTTTGGTACCAGGGATTATGCCCAGAGGTGCTTAACCACGGAGCCACATCCAAGCCTGTTTTATATTTGATTTTGAAACAGGTTCTCTCTAAGTTGCTGAGGGCCTCACTAAGTTGTGGAGTCAGACTTTGAACTTGTGATCCTCCTCCCTCAGCCTCCTGGGATTACTGATGTGTGCCACCACACCAAGAGCTGAGAAATCTTAACAGGAGTATTCAGAGTTTATTTTGAAGCAGCACTTCCAGCTCTAAACACTTAAATTATTGCACTTAAATTATTTTTGGAATAAGGTAAGTCACAAACTGTTAACTTGGGGAAGTATAGATTAATCTCTGATTAGCTGACAAGAGAGCTCTTCTCTGTTACAAGTTGTCGTCAGGATCATAGCTAAGCTCAAGTGATGGTCTCTCTGTTCACAGAGCTTTGCTACCACTTTCTCTTAATTTTTAAAAAGCAATCCTGACCAGCTTTTCTTCTGCAACAACCAAGAAAACAATGAATATAGTTTTAGTCAATGCTGGAAGAAACTAGTCTCCAAGTCAACCATAAATTCTCTGTTCACGCCATCTCCTTAGAACATCTGTGTTCTTTCTCCTCTCTCCATGTTTGAACAGAGTTCCTTCCCAAGATCAGAAAGAAGCAGGATCTTTTTAGTCTATTTCTTTTGGAGCTCAGTTTAATTTCTCAGAGTAGGTGAACACAGTAGCAGTTGACATCTACAAGTGAAAACCTTTAAATTACCAATCATTTTTCTTTAGAATTGAATTTCTTTTGTGAATTTTCTGCTGTTTTTTCCAATGTGAGCAAATCTTCTAATTATTTTTTTTTCCAAAAACAGATATTAGACAAATACCTTGTCTAGTGAATAATGACACTTGTATGAGTTTAGATAACCATCTCTAATTGCTTTTTAAAATGATCATATGTTTTGTCAGAGGGAAATTCAGAAATGCTCTGTATGAGGGTCTGAATCTTAAAAACACATTCTAAATCAGATTTCATAGCATACACCACCTACATCAATAGTTGCGAATTGATTAAAAATTTTTCGACAGTTGCTTTTATGCACACTGCGTACAATACTAATAAAACATAAATTTTCCATATTAAGCAATATTGTTACTTTCTTTGTTATTTGGGGCAGATTTTTAATTGAGAGTGGTTATACTTGAGTAAAACCCAAGGCTAACCCACGGCCCTCCCCAGCATTCAGGCATTCAGGAAAAGATTATTCCATTCATTATAATTATTTATTTGTGGTTGAAAACTCCTGATCAATTCAAAATCAAAAACTTTTGGAAGATCCACATTTCTGTGGAAATACCTGTAACGTGTCTGAGTCTCAGGAATTATGGGAACCAAAAATGGAACTATTGTCAGAGTCTTTTGTCTCTTTTGTTTCTTCTCCATTCTGCATACCTGTTGCAGCTTCTTCCAATGCAGATCACCCCTCCTACATAGAGAAAGCGATTTGGAAGTCAAGATTTATCAATTTTCACATATACCTTTCTTTCTTTGTTGTTAGTTACAGTCTTGGTAGGAAAATGTGGAAGAAATATGATTATCTCAGTTTGGGACACATTCTGGGTGCTAGTATAATCAACTGTGTCTAGGGGAAAAGACTACAGTAATTAATTTATTTAGAAACAAATGCCAACCCACAGAGAAATCTCTTTGTACAGATAATAAGAAAAGATATGTACCTGATATTTTTTCCCCCAATTATCAGTGCATAACTGGAATTAGAGAAGGGGCATTTTCTTAAGAGAAAAACCTCTTAGCAAAAAAGGGATTATAATATAAAATTCAAATGAAAAGTATCTACAACAGATACCATTTTAGCATAACCAGAATTTGATTAACAGATTCATTGACTCTTGGACAACATTCCTACCGAGGGAAATAAATGTTGTTATATCCTCTACTCCTGAATGTGTGATGTTTTCTAAGTGATTTAACTGATGTGCCTTAGTTTGCTTAGATTAAGTACAAAAGATTAGCACACATGTTTAATAAAATTTCCATATGATATTACATATGAAAATATAATATACATGAATATAATATAGCATAATATGAGATTGTAAGTTTGCCAAGAGTATTACAGAGTTACTAACTGCATAAAATGATATATTTGTTTGTTTTCCTTATAAATGAATTTAAAATACTGGTTAAATTAAGAAAAAAGTTTCACAGATAGTTCAAATGCTCCATATTTCTTTGTAATAAAAATAGCTTAAATTATGTTCATTACTGTAATATAATTTCCTTATGACTTAGATTTCTCATCTCAATAATTAGGATTATATTACATGGTTTTTAGGGTTTTAAAGATAAAATTTTTTGCCAGCTAGAACAGTATATATCATATAATAATTTCTCAATAAAAGAATAAAAGTAACCTAGTTTTCTGTTTTGTTGCTTTTTTTCAATGACGATATTTCAATTTTCACTCTGTTTTTGACAGATCTTTTTGGTTATTTCTTGAACACAATTTTCTTAGAAAAAATAATGACATAAAATATACTGTTTCTAATTTCAGATTACTACACCTAATCTTTGACATCTACAATCAATTAGCAGGAAATAACTTTTAATATTTTCATATGGCATCGACTCTCAAAAGTCCTAAAGCTGTCAATCCATGGCAGAAACAAGATTTTAAAATTTCTACAATCAAAGTCTTGACTTCTAAATTTTTTAGAAATGTGAATTTTATCCAAATTGAAATTTTGAATCATGTCACAAAAGTGGACAACAAAACAATTATTAGCCTTTTTCTGTCTTTAATTTCACTGGAAGAGTTTCACGTATGTGGAGTGAACAAAATGTTTAACACACATGAGCTCATAAGGAATGTCTAATTTAAAAATAAGAGATAATATCTGGAAAGCTAGTATATATAGCATATTTTAAAGAGTTGGGGAATATTGTAACTTAGGAGTTTAGAAAAGCAATATTTGTGATGAAAATTTTGAAACACAAATCTTCAAAAACTTAGAGGATTGTGAATATGTCACTAAACTTTCAGAGCTTTATAATGTGCAGTTTAAAATGTTGAAGGCATTTAGGAGTACCATATTTTTCATCCTACATTTTTAAGATTAAAGGGAAACAGTCATAAATTAAAATAAAATAATACTAGAAACTAAAAGGTGCAAGTAACAACTTTCAAAATATGAAAAAGGTAAATTAAATCATTCTGTTCATTCATAATCAAATTCAATAGCAAAAGTTCCTCTTTAACAGTCATGAAGCTTTGTGCAGAAGAAATTAGACTAATATCTTAATTCAACTATAAAATTACAGGTAAAAATCATCCAAGTGTATATGGAGTTTTGATTATATCTAGAGCATTCTCAATATAGGATAAGAATATTAATCAGGCTGATATCTTAGTAACCCCCAACTGATTGGAGAATAATGTTAAACAGATGGTGATGACAGATCTGGAATTAGCCTGAACGAGTGATAATCCCCAGAGGTCAGACCTGGTTTCAGTTTTTAAAAATATCTTTTTGATGATGTGGGTGAAGTAATTTAGAATTACTGTATTTGGTAAAAGTATCCTGATGATTATGTATGTGTGCACGTGTGTGTATTTGGTTATAAATTTATTATAGTTTGGAAACCTAAACTTGCATAAACCAATATTCTTACAAATGTCTCTTGAGAAGTAAGCCTTTATTCTAATAGTAATAATTATACACAGAAAATAAAGCCCTCTCACATGTTTGTACAATATAGTAAAAAAATAGTTAATGAAGATTTTTGTAAATCTATAATTTATAATTCAGTTTAAGTAACTTTAGTTTGTACTGAATCATGATTTTTATGTTACTTGACCAAAAATTAGGAAAGGCTTTAGGCAATATAGTGAATATCATATTTCTATCACTCAACATCCCGATACTCTAGAGATTTCCTATGTGTAGTGAGTTTGTAAAGTGAAATAAAAGAAGTTCCTACCTTAAAATGATAAAACTCTGTACTTTCTAAATATATTTTTCTTCACCTTATAATTATTTACATGACAAATTCTAACTACCATTTGCAAAGTAAGACTAATTATTCAAAGCCGACTTTAAAGGAAATGCTATAAAATAGTTACAGATTTTTAAAATAGCAAATTATTCTCAATGAATAAAGTCCTGAAATTGGTTTAAAAAAGAGAGGCTTCAAAAATGATAATTTTTATGTTTTATTTTCCTAATCATTGAAGAAAGCAATTTTGTATTGTGCATGAGTATGATTTTTGACTCTTTGTTCCTGATTGAAAATAAAGAAGAAGGCTTTGATAAAACTGGTCATTCACATCAGCAATTGTTAAGTGTTGAAACAAATCAATAGAAGTAGTATCCTAATGCAATCTAGGTCTTGAAGCAAAAGACAGATAATAAGCTTATTCTTTTGTTGGCAGATGCATTCTCATTTTTTTTTAATAAGACTAGGTTCCTTGTTGTGAAATGATGATGTGTGAATAATAAGTAAGCAACTGTAGTCACTTCATCATACTCTTTTTTACATATATATGCATGCAACCAAAGAAAATTTTCATTCAAAATAAAAAAAACAACAAAAAATGCATTAAACCTTGTGATTGTCCTTGTGAAATGATTGCTTCCGTAAGGAAAGAGGAAGAAAGCAAACAAAGTAGGACCCATTAAAGCATTCTGAACTGAATTGAATTGTCTATTGCACACTCAATAAATCTTTTATAAGTTTATGTCTTTTGGTTTCCAAACAGTTTAATTTACTATAAAATATAACAAGGTTCCTTTCATCACTGTATGATTTGTAATGCCTTAATAAAGGATATGATGTCTTATACTCAACTTTTGAAGATAAAATCTAATGCTTCTTGTGTCCTTACAATCTCAGTACCATAGTGAAAACTCTATATTTTAGTGCAAAAGCAATAAATATTATTCAGGCTATATTTGTTGTTTTGAATGACTTTTGTATTTTTTGAAATAAGTAAATGTGTCCATTGTGGGTCATTATTACTATTACATGTATGTTCACTACCACTTTAATAAAGTTTGGGTGCAACAGAGAACTTTTTTTTTCTTAAATCATTGAAACATTAATCATTAATTTCCTGAAGTTAAGAAAAATGCTATTGACTTAATATACTAGATGAAACTTGACAAATTCTCATTTGCATACTCAACTTGTTTTGTTTCCTTTGTCTGCAAACTAGTGGAGGCACACAGGGAAGTAGTTTTAATTATTAAATAAATGAGCTTCCAGAACCATGCTTTGGTCAACAGTGATAAGCCTATAAAGGACATGATATTAAATAGTAACCATTATTTAAATCTTTTCTTATAAAGTGGCTTATCATAATCTGCTATTACTACCATTGCTTAGTTAGTAATATTTGCACATATTGAATTCAAAATTGTTGCATGTAATAATTACTGCTAAAATCATTAATACTTGGTGTGGATTAATTATTTACCTAACTAAAAGTGAGAAAACATTAATAGTTCTACATGGATTTAAATATCAATAAACTCATGCCATCTTGAAACCAAAAACATGAATATTTGTACATCAAAATTTTGGAAATGATTTTTCATTTCACCTAAAATCTTCTAATTTATTCTGAGAACATAAATACAACCAAAGATATCAACACAAATTTAAACTTCAAATGAGTTCCTGCAAGTTTGATAGATTTTTAATAAATATCTGAAATGCCATATTTTCCTGTCATTGGTGAAATATCTTAATACCTTGGAAATATGGAGATTATAATTAAACTTGAGCACAATGGCTAGTTATCAGAAGTGCTCAATGTTTTCTGTTTTTCTCATTAGTCCTGGTGTCAAATATCCACTTTATACAGGAAATAATATTTCTCTATTTTTTGGAATAATTAAAATATTATTTTAATATGATCAAACAAAATGTTGTGTTCCCCTGCTCCACGTCCAATTAAGTGTATTTAAGTTAGAAAAGTATTCCTCCATCCACACTGGAGTTAGGTCATTTAGTGCAATGCCCTAATCAAAATTCATTAGGAAAAACTAAACAAATTTAATCAGAAGTAAATCCATGTCTATGTCCAGTTCTAGGAAAGTTGAGACTATGGACAAATAGCATTGGATATAGACATACTTTTCTAACTTGGAAAGACATAGTTCGATAAAATAGAAAAGAAGGAAGATATAATAGACACCTGTGGATAAAGCTAATAACTGAACATGTTTCAATGAAATTGGCATCATAGGAATGGCACATACAGAGGAGAACAGTACTAAAAGATCAGGATGGTGACTAGAGAGGGAGGACATTTTATTTGTATTAACATATGAATTAATTCACATCAGTATTCTACATTGGATATATGATCAATTCTAAATCTATAAAAGAAAAATTGACTGTATGATGCAGAACAATTTATTTGAAGTTAATGCCATTATTTTGAAAACATCCTAGCTAATGTTGGTGTTACCCTATTCTTTGTAGAGAGCAGAAACTATTACTCATCCAACTAGTTAAGCTGTTAGAAAAGCTCTTCTGATCCATGTCTAGAATTAGAGTGAAAGTTACCAAAAATCCATTTAAAGCATGGGGAGGAAAAACAAAGACTACTTTGAAAAAAAATGCAAATATGCATGCAGATATCTATGCTGCAAATATATAAAATGAAAATGTATATTTATCTAACAAATGTATGCATAGTTGTACAAATTATAGTACTCTACAGCTAGCACATGCTACCACTGTGCTAATATTTGCCTATAGATTTGATAAAATACAAGTAAACAACAGAATAAAATGTATGACATGTAAATTTTGGTAAATATTGACATAAGTTTACATCTATGACACCTTCAACACAATCAAAATAAAAAGCATATGCTTTATCTTGACAGCTTTTTCATATCCCACCAAAACCTTCCTCTCTACCTTTCCTCTCTTTAAATATTTATCATTTTTTATGGTGAAAATACTCAAAACCCTTTATTCTAGCTTATTAAATTATATAGTAATTATCATTCAAATGGGAGTGATCTTAAGATCTGCCACCAGGCCCTAAGTCTTGAAGTTTTCACTAACTCCCAGTAGAACCACCCTAGAGAATGAACCCATGGCATTTTTATGTGACATTCACAATGAAGCCATAGCATTCCATCCCAGGCCCACAAAGGCTCAGGTTCATTATACAATGCAAATACACTTAATGTGCAAGAGTCCACAGTCTTACCTGATGCAGCATTGCTATAAAAATCCAGGTTCAAAGTCAAATGTGATTCCCTGTAAAAACAAAAAAGAAAGTTAAGTATTTCAAGACACAATGGTGAGGTAAGCACAGGGTAAGCATTTCTATTCTAAAAGGAAGGAATAGGAGAATAACATTGTCCAAAGCAAGACCAAACCCAATACTGGCAAATGTTTATTCCTAAATCCCCATATTTAGCATCTGGAGTTCACTGTAGAAGAATGTGAGTTCCCCAAGTCTCAGGCAGCTTTTAATCCCTATGCCCGTGCTGGTTGCAAGCCCCATGGACATTCTCTGGCTCTGTTTGCTGCCTGCACCTTACTTGATTAAGCACTGCATGATGTTGGAGTCTCTACTTTACTGGGGTTTTCATTTTCTCAGCTTTTGCTTCATCCTGAGTTTCACTACATATTTTCCACTGGGGCTATTTTGAGCACTCTGACCCTGCAATATATGGTCTGGACTCCCAGATTTTATATATGGAGTCATGACTCCATAACTCAAACTCTGCTTGCCTGCAAAACCAGGACCACATGGTTGATGCCAAGGTTTAGTATACCTGGGCCCTGGGTGCAGCTGTACTGGACCCCCTTGACCCAGGACTGAAACACCCTCTGAAAGCCATGTCAGCTGAACACAGGGAAACATATCCAAGAGAAATGGCTCCCTAGGTGGTCCTGGATAAGTACTGTGCCTTAGGACTATTAACTACAAGGAATCCACCCTGGAAAGACATTGAAACAAACACGCATTTCTACATATTTGAGCATGAGATGAGAGGGGTGACCTCTGCAGATCCCTGAGATTCCTTCAGAGTCTCCTTCCTACTGTATTGGTACAAGGCACCTGGTTTCTTTTAATCAGTACTAATAACCACACTTCCCTTGGCTAAGATTTTACATGAATTTCTTTGGAATAAAGCTACAAGTTTGTCAAATCTTTCTGCACTGCTCTTTTTGAGCTGAAAAGTTGGTTAAAATCAGCCAGTATTTTCCACTGTTCTACCCTAAATGCTGTGCTGCATTGAGAAAACTATTCCATCACCATAAACTCAGACTCCCACAAATAGAGTGTGGGGAAAAAGTACATTCAAATTCTTTGCAAAAATATCACAAGGGTGTCTGCTAAGTCTTATTCTCAGAACACTTTCTTGATCCGAAACATCATCAGCACAAACTTTACCGTCTACTTTTCCATCAACAATCTTGTCTTTTGAGATCTTACCAGAATCATTTGTAAAGCTCCAGTTATAGCAGTCTAGGATTTTTCTAGCTTCCTCCTCCAAACTCTTTAAAAATTTTCCCATAAATCAATTCCAAAGACTTCTCCACATTGTCCAGTATATACTAACATGAAATGTATCCCACTTCTCAGTACTAATTTTCTGTATTAGTCAGCTGTCTGATATTATGACAGATATCTCAGATAATTAATATATAAAACTTACTCTTTATTGTTTTCATGATTTTGGAGGTTCAGAAACATCTTTCATGGGCCATGTTGCTTGTTGGCGTGTGAGGAGGCAGCATATGATGTTGGGAGAGCACGGCAAAGAAAAACCACTCACCTCATTCTGAATCAGGAAACAGCAAGAGAGAAGGGGCAGAGATCCTGCAATCCATTTGAGGGTACACCCCCAATGGCCTAAAGACTTCCCCCAAGGCTTCACCTTTGGAAGATTCCACCATCTCATAAGAGCAACACCCTGGAGACCAAGCCTTTAACACCTGGACCTTTTGAGGACCACTCTAGATTCAAATAGCAATAGCAGAAGACTGATGAGTTATGTAATGTCTAGAACAACTATAACAACAGCTACACCAAAAGATAAACTCCAATCTATGAAATTCTAAAAAATGTCAAATAACAAACTAGAAAATAGAAAAAAGAACACCCCCAAAAACATGTTTAAATTTTTTTATTTTAAATGAAGAAGCAGACAAATCCAAACTCACTGTTTAAAATTAAAATTTTGATAAAACAGCTATAGAAAATCAGAAAAGATTTAGAATAACTCAAGAACAGTACACAATAGGATCTAATTTGTTTATGAAACACTCCACTCAATATACACTATGTTCAAGTGCCATCTGAGTTATAAGAAAAGTAGACCACAAAAACGTAAAAGAATTGAAACCAAGTATATTTTATTTTTTAGTCTTGATGGATTCATGCTAAAAATAAAAATTGAACTAAAAAATCTGAAAACACATGGAAATATCATATTTTATAGAATCCATGCAACAAAGGAAAATTCTTTTGGACAGTGGAAGAAACACAAAATACATTGAATTAAAAAGAAATTAAAATATTGTTGCAAAAGCTTGGTTCTTTACCCCAATGCCAATTCAATAATGAGGACATAGTTTTGAGAAAAAGGAAAGAGAAGTTTTGTTGCTTTGCAAGCAAAGGAGAAACCCAAGGAACTCCAGTCCCAAAGGCTGTGATTCTTCCCATCAGGAGGAACAGGGGGGTTTTAAAGGAGATCTTCAAAGGCTACATTCCAGGTGTGGCCTGATGGGGTGCCAGGGCACCTTGATGGTGTGTTAACATTCACTTGTTAATTTGGAAGTTATTCACTTCCTAGATCCTCTGGCAGATATCTCCTTCCTGTGGACCACAGATAACTCAAGGTAGTCTTGTTCTTTGCCCCCAGGTTAGGGACAGGGAGAGGGAGAAGAGGTAAAGGAAAACAAGTTTCTTTTAAAAATAAGCTTCAGAGCTATATTCAAAAGGTAAAGCAGTGGACCACTGCTACAGTATGACAAAAAAATTTTTAGGACCTAGCTAAAGCATAGATGAGAGGGCTATTTATAGCAATAAATGAACAGATTAGAAAAGAAAAACTTTCCAAATTGAGACTAAACTACTACCTCAAAGATACTTTTAAAAAGAATATAAAAACAAACTCAAAGCAAATAGATGAAAGCAAATAATTAAGAAAAGAGGAGAAACAAATTAAACTGGAAACAAAAATTATAAAAAGATGGTTCTTTATGATGTTCAATAAAATTGATAAATCTTAAGCAAGGGTCACCGAGCATAAAAGGGAGTAGGCACAAATTAACAATATCATAAATGAAACAGAAGATATTACCGAAGATTCTACACCAAAAGGATAATAAAGGAATACTACCAACAGTTCTTCACACATAAATCTGACAACTTGAATAAAACAAATCCTCAAAGAACACAAGCTGCCAAAATTCAACCAAAGGATAAAAAAATTAACAAACTATTTGTATGTAAAAATTCTATAATATATAAACTTAATTCTATACCTAGACTAGGTGTGGTTCATGGTAGGGATTAATATCTGCTTCATTATTTAACTATAATCCCTATATTAGAGGCCAAGGAAAAATCACATGATCCTATTGTTAATGCACAAATGACATTTTTGCAAAATTTAGCAGTCATTCATGATGTTATGGACTGAATTATTCCCCCATCCCCACAAATTCATGAGTTGAAGTTCCAATTTCCATTTAACTGAATTGGAGATAGAGCTTTTTGTGGGGGCAGGGATGGATAAAGTTTAAATGAGGCCATAATGGACGTGTCCTTACCCAATAGAATGATTTGCCTGATAATCAGAGGAAGAGATGTCTCTTTATGGATACATATCATGTAAATGCCATGTGAAGAAATAGAAGGAAGGCAGATGTTGACAAGCTAGGAAGAAAGCACTCGTGAAATCCCAATATGCTAGCACCCTAATTGAGGGCCTCCAGTCTCCAGAACTCTGAGGAAATAAGTTTCTGTTTAAGCCACCCAGTCTGTGGGTTTTTTTGGGCATGGCAGCCCAAGATGTAAAAGACACATGCTAAAAATTCTCAGAAAAATCAGAATGAGAATTGTCAACTGATTGAAGATACTCAGGAATAAATCAATGGTTAACATTGCATTTCAATGTTATGGACTGAATGTTTTCTAAAATTAGGAATAAGGCAAGAATGTCTGCTCTCACCACCCTCAATATAGTGCTGACACTTCTAGTTAGCACAATATGGCTGAAAGTTTTATCAAAGACATAGAGAACTGAAATAAAGATGTAAAACTGTCTCCCCTGGCAGATCACATGATTACCTACATAAAAAAAAGATAAACATTAAAAACTCAGTGATATTTCTATACAGTGCTATGATTACCAGGACCAGGCACCTTTACATTTTTTAAAAATGTATAATACTAAGTATAATGGCAGAAAAAGAGAGAGATAAGGGGCACAAATGTAACAAAGTATGTACAGGAGTTGCATCTTAAAGCTAAAAATGCTTATCAAAGCCCTTAAAAAATACCTTAACAACTGAAGAAGCATATCTTGTTTAAGAAATGAAATATCAATTTTTCCCAAATTCATACTCATCTTTAAATAAATTTCCTCTTGATACTCCAATACTTTGAAAAATAATACAAATTTATTTTAATATTTATGTTAAACTGGTTATGGTGGCACACACCTGTAATCCCAACAGCTTGGGAGGCTGAGGCAGGAGAAGTGCAAGTTCAAAGTCAGCCTCAGCAACTTATCGAGGTGCTAAGCAACTCAGGGAGACCCTGAGTCTAAGCAAAATACAAAATAGGGCTGTGGATGTGACTCAGTGGTTGAATGCCCCTGGAATTGACCTCAGGGTCAATACATAAATAAATAAATAATATTAATATTAAAAGGCAAGAAATTATAATAGATAAAAAATTCTGAATGAGAAAAATTACGGGGGAAATAAATCTACTTCAAGATTTTTTTTAATAGCTGTAGCAGTCAAGGCTGCCTGCTAATGCTAGAAGGAAACATAGGCCAATGGAATAAAGTGAAGAATCCAGAAATAAGTACACATGAATAGGCAGAACTGATTTTTGTGGTAAATAATCAGTTCTATGCAGGTCATATAGACTTTTCAATACCTGGTGCTAGAGAGATTATATATCCACATGCAGAAAATGAAGCCTTGAGCTGGTTTCACATTTTACTCAAACAAACAAACAAACATTAGTAAAAACACATAGGAATAAAGTATTTGGGGCCTACGGCTAAGATAAGAGTTTGCAGATCTGACACAAAAAGTGCTTTTCATAATGTTAAAGTAATGATAATTTGGACTGCATATATATATATATATATATATATATACATATATATTTCTTTTCAAAATAGGGCTTGTGAGAAACCCTCTTAGGAAGATTAAAAAACTGAGCTATATCCTGAGAGAAATATTTGCAAAACACGTATCTGACAAAGAATTAGAGTACATAAGGAACTCTTCAAATTCACAAGGTTTTTAAAAGAGTCAGTTCATTTAAAAATGGGCAACATGTCTGAACAGACATTGCTGAAAAGAATGTTTATGTAGCAAATAAACACAAAAACATAAACACAAACTGTACCACAGTGAGATACCGCCATACAATTATCAAAATGGCTAGTGTGTGTGTGTACATATCTATAGAGAGAAACAAAAATGGTGAGAATTAATTTAATCATTATCATTCATACATCTCAATAATAAGGGCTTGGAAGATTTGATACATAAAGATCTTTGGTTCATATAAAATCTGATACATAAATGTTTATAATAGCTTTATTAACAAATCAAAAAAACTAGAATCATATAACCTTCAAATGTAAAATTCACAAATAAACTCTGGTACATCCTGCCATCAAATACTACTCAACAACATAAAAGGATGAACTATTGACATAAATACAAACTTGATGAATCTTCATAGAAACTAAGCTTATTGGAAATAATGCAATAATAACTAATTTCATACATATGATTCCATTGCTTATGAAATGACAAAACTACAAAAGTGGAAAACTGATTAATGGTTTGGAGATTGAAGAGGGGATAGTAGGAGGGAAATGGCTATGACTATAAAAAGGAATGTGAGACAATTGCGGCAATAGAAATATTTGTGTCTTGATGGTGTAAATATCCTAAGTGTTATTTTGCAATATCCATTTACAAGATGTTACCACTGGGAGTAAATATTTGTATTATTTCTTCCAACTAAATATGAATTTATCTCAAAACAAAAACTTTAATTAAAAAATTTAAAAAGTCACATGGAGAGTGGCTAACATATAAGCTATTATGTACCATGTTTGCTTTCCCCACTAATTTATGAAAAACTTATACACATATAACTTAGTAAATAGATACTATAACTGAAGTATCTATCATTTAATTTATAATAAATATTCAAATAGATGTTAATTGTTCAATTTTTCTATATATTTCATCAACATTTTGTTTGTATTTTCCCACTCTTAGACAAATTAGATTGCTAAAACTCACCGGTTGATAAAAGAATTTTATCTTTTCATATGTACAGTGCCAGAAAAGAACTATTGTGTAGTAAGCTAAACTTTATAAATCTTCAGAGAACAGTAAGTAATTGTCTATTGTACATGCTAGTGTAATGAATGAAAGTCTATCTTTTAAATTAACCCATTAGAACAAGTCCTAAGAGAACTGACCTGTTTCTCCCATGAATAGATATATTTTAGTCTCTTAGAGTACCTAAGGGGTACAAGTGTGTGCTTGTAACTAAGGCAGAAGAGAGGCCAAATGCTGGGATTACTGAGAAAGTGGATGGAACAGAAGGAGGGAATCTGGAAGCATTATTTTTATAGGATACATTTATTTGTCAGTGAACAGGAGGTAAGTGCCACTGGGTAGTGGTTTTGGAATTAAAATCAGATTCTGAATGGAGAACAGACTATAGAAAGCAAGAACATTGCAGTTAAAAGAGATTTTAGGAATACGTAAGATTCCAAGTTAGAAACTCCAGGAAAGGGACAAATTTGGAAGTCAAATTTGAAAAGTATATAAAAAAGAGAGATTTAAATTAAATTAGCAGGATAAAATTAATTACTAAATTCTATCCTCCAACTCTTTCCTGAAACTTGAATAAATGTAAGTCACAATTGTCTAAAGTATATCTTGTCCTTGGTTACCTTAAGGAAATACTTTAATGCTCTTAAGATCCACTTAAGTGAGGATTTAAAATGTAGATTCCTGTGATTATAGTAAATATTATCATTAATTAGTTCTGATGTGTATTCCAGACATCTGCACATCAATTAACAACCCTAGAACTAAGATGCAGGTATTAAGACCAAACTTAGAAAAAAAAACCCTGTCCTATAATTTAGAAAAGGACATTGTCCTGTATCTTGGCAAAGAAGGAATTCTCCAGGAACGACAAAACGTCTCAGGAGATGAGGTAATAAACATGTATCTGAAATTATTTGCCAAAACTGCATATGATCAGTATTTATGCACCTACCATAAGGTATATTTATTTGGTCCCAGGATTCGTTGCCCTGTGCTTCACATGACTACCTGAAACTGGTAAAATTAATTATCCATAGAGCATACTTCAATTTGACTTCCTCTGACTACATGTTTTCCTGTTTCTCAATAAATGGTACTGTGACGCAGGGGCATATGATTTTGGGCAAGGTTATTGAGCCCCATGGAGAGCCATTTTTAATAATGGGTCACCTTTTTGACATAAGAACTAGGAGAATCTAGGTTACTTCTCTAAGGTGTACTGATCATAACCCTTTTAGAATTAGCACCAACTAGGCTAAATGAATGGAGTGTGTAAATTACAGAAAGTAGATACGTTGTCAGTTTGACTTCCTAACCTTCACTAAAGTGGGAGTCATTGCTCTCATTAATTCTTCATTTTCTCAAGTTAATTAACTAGTATATAGTTCAGTGTCCTCATTTTAAAAAATGAAATAATAGTACCTTATTAATCTAAGGTGTTGCGATGGTTGATTTTTTTATAAAACAGTGCAAGATTAGTGAAAGAATAATGTTGAATTTAAATCTTGTTAATATTACAGCTATAATGTATAATTACTGCTGTAACATATATAATTAAAATACACTTACAGATAGGATAAGGTCCAATATATATTAACATTTTACCATATTTATATAGCCTATGTCTCCATTATCTGTTATCAATGCAGAAAAATTTTAATTGCTACTCAAAGTGCTGCTTTAAAATTCTCTTTGCCATCATTATAACGTATACCCATGTTTTTTTGGCATTGTAGTGTCTTGGGATAATTTTGAATGCCTTTGAAGGATGATCAGGCTGCATCATGCTACCTCTGATCATTTGCAAAAACCAAAATTTATGCAGACAACTTGTTTTAGGACAAGTTAACAGATTAACAAAATAATCATGCTGATGACTGCTGTGTATCTATATTTGATTACATTCCTTACTATGAGATTTCAGCATTAGGATACTTCTTATAAGTGAAACAAATAAACGTGTTTTTAAATAGTGCTTACAATAGCCGGGTATGATGGCAAATGCCTATGATCCCAGTGACTTGGAAGGCTGAGGCAGGAGGATCACAAGTTTGAAGCCGACCTCAGCAAAAGCGAGTTAGTAAGCAACTCAGTTAGACCCTGACTCTAAATAAAATACAAAATAAACCTGGAAATGTGGCTCAGTGGTTTAGTGCCCCTGAGTTAAATCCCTGGTACCCAAATAGGAAAAAAGAAAAAGAAAAATAGTGCTGATAGCAATGCCATGATAAGATGACTCAGTTGAAACCGTTACAAATTGATATTCAGCCACAATAAACATTGTTTATCATATATTGTCAAATACAAGACTACTTGACCTTTCTTCTCCATTTTTCTTATTGGTTGTAGAAAATATGTAAAGCACACATATACAAATCACTACATAAACACGTATGCATAATATTTATGTATAGATTTATCAATCAGATTACATTTTAGCCTCCTGTTCCTGTTTATCTTCCCCATAGTCGTAGTGTAATCTATGAACTCTGGTCCACTTCATTTTGACACACATGCAGAGATCTATTGCGATGGCTGAATCTTTAGGATGATATTAACATACAACTCAAAAAATGCGTTTTAAGTCAATTATAGAATTAACACATGTAAAAACAAATAGCAGTGCAAATGTCAGATTATCATTATAACTAGTAACAAGTTTAGAAGGAAGGTGTGAGCAAGGTCCCTTTACATACACCATGAACAATGTAATAACATCCATTATGTCCAAGTGGAAAAGTGAAGATATTTTAATTTGGTAAATAAGAATTAAGATTTTATAAGAAATCAGCTTTTTTTTTTTAAAGTCACAGAATGGATAGCTATGTATTTTATAATTATCTTCTCTTGCCACTCATTTATTATAAACTCTGGGGTTTTTAATATTTTATTTAATATTTCTTCTCTAAATATTGATCAATCCCTAGGATTCTTTCCTAGGTTGATTTCTAATTTTATATTCTCTCCCTGGAAATCGTTTTCACTCTTACCCAACACTTTTTGTTCATATGTTTACTTGTTCTTGCCAGATCACTACTGAGAGCTACAACCTACATACCAAATTATCTACTGGGTGATATTACTTGGATTCCCATGGACAGGTGAGAAACAGAGCATCCAAAACTAAGGAAATTGTCTTTGGTTACTAAAATTTCCCCAATCCCAATTAATGTTTTAACTATTACCCTAATTGGGCAGATTCCCCCATTTAAGCACCACCTTACTTTCCTCTGGCTTCACTTCTTAAAACACATTCTCATCAAATGTTATTCTCTTCACTTTCTAAATTGTTCTGCAGTCCTTTCATTTCTTTTCATTCTCTCTCCACAACCCTGGTTGAAGATGTTGCTTTGTCTAACTTATATTTCCAAACTTCTTTCTAAAGCAGTCCATCTTTTCTCACCACTGTACTTCTAAAATCTACTCTCCAGATGTATCAGTGGTGAATTTTCCATCCCAAATTCTGAATTCTGGTTGTAACATTACCTGAACAAGCATGACAGAGGCTCTTTTCACTGATAAACTTCAAAATGTGTATCATACCTGAAATACCCTTCATAATTTGGTCTTTGCTCAATTCTATAATCACATTCTTCATCACTTCTCCCCATTACTCCAATTCCAGAGTGGGTGGTGGTGGAAGAAGGAAGATCAGTTTTTTTGAATTTGTTAATACCCTTCTGTCTAAAGATGTGTCTGAATAGACACATAGAATCAAAATGAATTCAATGTTTTACCTGAGTTCTCTGTTCCTTTAACAACAAAACTTGAAGTTTTCATGAACTCTTTTTTAATGTATATATTTTTATTTGTTCTAATTGGCTGTACATGACAGTAGAATGCATTTTTTTTTTTTTTTGGAACCAGGGATTGAACTCAGGATACTCGGCCACTGAGCCACATCCCCAGCCCTATTTTGTATTTTATTTTGAGACAGGGTCTCACTGAGTTGCTTAGGGCCTCGCTAAATTGCTGAGGCTGGCTTTGAACTCGCAATCCTCCTGACTCAGCCTCCCAAGTAGCTTGGATTACAGGAGTGAGCCACTACGCCCGGCTTAGAATGCATTTTGACACATTGTACACAAATGGAGAATAACTTCTCATTCTTCTGGCTGTACATGGTGCTGAGTCACACCAGTAGTGTAATCAAACATGTATATAGAGTAATAATGTCTATCTTATTCTATGGTCCTTCCTATCCCCACTCCTCTACCTCTTCCTTCACTCCCCTCTGCACAATCCAAAGTTCCTTCATTCTCCCCTTGCCCCCAACTATGGATCAGCATCTTCTTGTTAGAGAAAACATTTGGCCTTTGGTTTTTCAGGATTGGCTTATTTCACTTAGCATGATATTCTCTATTTCCACCCATTTACCCTGCAACTGTTATAATTTCACTCTTCTTTAAGGCTGAGTAATATTTCATTGTGCATATGTACCACATTTTCTTTATCCATACATCTGTTGAAGGGCACCTAGATTGTTCCATAGTTCAGCTATTGTGAATTGGGTTGCTAAAAACAATGATGTGGCTGCATCACTGAAGTATGTGATTTTAAGTCCTTTGGGACATGATCACTTTATTTGTTTCTTCATCTGCTTTGCCTTCCCAACCCACTGCATCCTTTGTTCAACTCTAATATGCTTGAATCTGTTCTTGTTAAGAACTTCAGTGCCTAAAAGACAGATAAAGCTAATAGTTTTCTTTTCTTATTGATTCATTTGTCATTTGCAAGAAGCATGTCTATTCTCCCATTCTTTTTTTCAATATTTTATTTTACTCTTATCTTATTTTTCATTTTTAGTTTGCTCTAATTAGTTTTACATGACAGTAGGATGCATTTATGCATTTTGATAAATTGTACATAAATGGAGTATAATTTCTCACTTTTCTGATTGTACATAATGTCGGATCACATTGGTCATGCAGTCATATATGTTCATGAGGTAATCAATCATGTCTGTTTCACTCTACTATCTTTTCTTCTCCCACACCCCTTCCCCTCCCTTCACTCCCCTCTACCAAATAAAGTAACTATTCTTCTCTAGTGCATGCCCCCTTACTGTGAATTAGCATATGCATATCAGAAAAAACATTCAGCCTTTGGATTTTGGGAATTGGCTTATTTTGAAAATGTCATAATTTCACTCTTGTTTAAAGCTGAGTAATAGTCCATCATATATAAAACATATATAATAAAATATATATATGTACATATATATATGTGTATATATATATTTTTCACATTTTCCTTATCCATTCATCTGTTGAAGGACACCTACCTAGACTGGTTCCACAGTTTGGCTATTGTGAATTGAGCTGCTATAAACATTGATGTGTCTGCGTCACTGTAGTTTACTGATTTTAAGTCCTTTGAGTATAAACCAAGGATTGGGATAGCTGGATCAAATAGTTCCTCCCTTTGCTGGCTTTCACTGTTTTTTTCACTTCATCATCATGGAATATTTTGTTAGAATGTTCTGTAGTGGAGACTTTCTAATTGTGAATTATTTTAACTTTTGTTTATCATGGAAGGTTTTATTTCATCTTCAAATCTGAAACTTAATCTTGCTGGATATAAAATTTTTGGTTGGCATCTATTTTCTTTCAGAGCCTGAAATATGTAGTTCCATGACCTCCTAGCTTTTGAGTGTCTGGGTTGAGAAATCAGCTGAGATCTGAATTGATTTTCCTTATGTAATTTGCTTTTTTTCTCTCATGGCCTTTAGGATTTTATCCTCATTCTGTATTGTAGTCATTCTCATTATAATGTGTCTTGTTGTGGGTCTGCTGTAATTTTGTACATTTGGGGTCCTATAAGCCTCTTGTATTTGATTTTTTCATTTCATTCTTTAGCTTTGGGAAATTTTCTGATATTATGTCATTAAAAAGATTGTTTGGTATCTCTACATTGGTTTGTATCTCTACACCTTCATCTAACCCAATAACTCTTACATTTGGTCCTTTCATGTTATCCCATAATTCTTGGGAGTTCTATTTATAGATTCTTACCATCTTCTCTGCATGGTCAACTTTATTTTCAATATTAAATATTTTGTCTTCATTGGCTGGGGTTCTGTCTTCCAAATGGTCTAATCTATTGGTGATGCTTTCCATAGAATGTATAATTTGTTTTTTTGATTCTTTCATTTTGAGGGTTTCTGCCTGTTTTTTTTTTTTTTTTAGAATCTTGAACTCTTTACTGAAGTGATCCTTCACTTCCATCTTTGATTTCACTCTTTATACCGTCTGTTACTTCTCAGGTCAGTCTAACTATGTACATTCTAAACTCCTTGGACATTTCTTCCACTGTGTTGTCAGTGGATTCTCTTATTGGGCATCTTGGTTTGTTTGAGGCACTTTGTTCCCTTGTTTTTAGTTTTTGTTTTTCATGTTGCTTTTGTGTTTTCCTATCTAGTTGTATGGATCTGAGGCACTAGAGAGTCTACTGTGTAGACCTGTGTTGTCCCTAAAATTTCTAGCACCCTGTCTTTAAAAGGGAGAAAAATATCAACAGCACCAGTGTAAACAATATATAGTCTTAAATCTAAGAGCTCCCACCAAGGCATCTACTGCTTTTTTGCTATAAACAGAAATGATGAGTCCAATCTCTATTTGTAATATAAACAGAAAATTTGCTAAAAAGCATTTGCAATTTCAAGTGGTAGACAAAAAGATAACAATAATAGTGTAGGACATGATGTATATGAGGTAAAAGAGAGAAACTAGAAGTAAAAGTCCACAAGAAGAGTGGAAGAGGAACCAACAGAGATTGGCTGTTAGGTAGAGGAAAAAGTAGAAAGGGAATCCAGGAAAACAGATAAGTGAGAGGAAGAATTTAGATAAAGAGGGAAAAAAATAAAGATATAAGACGATACAACAGAACCTCAAAACACCATGCATATATCACCGTCCTCAATAAACTGATGTATGAAAAATACCTTCCTCCATATGGTGGAGATGTTAGAGAAGGAAAAAATAAAAATAGCATGAATCTCCATGGAAAACTGAACAACTGTCTCTCTCAGCATTCAAAAGTTTCTCAACCCTTTCTCTGACTTCTCACAAGATTGCCTTGCCCACACTGGGTGCCTGGCAGACCCAGTCACTATTCCACCAATCCGGTCTTTAGCTATCCTGAGTTTGGCCATGATGCAGTCCAATGCTGCTAGAATTTGGAGAGAGACCAAAAGGGATGAGCAATCCCCAGAAACAGCCAACAGGTGGCGCCCACCAACACTACCAGGAGGAAGACCCCTAGGTGCAGCCAAACCCGCAGGCACCCCCACACTGAACTTCCAGATCCCCAGACAGGAGCAACTGCACCCCAAAGTGGCGGTAGCAGCAAACCTGCTGGCATCCCAAACCTCCAGCACCCTAGAAGGTACCCTAAGATGGATGTGGCCAAGTGCAACCAAACCTTGAATTCCCTGGCAGTGGACTTCTGGGTGGTGGTGGAAGCGGTAGTGGTGGTGGTCATTGGCAGCTGGCACAGGTTCAGCTGCAGCTGCAATGGGTCGTTGGCATTGACAGCAGGTGGGGGTTTCAGTGGCAGCCGTGCGCGGGGACGTCTGCGGCTGCAGTTGCAGCAGCAGCCAGAGAGAAGACCTCCAGGTGACCTGGGGTGGTGGGGCAGCAGTTGGGTTGGCAGCAGTGGTGTTGGTGGGAGTAGCAGCCTTGGCAGCACCAGTGTAGACGACAGCCATGCCCAGAGAAAAGATCTCTGGGCGTCTGCGGCAGCACTGGAGGTAGGAACAGCACCCGGAGAAAAGACCTCCAGGTGTTTGCCTATTGTCTCATTCTTGAAAAAAATCTTACTCTTGGCTTTTGTATGAGCATTGTTCTTATTTTTCTGTGATTTTACCGGCTGACTCTTTTTCCTGCTTATTTTTATTGAATATACCTCTTTTTTTTTTTCCATATCTGTCAGTACGTCATATATTAGTTCAAAGTTCCATTTTACCCTCTACAGAATTTTACAGATAATCTCCTTCTGTCCCATGATACTAAATACCATCTATGAATTGATGATTCAAAAATTATAACTGACTTTCTACCAAACTCCATACTATGTACCTAATTGCCTACTTGGAGTCTCCAAACACTTCAATTCATTTCCCGGTAACATATCTTCTCCAATTTACATAACTTAATATTTTTATTAGCAAATATTAATTTTACATATTAATGGATTCAGTGTGATATTTCCATACATGCATATATTATTTATTGTTCATATTCAACCGTCTTTGCCTATCAATCTATTTAAATTTTGCCCCCCATTAATTGCTAAATATAAGATTCTCCAAATAATATTTAATTCTATTTCTTTTCAAATTCATTTATATATTTTCAACTGCCTGAGATCTGCATCCAGAAAATTTTCTCTGAACTTCAAGTCCAAAGTCAGTGACTTATTTTTCCCATTACCAAAGAGTAAAGTCTATGATAGTAAGAATGGTGTCTATCACTTTTATAATTATAATGTCAAAACTACCTATTAAAATCATAAACATGTTTATAAAAATACAGGTAGTTTAAGTAAATTTCATGGTAATATATTTCTTACGTCCCTAAGAATGTATGCATATATTTTTTCTTTTGCTCTGATATAGTTTATGAATTTATATTCAAAGTTTCTGAGATAAGAAAATAGAGCAAAAATTTGCAAACATTTCTTAAGCTGGTGCTTTCAAATCTTTAACATGCATGTGAAACTGTAGATGTTGCTAAAATGCAAGTTCTGATTAAATTGTTCTGCAATAGGCCTGAAATTTTGCATTTCTAACATGTTCCAAGATGAAGCAAGTCTTGCTTGCCTGACCACACTTTCAGTGACAACAGATGTCAAAGACAATATTCCAACTACATCACAGAAATATTTTCAGCAGTAAGTCAAATGAAATTTTGGGAATCAAAATATTACAGAATAAACTTTTCTCCAACTCTAGGAAGCAGTATCCCCACTTTACATTGTGATCTTTTCATTGGAATTCATAGTAGGAAATTTTAAAGCTATTTGTAACATAAAGTGTATTAATTATAATGAGTAGAATTTTTCTTTTAAATAATATAAAAAATTAGCATTAGGTTTATATTTAATTATCTCTATGTTGATTAATCTTCCTCTCTGGAGTTAAGTCACACAGCTAAAACATTCTGCTACTTAACACAATGAGCGATATTTCTACAAATTGAAGGTAAGAGGTTATCCATTGCAGATAAGAGATTGTATCAGGTAAATTCTTCTTGGAAAAATTATTTTTAGAAAAGAAACATGGCTTAAATTACATGTATTTTAGCACTCTTGTCTTCAAGAAAGTTATTTTATGAACAAATAGAGATCTGTTTAGGTCATGTTAAAAGTGGATTAGAAGATCAGTTCTGAAAGTCCCATATTTCACTACATTTTATTATCTGAGGATCAGCACACAATGGTATTATTTTTAATCTATACTTTTAATAGACTAAAACAATTTGAAACTAGAATATAATAAAAATATTGAAATTCCAGGCCTATCAATGAAGTCATTTAAATGTTTTTACAATTAGTATTCATACTCTACATTATTCTTTAAACTATGCATGAAACCTAAAGAAATTTCTTTGATAATATGAAGTATAAGATACTTTATTCAAGGAAAAGTTAAATCCAGATTTCTATGGGGAAAAGCAAATAAACATTTAAGCTGTGCAAATGCATGTACAAATAAACAATATCTTCTGCTTTAAAACTGTACAATATAATTTCTGATTTAACATTTCTAGTTACTACTAGGTCTATTAAGAACAATTGCAATAATAAAAATATATTCCTAATATTTTTAATTATGTATTTTGAAATTAAATATACATATTTTTTCGTAAGGCCATAGCAAAAGAGAATAAAAAAATGTTTGAATCCATAGTAAAAACTTTTCCAACTCTGATAATGATTATAACTTTACCCTCTAGGTAGAGTGAGTGTTGCAGAGTAGTTGAGTCCTCAAAATAAAATTTAGGTAAGGTTTTGATACACACATAGAGTTATATAGATTGTTGGACATCAAACTGATAGTCATTCCTAACTATCTTGATTTGCAAAAAATATTTTAAAACAGAAAAATAATAGAATTTTACAGCCTTCTCATTTTAATATATATTTTATCTCCTTCAAATATTTAAAACCTTGTGAAATAAGCAAAGTTTCTATCAAGCAAATGTTTGATCTTTTCAGATATTTTTAAAAAAACTACTTTGTAATTATATACAAGGGTAAGTCTTATCTAACAGTTTAAAAAGTCTGGAATTCAAAGTACTCTCAAATATTTATGGATTGATCCAAATTATTAAGTTTAATTTATTGAATAACTGTTCTTTAGATGGAATATATATGCTCCTTTACTCATATTTCCAAGGAAAGGAGAAATATTAGGGGGGATAAATCAGACCTCTATGTCTCCTCTACATTCATCACATAGTTCCATCTGAGAAAGTATCATTCCTGAGAGGAGAGATAGAGAAAAGGAGAAATCCATTTCTTATGGAGCAACAAATCCTAACAATTGGCCTATTTTTTCCCTCAAGTATGAATGAGTGTCCTATCAATATAAGAGAGTGCTACAGTGGTCCAATTCTCTCCACTGTAGGGCTAATCATTTAATTAGGAATTGAGTTGTGGAACCAGGGAGGATTTAAACTGTGAAAGGAAGAGCCAAATCTTAGCAAGTCGTAGATTGTATCTTTGATTTATGTGCAAATTTGGCAGGATTAATATTAATAGAACTGGGGACTTATTAAATTAACCTAATATAAAAAAGCAATTAGAAGGCACCAAACAAAATACCTGTGGTATACATTAGCAATCACTAATACTATTATCTTATTACATGGATGAATATATTTGTTCTCCACCTCTTCGAATCCTTTGCCACAGCTGGTTTCTATTCAGAAAGCTAAGATAAAAGTAGTGTTATTTGTCACTTGGACACCAAAAAAAAAAAAAAAAATCACCGAATGCTTTGTAGAATATTAACCTTGTGCTATTAAGGGAAGGGGAAGTCATAATTTGATTCAGGCCTCAGACTTAGTCAACCGTTAACTTTGGAATATACCTAATGACTAACTGTTTTCAAACCTGTTATCCTTTCCTGGTATTCAATGCTTCTGAGAAAAAAAAGTTGCAAATGACTCTCTAAGGTATTTTTCATTTGTTGATCTAAACAACAAAATCAATGACAAAATAAAAACACCTTTGTGATCTGATTTGTCTACATTGAATGTAAAGAGGAAAATTCATTCGATTCGAAGCATCAAAGATTGTTTTACACTTAACACTCCAAAATTTTAATAACATTCTGTTTAATGGACTTGAGAATAATGCCAGTAGTTTTCACACTCATTACAAAACAATGTTATAAAGTTGAATTGATGATGATGCTTCAATTTAAAGTGTTCGAAATTAAGACTAAAGTTCAAAGTTCAAATATGAGGCTGTTGCTAATTTTCTCAGTACATATTTGCCGATGTGACTCCAAAAATGTCATTTTCATAGATTTTTGTAATGATGTACATTTTAACATTGCTCATCACATGATTTTTAATGGCCTATTTTTAAATTTTTGTTTGATGCTATTATAAAATTATCAAATATTCTATTCCAATACTCATCTTTCCTCTTTTTTTACTTCACTGTGCAATTACGGGATTGTATATCCTTTAGGTATTTTTATAAGCCTTACCACCATTAGTCTTTGTTCAATTCAGTTTAACACTTATTATGAGCCATTATTGACTCTTTACTGGTATATACAGGAAGAAGATTTTTTGTTCATTTCCTTTTCTTTGATTAGGAAAACTCTCCTTCAAAGAAGGAGTGGACATTTATAGTAGTGTTTTGCTCATATCAGGTGACAAATTAATTTTTATTGAATTGAATAAATTGAATTGAAATGATACATTTTTCTGTCATTTCTCATTTTTTATTTATTGGAAAACACATTTGCCTCTGAACCTTGCGAGATATGCAATTCTTCAAGTAAAAAGGAGTAATTTATGTTTCTTCACCTCATGGATTTCACATCACTCAGAAACACATGGAGAGGCTTTCAATGAGGCATCCAGGAGAAGGCTCAGTGGGATGTCTGACAGTTTAAAGTAAAAAGAGAGGAGGATCTGGAATTTGTAAGGATGACCTACAAAAGACACCAAAATAAAACAACCTTTCTAGCTTTATGTTTTCCTTTCTCAATAAGAAAAGGAAGCCTCTAAACTATAGTACAAATGGTGATTTGTGCTTTGGCAATTTTTTACATATCATTTTAGCTCTGTCACTTCAAACTGACATTTCTCTTTCTTTGTGAGCATGCTATTACATTATATGACACAAAAAGAGAGTGTCAAACATGACATATGCACTTGAATAAATGAAACTAAATTCTTTATGAAATCACCTTAGGGAGATGTACCTCACTTAAAAACTGTTCAGATTCTTGGATAAGAAATTAATTAATTTTGTTAAACTAGATGGCATCTATCACCCAGCAGTGAGTTATGCACACTCATATTTATAACTTATCATCTCAAAGGTATGCCTTCTTATTTGTGGTTATGATACATACAAATGCACACGTTCTTTTCATTGGTATATCATCCCAAATATTATACAGTGGAAATAAATGCAAAACAGAAATAATTTTATAACAGTAAATATGACTATATGTTAGAAGAATATTTTAGAAGTTCATTTAAGAAATCTGTATAAGACCTAAGATAAAGAAAAGGGAAATTGTCAAATTAAAGGATAATTTTGACACTACAACTAAAAGAGTGACTGCTTTAATTGTTAAAGTGAAATAAAATTCTATATACATGGTTTTCCCATTCATAGTACCAATGGTACTGAATATTATTGTAGGAAACAACTATTAATCAGCAAGTTACCAAATATGAGTTAATTATAATGTTATTACTTGCGGCTTTCGTGGAGAAGTATAAAGAAGAGTGAAAATGAAAGTACAGCTAAACTTAAGGGGAAGAAAAAAGAAAAAAAGCAAGTGAAGAAGAGGTAAATTTAATGGAAAATGCTTACTGTTCTGATTCCAATTATATAATCAATTTGAATGTTCTTATTTTAATGTATGTTCATTAATTATGTTAATACCAGGTATTAAAGATGTGTTTTGTTTATATATTTTCTTTTTTCTACTCACCAAACAGTACCCTAGTTAGATGTGACAGTAAGTTCTGTCAGAAAACATTAAAAATATGGTTATTAGGGAAAATGTCCTTTAACTTAGGTTCCTGCCATTTTTACTGTTTTATTTCATATGTCATGTAAACTTTTCCTAGGGACTGTCATAAACAACTAGTAGTGCATATTTCTCATACGAGATGTGAGTAAAACATCAACTTTTTGTCCAAGGCTTTTATTTCAGTTTGTTTTATGCCAACCAACTTTTTGTTTGAAGCCATTAAGAACATTTATGGAACATTCCTTTGATGGGTTATGCATGACATGCTCACTGATGATATACTGAACTGCTGTGTGCTATCACTTCGTAACTGGGTTTTAGAGGTTACAGATGAGGTTGCTAACAGTGTAAAACCTGGGAGGGATTGTATTATGCAAGTTTTTGAATTCTTTAAAATATGTATGAAAGGATAGATTCTTTTCCTAATACTTGCCATTTTCTTTTGAACTCTTGTGTGTATGAGAAATTTATGAGATGAAGGAATAATCATAGATGTTTAGTAGTTATAGATAAATATATCAAGACTGAATATCTAAATGGGAATTATAAAAGGTGAGAAGTCAATTAAACACAAAAATTGATTTGAAAAGGTTTTAACTGTAAGATCTAAAAATGGGGAACAGTTAGTACCTAACACAAAACTTCTGTTACAGTTGGTCTTCTAATTTTTGTCGTCTCATTTATGTCAAATGACATGAAAAGTAAAATATTTTAAGCATACATTATTATATTTATGTATACATATAAATATATTTTTATTTTAGATAAAAACAAATGCAGCATGGAATTAAATGAAAAATGTTAATTATTTAAAGAAAAACACATTTTTAGTAAATACAAATATTTTCCATTTGGTCTTTCTTGTGAGAAAAAAATCTCTGCCTCCTTTTCTTACAGTATATAGTTTCCACTTAAAACATATTTTAAAACATATATCTTTTCTATTAGGAAATAGGAATTTTATAGGTTGATCATTTTTCGTTATAAGTTAAATCTTTCTGAAGAAAACTGTACTGTTGAGAAAAGATATTTTCATAAACTTCTGTGGAATAACCACAATAATAGAAAATAGTTTCTTTCAGCATCAAAGCTCAGTGTTACTTATTATCCCTCCATCCCAGTCATAAAAATATATCCAACATAAGAATAGCATGCAGACCTGTTTTTTTATGCATGATCCTCAAGTTACCATTAATCTCAATTACATCTGGTCCATGCAATCCTAGGTCATCATTAATTGCAAGTTTATTACCAATTCAGGTTTTGATGCCACTCCCACCCTTAGAATGACACTAAGATCTGATAAAGACTAGAATGGGATATGAAGGAAGCCTCAGTCACAGCATTACAAAATTTGTAAATAATTTATGAAAATTTCTTGAAGAGTAACTCTAGAAAGTTTCTAGAGAATAAACTTCCCAACAGAGGGAATATCCATTTTGATGTAGGATAAAAGATAAATATAATCATGTGCCACATAGCAACATTTCGGTCAGTGAAAAAAATCATATACAATGGCAGTCACATAAAATTACAATAGAGTTACCTAGTGACATTGTAGTCATCATAATGTCTTAGCACAGTGTATTAGTCATTGGCTTGCCGTGACACTGGTATAAACAAATGTAGTGCACACAAATCATTACAGTAGATAGGATTTGATAATGATGATGAATGACGCTGTTACTGGCTTATATATTTACTCTACCATATCTCAATCATTATGTTAGAGTGTACTCCACCTACTTGTTATGAAATGCTCGACTGTAAAACAAAATGCCATATTACATTAGTAGCAACCTCATACCTCTGGTGTATCCAGTCTCTTGATCGTATCATTTCTTCTTGTGCTTGGTTTAATCTCATTGGTTTGTTTACCATGGTCCCTAAAGATGCATAATCTACAGCTAAAGTTGCCAGTAAGAGCCCACATAAGTGATTGACCTGGAAAGTGAAAGTGATGAGCTCTACAGAGGTGGAGAATCATTGGTGCTTGTTTTTCGATCAGGCATGTAGCATTCCAGCATAAGTGCAATCTTGAAGAACAAGAGCAAGGTGATAGGAATCACAGTATACATATGTAGAATAACCAAATGAACTTCACTAATATGTACAATTAATACGTTATTAAAAACATAAAATTCTAAAAGAGGACTCTGCTTCCTTGAAGGCAGCAAGACACACAAAATTTAAAAAGGGCTTCTATCAGATATGGAGAATATTTAATGGATTAAAAACCAGATATAGAAGTTTATCCCTCTCAGCTCTGGGATGACCAGGGTCAAAGCAAAAACCTTGTTGGCAACCTTGGAAAAGCTGCTGGACTGGACTGTGAAGTTGAATTTTCTGCTAGCTCTTGATGGTTTAAAAAATTTAAGTATCGGTTTTTCATTACATAATATCAAAGTGAATGGTGAGTCTGCAAGCGCTTGACATGAAGGCAGCTGAATACTTTTTTGGAAACTCTGCATAAGCTGATTGTTCAGGAAAATTACCTACCAGAACAAATCCAGGAAGAGCAATCTGGCAGAGTAAATAGAGCAATCTGCTGGTACAAATTGGGCCTAGCCATAGGCTATACCACTGAGATTTGTTTTAGTACCCTCTATATTATTCAAGCAATGACAGAATTACCTAATGAAACTTATAAGAATGTATACTCATCATGAAGTGATATATGACCACACAGATGATCTAAAATGATTAATTTTAATCATAGGAATGATAAAAGAACCTATTAGATCATGAAAAAGAAGACATTTTCTTGAGGTCCAAGAGTTAAAACTTTTCCTCACAATAAGCAAAAATCAGAGTATTAAATACAATATTTCTTCCTGTAAGTAGAGAGAGCTAATGAAATCAGATAACCTATTCAAATCCAATAGTTCCCTCTATGTCTGGTGATGGGTCCAATTAAGGACCTTATTCACAGAACAACTTCCAGGGCTCTTAAATGATAAGAATAGAACTAGGATAACTTCAGGGAGAATCAGGAGAGAGAAGAAATAGAGAAAAAAAATGGAAAGAAGACAGAAAGAAGAAATAAGTGAGGGATGGAGAATATACAAATAACCGGAGTTAAGATGTATATTTGGAATATACTAAGTATTTTAATTATTTTGTGCCAGGCAGTCTTGTATGAATTTTACAGATCATAATAAATTGCTTCTTATAATCTCCCATTTTTAAATGAAATTTTAATCCTCATGTCATAGATGAAGAAAACTGAGGTTAGGTCTCTTGCCTTAGGTCACACATCTGTTTAATGCAGAGCTAAGATTTGAGCCCAGGCAATCTGGACACGGTCCATTCTCTTAGCTATTCATGCTGTGATGAAATTAAATACTAGAGTAAAATGGAAAGAGGAAATACAGGAAGGGAGGCATGAGAGAAATATCTGAGATAAGAGACTGATGAGTGAGAGGGATGAAACCAGGGAGATAACAGCAGAGATTTGATGCAAAGATGGGTGAGTGATAGGAAGTAGCACATAAGATAAGAGTAAGGAAAAGGATTCTGACCTTGATAGAGATGAGATAAAAAGACAAAGGAAGAAAAGAAGAATTTGAGGAGAGAAAATATGTTTAACTCCTAGTATTCCTCTGTCTACTGTTGCAATGACAGTTCACATTTGTCTCTTTAGTGTGTTACGATACAACTTCAGAGAAAAGAGAGTGCAACTAAGGATGTGGAATACCTGAGAAGAGTCAGGGGACAAAAGTCATGCAACTGACAAAAGATGCCTTGCTCCTTGCTAGGTGAGTAAATGATAATGACAAAGAAGAAATAGAAACCAGAGGAATGGAAATGAGCTAGGACCTGTTCACCATATATTCATTCTTCATTTATTTGTAAGCATTAAATGCTGCTTCTCTGTATGTGGTTAGGACTCCCAGAAAGGGTGAAAGTTGCATTTTTGTTTTTAAAGGGCATGCCTAAAATGTACTGAGTTAACTATATACATTACTCAGGGTCAGTCTTGAAATCAAATAGCTCAATATCACTTATTGATACAAGTTGCTGGCACAAGCAATAAGTTGATTGAATTGGACAAATATGAAGAAAATTCAATAATTAAAATTCACTACCTTACCATGCATTCACTGTCATTATGCACAATCTATGTTTTGGAAGAGCTCTAGAGAAATAGGCTTGTTAGGAAATAAGGGAAAGTATTCATCAGGGTTCCACCAGAGAAACAAAATATGTTGTAGAGCTATATTAAGAGATTCATTGCAAGAAACTGCATAAACATTAATGGGGGCTTCCTCATGAAATCTGAAATACACAGGGCATGCTGTAAGAAAAAGCAGGCTCAAGCCTCAGGCATAGGTTGAAGCTGTGGTCTCTGTGGTCCATAGGATGAATTCCATCTTTATCAGTTCTACTATGAATACCTTTCAACTAACTGAATGATACTGGGTCAGACTATCTTAGATTGTCCCTCACTTAAGTCAATTCATTATGGACTCATATCCCAAAAACATATCTTCCCATCAACACTTAGAGTTTGATGAAATAACTGGGGACCATAGTCTGGCCATGTTGACCTATCAAACTGATGATAACAGGAATATAGGATTGAGTTAGGCATTGTTTACAGTGTGGTTACAAAGGATGGTTCAGCCCCTTTCCTGGGATTTGAGTTATAATTGTCCCAGCTGAGGCACCAATGACAAGCTTTTGCATCCCCCGCCAATCAGCCAAAAGCTATGGGGCCAGTGATGGAGAGTAAAATTTGCTGAAAAACCGTATGTGGGTACATTGACCCAAAAGAGACCTAAGTGGAGGACTACAGCATTTACTGTACAGACCATAATCAAATATGTTGGTATGAGGCAATGAAAGACTTCAGTTTTAGCTACTCTAAAAATTTATTGACATTCAGATTGAGATTTATTTTATTATACAATTCAAATCAACAAACCAGAACAGGATATCCCATCACTCTTTTGCTGACTAATGAATTACCATTTGTACTTTGTCTTCAGTTTCCTGCATGTGCTCTCATTGGCTCCTGCTGAAGTTTACTGACAGCTGTAGAATGATTGCCCTTCATAAAAACTGACAGATGTGTCAATATCAACTTTGGAAGCAGCCCATCAGTTAAACTAAAAAAGAGGGATTTTTCCACCCACTGCCAACCTTTCACCTATTTCAAAGGCTTAAATTAACTCTCAGATTTGACAATTATGGAATTGTCCAGAGGGATGGTAGGTTCTTTATATAGTTTGTACTTGGCTCTAGAAACCTAGAATAATTTGTTACAATCTATAATCAAATAAAAAGTAGATTTGTCTTCCCATTCTATATGGTTTAGTTATATATGACTCACCCAGCAACTTCTGTTCCTTGATGCCCCGTCGTGTTGGATGCTTCCATGGATAAATCATACAGGCAAAACTGCCTGGTGACTAAATCAAAAAAATAATTCATTCATAAAAGCAAAGCACCTGAACTGAACTTTGAAAAGATTGAAAAGATGACTGATTTTTTTTTTTAAAAATTAGCAATCTCTGGAAACATAACAAAAACTGCCTACATACATCCTATTGAATAAGAAAATATTTGTCTGTCTTAGGAACCTATTGACTTGCTAGCCTTTTATTTTTCATTTCTTTCTTCCTAAATATGTTATGATGTTCATTTTAAATGTGACTTAAATTTAACCTTAATCCTTTTGTCTAAGAACATATGCATTTCTGAAGTTTTCTTAAAAAGCAAAAAGAAAACTGTAGATAAATATAACTACAAAGATATTCATATGTGATGTTAGGAAATCTGTGATGCTGGGGCTGCAGTTGCAGCTCAGTGGTAGAGCACTTGCCTAGCATGCGTGAGGCACGGGATCGATCCTCAGCACCACATAAAAATAAATGAATAAAATAAAGGTTTTGTGTCCATCTACAACTAAAAAACAGAAAACATTTAAAGAAAGGAATGTAAATTGGTGCTTTAAAAAAATAAATAATCTGTGATGCTTAATTCTACACTTCCATTCTTAGAGCAATGTCATATTTTAAATGTAAAATTAAAGTTATTCCAAAACCTACAACCTCATACTATTCCCAAATCACAGAAAATGTCTCAAGATTGTCTCACCTTTAATCACAATGGGGCATTGTTCATTCCATCATAGCCACTGCCCAATACTTTATCCCAATCCCTTCATTCATTCTCTCTCCATTATCACACCCAACAGTGCCTCATGTTACCTGTAGAGTTTATGGTTAAATTCTCAGCATGCATACTAGGTGGGACTGCTCTGTTCTAATGGCTCGTCTTCCTCTAAAGCCTATTTGCAGAGAGTAAAAGAGTCAAAAAAATGAGTGGGGAAAATTTCCACATATTATCAGATTTTTCTTATTTCAAAGAAATATTTCTTTTCTTCCTCTTTTATTTCCTTTTATCCTTCTTTCCTTCTTTGTTCCCTCCATTCCTCTTTTCTTTTCCTTCCTTCCTTCTTCCTATTTACCTCCGTATCTCCCTTCTAAGTATAAACTGGGTAACAACTGATAAAATTATAGTGAATATTAAGTCCATATGAAGGCATACTATTGAGACATGTAAGTTGTTGAAGGAGAATATTTGTTGATTCCTGAAATATTGCTGAGAAAAAAAACAATTCAATACAATTTTTATTTTAAGAATGTCTCTAACAGAGGATATAAAAAATAAGAGTGATTATTCCTACATGGTAGATTGACAATTTTTCTTTTCATACATATGCATATGTATAAAATATATGTGTGTGTTAGTGTGTCTCTGTGTATGTATTATCTGTTTCCAAGTTCTCAAAATCAAGGATGTGGGGCTGGGGATATAGCTCAGTTGGTAATGTGCTTGCCTTGCAAGCACAAGGCCCTGGGTTCAATCCCCAGCACCACAAAAAAATAAAAAAAAAAAATCAAGGATGTGTGGATTATAGTGGGAGAAATGTAAAAATTACCTCATATTTATTCCAGGAAAAAAAATAACAACAATATCTAAGATAAAGTAATTGTGCTGAGATATATTTATTACATATTTGAAATTCATTTAGATTTTTTAAATTTAAACAATACATACTCCAAAGGAGTTTCAAATACGTCTAATCTTTTTCTTAAAAAATATTGTTTATAAAGTATTTTTCTATAGCTTCAGTCTTTTAAAATATTATATCGCCTTATATAACCATCCTTCCTCCTCTACTAGACTCTAAACTCAGTCAAGCCATGCACAATGGAATGAGAGCCCGCAGAGATTTGAACAAAATTGTATAAGGAATTTTTCTAGACAAACTTCATCTTTAGTATTGACTGATTTATAGATGTTTTGTTCTTGATTCCATACACAATTTGGGTGTTTTTTATTTTGTTTATTTTTTGTCAGTCCTATGGGTTGCTTATCACCTTTACTCTTTCCATCATGCCTGTGAAATTCTTCACACTCTTCCTAGCAACAGCTGTTGCTTCCTGAATATTCAGTCTCCAAATGTGGCACACTATCATCATTTTAAAGATAATATATTGTGTTGAATTGTGTTAATTTGTGGCACCACATTACAGAAGCTAGACTGGTTTGCCCTTTTTCTCTGGGTCTGAGGGGACACTCTCTCTGACTACCTCTCTGTTGAACTATGAATATTTAAACATGCTTTTGCCAGATTTTTCTTATATTGTATGCTAAGCCAGCTACAGGGTGGCTTTGGGAGTATAAATGGCTTAACTCACTTATGTTCATCTCCTTTAGCATCCCCCTTAACCACTCCATATGCACAGAAACTGAAATAGAGTGTGCCTGCTCTACAAGTACGCATCAGGGCACCCACCCAACTGAACATTTCCAAGTAGATTGACACCATAAGATAAGCCACTACTATGCAGATAGTCAGTAGTTACCACTTTAAAAAATCACTTCCTTTTACCCTAAACTAGCTATAAACTAAACTCACTTTTTGATTTGGACTTAGTTTCTATTCCACACACTTTTAAAGTTTTCGCATCTTTTTTACTGAATTGAACAAAACTCCCCAATATCTACTCTTTTCATTTTCCTAGAGGGCAATAAAAATGAAAAGTGAAAAATTTGATTTACGAAAAATTAGAAAAGACTTGCTGTCCTGTGGTCATGCATTTTTGAAAGAGATCTCCCCTCTAAGTTAACCTTGTTTGCAGATAGAAAAATAGCCAGAAACTGCCTGAAATCTCATTTCTTCTTCATGATTTCTAAATGTAATTTAATGAAACCATGAGGAAAGTAACTCTGTAGGAATTCAAAAAAGAAGAAAGTGCTTGATAAGACAAAAGGAAATTTTTTCTTAAATAAATTAAACAAAAAGCAAACTATAACTACAACCATATACTTACACTGCAGGGGAAATATGACTAAAAGGAAAATTTCCTGCCTATCACAAAAACGTAACCATAAAGGTGAAAATGAAAGAAAACAGTTTTATTTTTTAGTAAGCACTGAACCAAATGTGATGCACATCACAGGCAATCTACTAAGACTTTGCAAAAACCAATTTAACTCATAACTTCTTGTACAATAATCACTACTTGTCAACTGCAAATACATACTAAAACTCCCAGTGGTTGCCAGAAAGAGTTCATAGTGCCGAAGCCTTTATGATATATTTTTTCCTGTGTAAGTAAAACAGTAATAATGTTTAATTTATCTATTAGGCATAGGAATAAATTAACAATGATAAAATAGAAGAATTACAGCCATATACTGAAATAAGTTATTAAAATTTAATAATTAATTTAATAATTATTTAATAAAATTTTAATAATTATTTACGAAATTTTCATTTAATAATTTCAGACTCCAGGCCTCAGAAAGCAAAACCATAGTGTGGACTACTATATAGCCAGGCAGATACAATCCATTACTTGCATGTCTTCAAGCTAGCCATAATTAGTCCTCAAGAAAGATCTTCACAGCACAGTTTTCACAAACAATTCTTTCTTGAGTCACCTAAGAATCGGGGTAGCCATCTTTGTTTGCTATTGGCCTATTCGAAGGAAAATTAATCTTCTCATATCTTTATGATAGTATTTTGCAGCTTGCAGAAATCCACCTTTCCTCTGCCTGTTAGACTTCTCCTCTCTACCAAAATAGATGCGAAATAGGAACCCTGCTATTTTCCTTCATGATCACATTTGAGAAGGAGTTTCCAGGTCCTGGAGAAAGTATTCCTGGGTTCTAAAGCTGTCATGAGGTTTCTTTAGAAAGAGGATTAGAATTTAGAGATTTTTATAAATTTCAACAAGACAGAGAAGTCCTTACATTTAATAGATTTCCAATGTATATATTCTAAGAACATAAGCTAGAGATGTGTCTACCTATATTATAACTGGGAGAATTGAGCTTCTTATTTTTAAATTGTAATTATGCTTACAACACACTCAGGAGAAGGGCACAGACACACACACACACACACACACACACACACACACACAGCATATGGAGGAAGGTAGATCAAGTACAGATGATAGCATATAAATGTACAAATATGTTGTTTCTCATTGGTCTTGTCCCAATTTTACATTTTTATAGAGTCTTTTGCAAAATGTCAGGAGCAGTACTTAACTAAATTCTCTTATATGTTTTACCCTGGTCACTTCTTCCGATAACACTATATATATTACAGAGGATTCTATATCTGGATTGGAATTTTAGGGAGCAACTTCTCTTTTACCGATTGCTCTCTACCAGACTCACACAAAACATTCTACACTCAGACAGTCTGTGTATTTTATAAGATCTATTTTATGTCATGGGAGAGATCTCAGAAAACCATCAAGAAAATGACTGATAGGCAGAGCAGCTTCAGCTCTTAATTTGTTCTCCAGCTGCTTATAAATACCCCAGAATCAGAGAAACTTCCCTGTAGACCTTTTTTTACTTTCTGGAAATTTCCCACTTATTCCATTTCAATATTAGTCCCTTTCATTTCTTCCATAAATACTTTGAGCTGGCAGCTCCTTGGTTTGAGTTTAGAAACTTTTAAATTTATTTCTTTCCTAGACCTCCTGCCTGAGTCCTGCTGTTAACACATTTGGTTATTAGGCAATTACTCTTGATTGACTCTGTTTATTCCCAAATTTTCCTAACTTCTATGAGATATTTCCCTTCATAACTTCTGACTTTTCATGTTTTATTCAAAGATTTCAGACTATTTAATGTTTTCTCGTAGTTCATTACTAAATCTTTATCTCATTAAATCATTAGGGTTTAGAATTATTTGCATTACCCCAAAGCAAAATACTTATTGTTCACAATAGAAAAATACATTTAAGACTAGTGAACAAGTTTATAGTCCTTTGGAAGAGCAAGAGAATAAAGCTTTTTATATACCCTCGGCTTTGTTGCCAGACTAGGCTTAGGTGTACCTGCCACAGCTCCTAAGTAAATCCATCTCTGTCCATCACTCCAAAATTTGAGAAAACACTGCTTAAAGGTTAAAGGTGAGTTGTGAAGAGTAAAGGGAAGAGAAAACCACATTTTCAATAAATTTGGAGTGTGGGGAACTAAGAGACCTCAAGACAATTGCCTGTGATGGTGTACATTATTTCTCTGCAATTTTCACAAGCAAATTTTAGACATCATTCTGCTTTCAACCGTCAGATAATAGGCCACACAGGTACTCCAGAATATTACAGTATAAAAGTAAAACATTTGTCTTAGATGTTACTTCTGAAACATTTTAACACTCGACACTATATATTTGTAAGATTAGAAGAGTCTCAACACGTTGAGGTAAAGTATTTAAATTAGTGTCATTATGAGTTTGGCAACATGAATATATAATTTTCAGTACAAAATTAGATTCTTAATATTCTTTACATCTGAAGTTTTGTCATCAGCTTTATTCCTTATATCAAGGTAATAATTTTTAGCCCTTCTAAATTTCCTCTCATTTCTTTTTGTTTACACCTTTTGAATACCCATGCATGTGTCTCTTGCTATCATATATTTGCAGTTCAGGGAAATTGAACACATTTCTTTTCTTCAAGTAGACTTCTAGGAACTCCTTTTCAACACTGGACAAAATATAAATATTTTCAAAGAAATATAAAATACATATAATGTATATTCTCAATATCAATGGCTACGTTAAGAAATACCTATTATCATTCTTACATGGCAATGGAATTTAGTTTCAGCAATGAAGTTTAACAGGAAGGGAGGGATGCCATTTAGAGCTTTAATTTCCATACAAGTTTCCCACTCCAGTCCATTTTCCTCAAATTTTACACAAAATAAAAATTAGTAAACATAATGATTAGACAGTTGGCCATTTTGTAGACCTTCAGATACAGCAGTTGAATTTAAAAACAAAGAAATGAGCAATCATAACCTTTTAGATTTTAGAAGCCTGGTGAAATCCCATTGTATTTCATTTTAAGGGACTGTCTGGCTTCAGTTGATAATGAGTAAGCCATAAGCCTGAACTTCAGAATCATTATTGATTGTCAAGAGGGTTGAATTAATCTGACTGAGTCCACTGCATCTGGTTCAAAGATAGTTAGATAAGGTAATAGATTTTTAAACCCACAGGACTGGAAAGCAATAGTAAGGTCAAGCATGCTGTTCATTCTTCCTTAGGCCATCTATACCAATTATATGTAGAGGTCATGGATATTTATAATTGTGCATAAAGTAGTGACACATGAAATATCACCTAAGTAACTTCATATAATTTTAAGATTTCAAAATTATTTTGCCATATGTTTGGTAAAGAAATGTTTACAGTGCTGTTGGCCAGTAAAAATGATATCTATCATTTACTTTTTCATAGATCATGAACTGAGAACCAAAGCCTTAATTGGATAGTGCAATCATTAGCAACCAAAATACTAGTACAGCAAGATTTAGATTTCCCAATCTTCAATTAATTTCACTCATATATTAATTCATTACACATTTATTAATCCTCATCCTTCAAGTTTTAGATAAAATATAACTTTCTGAGGAAAACTTTATGTAAGTTCTAACATATTAGGATAGATTGACTAGTTATAGGATTTTATTTTATTGCTTATTTCCAGCAGACATTTATCCCAGAGTATATAATATTTAATATTGAATAAAATATTTATTACATGATTTGTTGTTTTATATGCTCCCATTGGAATCTCTGATGTCTTAGTAATTCTCATATTCCTAGTATCAACACAGTGCTTTGATTTGTTTATTAAAAATTGGCTAAACTTAAGATTTGCTTATTAAAAATTGGCTAAATTTAATTCATTCATATATCTTATTGATCTTTTTAATCATATAATTATCTTGTAAATTATTAACTATAATAGATACTGAGGTTGTCAAGCAGTTTCACATGTTACTATGAACCTTCCATTCACCACACGTCCCTAATGATTTCAGTACATGTAGAAGTGACTCACTAGTGGATATATTATCATTTTTGATCAGCTTGAGCTTGTATTTCTTTTTCCCTGCAAATGAGTATAGTTTCATGTAAATTGTCAACCATGACCATTAATATATTTATTGGTAAAGATGTCAACACAAAGTATCTTGGAGCAAAACAGTTTGTTCTGGGAAGAATCCCATGGCTGGGCTCTGGTTACACAGCTTTAATGCAGATAGGTACCTATTACAGAATTGATTCCTCCCTCCATCCTGCATGGTGAGATACAGAACTCTTGCTTTGCAGGCAACAGGAGCTTTATTATTATTATTATTCATAAATACTGGAATAGTGAGGTGAATGTTAGTGGGAAGGAAGAGAGTAAATTTCCACAGAATGTTAGGAAAGATATGGAAAGGAAATTAATAACATACCAACTTCATTTAGATACTGTATTTTCTAGAAACTTCTTCCAGCTCCTGCCCACCCTGTGTTTTGCTCTCATTTTATGTCATCAGAGGTGGAATCTATTGTGTATATAATAATGAAATAAAATCATCACTTAATAATTACTTGATTTTTATATTAAAGAAAACACATTCTTTAAAATAATGGTGGGTAATGTTGGGGTTCACTATATGGTGGTAGTTCTTTATACATTTTCCCATACAACAATTGAATCTGTGAATATGGATATCAAGGAAAAGCAATGTCATTATGGGTGGAAGATAAGAATTGAACTTGGTCTTTTTGATTGCACAGAGGTTTATTTTGATCCAGTATCTGCATCACTGAAGACTAATTTGAAGCAATAGAGCAATCATGTTGGTAGCACTGAAACATTAAGAAATTTACTACATATTACTGAAAGCATAATTTTGGGTAAGATTAGATTATGAATGATATTATCTCAGGACTCATGCTTCTGTTATTCAATAATATGCACATGGTCATCCTTCATAAAAGGATTTTTAGAATTGAGGAGCCACAGATTAAGCTATCTTCTGAAACAAATTAATAATTTTATGACATGGGGCCAAAAACCAAAAAAAGAAAAATGTTGGTCTATCTAAACCAATAAGCTTATATTCTAACTCAATATGGGTATGAAGCATAACTTTACAATAAACACCTGATTTCAAAGCGATTAAGTATTTTTCCACAAACTGAAAGAGAATCAATTATTTTGATAATATTTTGCTTTTTAAAATTAATAAAACTTTTCCTAAAATCTGTACAGAATAAAATTGAAACTTTCATAAAATTTGGAAAAATAATAATAAAATTTTATTCTAAAAGGAATAGTCTTCTATAGGACAGAGAAGACTAGGGAACAGGTTAAAAGCTAAATAAGTTCAGGTTTTGAAAGCTGTAGTTAAAAATTACAAAATCCGTGAAGCTTTTAATCAGGGGTGGGTGTTTAACACTGAATCTAAAGCAGTTTTTAGATACACTGGTGAGGGGACAAAAAGTAGCAGAAGGCTTCATAGTTTTTTGACAGGCAAAATAATTAATGGATATAACCACAGAGTCTAGGCTACCTTGTGTCTTGTTAAGGCAAAGATGTTTATTGTGTTTTGAGGATCCTAGAACACATTCCAATGCGAAGTGAAAACATATGTGTCTTGACATTTCAATTTGTTTTCAGTAACTCTAATGAACATATAAATGGCATGGCAAAATCTGTTCACAAACCTTTATTTTTCACTGGAGTAAAAATGTATTGCATACAATCTATCATCTCAATAAGTTTGAATGTATGGCACAATAGTTTTAGATACCTTGTTGTGCTCACAGTTCTCATATTGCAAACCTGAGATTCTGTACCCATTAACTACAACTCCATTTTCTGTCATCCTGCTATCCTTTGCAACTATCATGCTACTTTTTGTTTCTAAGAGTTTTACTGCTTTATATATCTTATATAAGTGGAATCATGCAATATTTATCTTTTTTTTGTAACTGGCTTATTTCACTTAACATAAGTCTTTGAGTTTTATCTATGTTGCAGCATAAGACAGGATATCCTCAATAGAACTTAGAATGCTATAATTGCAATGGTATATTTCTTTAAAAGTTACTTAAGAAATCAAGAGATTTTCTTTTTACATTTTAAAGCAAAAAAAAAAAAAATTTTTTTTTGTAAATGATATGCTGTGTGCCCAGATATAACAGATGCTTTCAAACTTTTACTTACAGGTCACACATATTATGAAAATGTATTTACTTATATGGAAAGTAGTTAATGATTTTCTTCCTATTTGGTGAAATATTTCCATAAAAAGTTTACAGTATACAAAAAATAATGTCGGGCAAGTGATATTTATAAATGAATAAATTAAGAACTATCTCCCTGCCTAAAACAATATGGATGATTGCTATGGGTTGGATGTGGTTAGTCCCCATGAAAACTCATGTGAAGGCTTATTTCCCCAAATAATAGCAATAAAAGGTGGTTAGACCTTTACAAGTGGGGTCTAGTAGAAAGTGTTTAGGTCATAGGGCTACCAAGGAATTAACATACTTCTCCCAGGATCTGGTTAGTTCCTGTGAGACTGAACTATTTTGAAAGAGTGTGAGCCAGCCCCCTCCACGTTCTCTCATTTCCTGTCTTAGTATATGATCTCTCTGTCATGCTCTTCACCATGTGATGTCATCCACCGATGTTATAAAGCCAAGAGACCCTCCATCGCTAGAGATATAAAAAGTGGAACCACCATATCTTAGACTTTGATTCTTCAAAATCATAAGATAAAATGAACCCCTTTTCTTTATAAAATACCCAACTACAGGTATTTTGTTCTAACAAACAAAACTGACTAAGATAATCATTAATAAACTTTGTAGAGAGTTTATGGTTGATCATCTCTTATCAAACAAAAGACCTCAAACTGATTTTAAGTTTTCAGTTAGGTTGAATAGCAGTATAAATCATTTTCTAAGACCAAATAACTTGAGTCATTAATTTTTGCAGAGGATGATAACTCTATTTGAAAAAGCTTGAGCTAGGGGGAGGTATGGAAATAGAATAATTTAGTATATACAGATCTATAATTTAGGAGAGTCTTGGCTTAGACATATTGATTTCTGAGGCATCAACATACAAGTGAAAACCTACAGAATGAAAATAATGGAGTCCAGAATAGTAAACAGAATGAAACTACTTCTCAGTTAATCTGCAATTTGGTCATTTGATCAAAGAATAATTAAGAATTGACAACATATTTAAAGACAAAAATTACACTGGGAAGTTTTGGTAAAGCTTTTGTTGCAACTAGCTTGAATAAAAACTTTTCTTACAGGATGATTTGAAAATGAAATTTAGGCATGCCTTCCCCTATCATTGCAGTTTTTTTTTACCCCCGAACACCTCTTAGCTGAAAATAATTTAATATTTCTTCACTGTGTACATAATGTTTAAACTGTGTGCTTGAAAAATTCTATATAGGTGTCATTCATCTATCATTTAACTCAGCATATTATAAATACTTTTTTTTTTTTGGTCTGCTTTTTGCCTTCAAATATTGTGAAATATTTGAGCACAGGGACGTAGTTTTATTCCTCAGTCTGGCACACTGTAGCAACTTCATTGATTTTATTTATAGTTGTCCATTTATTTGCAGTCCTGAAAAATAAAATTGAAATTGTGCCTGACATTCAGCAAATGTTTACTGTGTTAGCAGTTGACTTAAAAATGAACCCTTTTCTGTCTATGGTGTTTGATAGGATATTGTACACCATCAACTCAATGCTAAGGTACCTAGCCTCCCCAGTGATGAGTAGCTGGTTTCTCCACCTGATTAGTCTTCCTAATTGTGAAATGGTTTCAGATTTCTAAGGACTATAGATTGATTTTATTCAGTTACAAAGAGCAAAAGTGTGTTTTTTTGCTGTTATTGCCATTTCCTTTGATTTGATGTTCATTCTGTTCCAAAGAAATGACTTCATTTATGTAACCATTCCCTCACACACTTGGGGATTTCAATTCTTTTGCCAATGTTTATTTTAGTCTTTCTAGTTTGCAAAATGACCTTGATAAAAACTATAAAAGCAAATTTGGAAATGACTACTTTTACTCTTTCTATATTATCTTTAAGTAAGATACCATCTGTTCCAGCAATGGTCTTAAACTTTCTAATTCTTTATTTTCTATTTTTCCATAAATATGCTTCATGAAAGGGACTTTTAAAAGCATTTTTGTATTTGTTGCATTCTTCTGTCACTCTAGGTTAAGAGTTTTCTGAATTTCTTAAACTCTCTGCTCTTGTTTAATTTGCCCTTGATTATTCATCAAAACTTCTGTTTTTTGTACATCTTTAAAAAATAGATTCAGAAAATAATCATGCTGTCTCAACAGTTTTGTTTGGATCTTCACTGTTTTTTGTTCTTGTTTTATATATTTTTACTTAATTGATTATCAGCTTTGAAAATAAGACTAAGTTAATCAGAAACAGTATCAGTTAAATTTCAGTACCCCAAGGCCTAGCAGTAACTGGAACTCCTGCCAACATAGGTATTAAGCCTGGTATATGTGCGTTTTTCACCAGAGTAGAAGTTTAAAATGTGCACTTTTTAAAGCACATACACTTACTTTCTCATTTTGGATGATATACAGCATACTGCTTGTTAGAAAAGGTTATTTATAAGATTTTTAGACACCTGCAATGCAATCTGCTTGAGGATTATTACAATAGCCTGATTTAAATATCAATTTTGTCAGTTTGAAGAATTAGATTTCTACAGTATATCAAAATTGACTTCTGGTTCTTAATAAGATGACAAACTAATGTGGGCTGCTGACTCTTCTCAGTTGTAACCCTAGAGATGCTGTAGGAGGGAAACTGACACAATTGCAATACTCATGAAATTTTTGGAAAAATCCTAAGAAAAAATAAGTGAATTGGGTCTCAGAAAAGTGGAAAGCTGCATCCTGGAGTGGGGAGGGGAGTCCTATATACTAGGATATTGGAGGGAGAAGGGGCATATGTTTTAGCATGTAAGATTTTGATCCTCACCTTGCACTAAGTCCCTCATATATCATCCTCTCACCAATGAGAGGCAGAACATTGGAACTACCGGCTTTATTACATATGGTACAGTGACGAATGCTAAAGACTACTTTCCTGAGGATCTGATAACTAAAAGGACAGCACTGAGTCTGTCCTTGGTGGTCCTTCTCTAGCCCATAAACCAAAGATGATAATACCAAAGAAAAGGGCTCTATACAGAAGGGAGAGGAAGCTCTCAATGAAACATAATATCCTGCTGAGAAGTGTGGAGCATTTCTAAATGGGACCATTTGAAAGAAGTTCTCAAAACTGAGCTATATGTTATACATACCCTGCCCACCTGGAGACAAATTTAAATAAGAGAATATAATTCAAAAGAAAACAACAGATCATTTGGAAAAAGAGGAATTTTACATGAGAAGGGAAAGAGTTGTCAATAAAATATAATAATTCTGAATGTATATTGAAAAGTGCACAAAATTATTAAAGGTCTTTGAAGGTTTTAGTATGTTTGTCAAAATGATAGTTTTGGATAACACAAAAAATTAATGAAGATTTGAATAATTAATGATTACCTAGAATAAATAGATATGCATTTACATTAAAAACAAAGTATTTATTGAGCACATTTGAAATTTGAGAACATTAAGCAAGTATCAGAACATAATGCTATACCAAAGAAACTTCAGATTACAGCCTAAAATAAAAATGCCACATAGTGTTTTGTAACAAAATGTGAGACTATTAGATGACAGTAATAAAGGATAAATTAAAAACTAAAAATCATAAAACTTTGGAGAGATCTAAAAATAAATGAAATACAATGTTACTGAGTAACTCTTGGGTTACAAGAGAAAAAACTGAAAGAAAATATTCAATCCTGATAATCAAGTTGCAAATCATGCCTGTGAACAGATATTGACCAAATCAATTATTTGACCTCTTAGCATAATTTAATGTCATTGATCATTTCTTTTCTCTTGAAACACAATTCTTTGCTTTGCTTTTGTGACAGTAGCACTACCTATTTTCTGAGTTTATTTCCTCAGTCTCCTTGCAAGCTAATCTTAATTAATCTCTCATTAAAGTTTCTAAATCCTCAAGATCAATTCTAGACCATGTTCTCTACTTTCTACTACACTACTAGACACACTCGACTATTTACCTGCTTTTAATGAACAGATGCTTCCCCAAATGCTTCTAACTTTATGCTATGTCCATACCATTCACTCTTCTGAGTGCCAAACCCCTATATTCAACACTCTGAAGTCTCTGGTTATCTAAATGCAGATCACATTCAGGACTCCAAAGAGCATCCTGTGACATTTGTCCCTTACTCAGATTCCAAATCAGTGTGATGTTGACAATAATAACTAAAACATTCATATATTGTATTAACCAGACATTAATAAACATGACAATAATATGTAGTATATTTTCTATATGCCTAGAATGTTTCTAATAATTAGGCACTCAGATATTCTTTATAGTGCTGTGTAACATGAATATTAACTGTAGTCCCAATTTGCAGACTGTGAAGGTGATGCAGATAGGTTTATAATATTCTCATATTAAAATAATTAGGAAGTTGCTGAGATGAGGTAGGAATCCAAATAGTCTGACTCCAGAGACCTCATCATATTCTGTTCAGTTCAGTTCTATTTCACTCAACACACATTACCAAGCAAAAGCCTAGTCCAATCTGCTCTATTTACTGAATATCTCATATCATTGAGGGTACTTAGATTATCCTAACAAATAGTCCCCTGATGTGTAAGGGTCAAGTCCACTAAAATAATGCTTAGTTCAGAAACTATTCCCAGTTTGGGTGTATGTGGAGAGTAGCTGCTCCTTTTCACATGATGGTCTGGGATTCTGTCTAGTTCTGACATGTGATTCTGCCTTTCCCTAAGAATTTATTGCATCTGCCTCAGGTTGGTAAAAAATGGGAAGAACATGGAAGAATACACATTTTATGAGCTCCTTTTGGAACTTGCTCACATCACTTCTGTTCAAATGCCATTGGTTAGAACTCATTCAGTAGCCCACACCTAAATGAAGAAAGAATGAGGAAATTCAATCTAGCTGTCTATAGTCACTGCTTTATAATGTACATTTCCATTGTTTTTCATGTTGTTTATCTACACAGACTCCCAAGCAGTCAGTATAATGTTTATTTGTTTTTTAACCATTTCTAGATTAGTCTCTCCTTTTAACTCAATTTATCATGTCAAAACTCTTTAAATTCCTTTATGTTGATTTTGAAAAGAACTAATATTATCCCTATTCTGTGCCCTACAGGTAAGGACTGTCTTTGAGTTTGTAAAAGACAACTTGCTCCATCTAACCACAGATTTTGTACATGCTGGCTTATCTCCCTAGCCTGTCTCCTTACCTTCCATCTGGACTAATTCTAACCCTTTGATTGTTAAATCTATCAATAAACTCACTTCATCAGGGAAAGCTCCCATGGCCTCTCTGGTTGAAGTATACCCAAAATTTTAGAGTGCTTCTCTCATATTCCTGATGAACATTTGATATTCTTCTTCTACTTTTTAATTTTACCTAATTCATTCTAATAATTTATTGCACACTTGTATGCAAGTTTGACTATTCCAGAATAAAAAGAAAAATATCTGTTCTAGGTTTTTATTTTATTGTGCCAGCACCGTGCCGGCCTCATTTTCAAGGTATCCAAACATGTCTGTAAAAATTAAGTGAATTGATATTTATTTATTTATTTATTTATTTATTTATTTTATTGTTCTGGAGATTCAACACCCAGAGCTTCATGTATGCTTAGCACATGCACCATCACTGACCTCCAACCTCAATACCTGTTACTTAATTTTCTACTCCGTAGTTCTTTGTTATATGCCTTAGATATATGGACTGTCTTTACTTGCTAATTCATAGAAAATGAATGGTACCTATGATTAAAATGTGAGTGTTTTCCAAATGAGTGAGATCATGAAGACCAAGCAAGAGAAGTAATTTGCTGGATCCAGAAAGATGCTCAGATATTATCTAAATAGTCACATATCTTCTTTCCTTAGTTTAGATATTTGCTATTTTACAAGATAAAGACCATTGGTAGGTATCCTTCATTGAGTATTTATGACATGCTAGGAAATCACAAAGTGTGTATATGAATTATTTGTTTCGATTTTCATAATAAAATGCTAATGACTATTGTTCTATGAAGAAATTAAAGAAAGTTTGAATGATTTCCTGAGGATCAGAGATACTGATTTCAGGGGAGCCTGAACTGTAGATCTATCCATAAATTCTTTCCTTGTTGGAGACTACCAAGTAAACTTCCCACCTTTCACTACATGGGATGTGTGATCCGTTTTTCATACCTCGAAGAGGTGCAATCATTGGAGAAATATCTATCATTTGAGGTACAAAAGAAATTATTTTCTGAAACTTCTTTTTTCCAACATTGTACATTATAACAGAGTAAGCTAAAATTAAGAAGCTGGTATGTTTGGGTACTACTTCTAAGAAATGTGAAAAACTGAGAAGCTACATTTAAGTTTCAAGTCTCACTAACATCATGGTCACATTCCCTGTAGCACATACACAATCAGCAGTTTCCCAAACTAATTTTTAAAATTTTTTTGACAAGAGCTATATTTTCCCTTTAAACGTTTTTATGAGAAACAAATTTTTATTGTTCTAATCTAAAGTAGCAGAAGCTAGGAAAATTCCAGAACCAAATATTGATTTTCTCTTGAGAAGTATGTACATAAAAGATCTCTAAGTCTATGATAAAGAGGTTAAAACCAGGAAGACTGTAGTTTTCATGGGGCTTAAGGAAAGCTGTAAAAATGTTCTTCATTTAAAAAATATGTATACATAAATAAAATACTAGAACTATTCTCTAGGAAGGGGAAATTTGTGTACTGAGGTTCTAAATTTTATGGTGTAAACCAATGCTACATTGAGGAGATATGAGAAGACAAACTAGCACAACTCAATCTCTGAGTCTGATTTAATATGTAGGTCCCCTAACTTTTAGACCCATTTTGTTAGTCACACTATCTCCAATTATTAATGTGTTTATCTAATATATCCTGGATTGTGTTTGCACTCTACCACCTTGTTCAGAAATTAACCTGGTGATATGAGTTGTACATAAAAGAAAATGGCCTTTTAAATTACAAAGAATACAGAATCACTACTTTTCCTCACCATCAGATTTCTAGAATAGAAACCAGGATAGAAAGGAAGAATGGAAGAAAAATGATTGCTCTCCCTTTCATATCCAAAATGGGGAATTCATATAAATTTAGAGAGGATTATTTTGTGCCTCTTCTAGTACAAAATTCTGCACTTCTACAAGATTCAGGGAATACAAAGATGAAAGAGATAAGCCCCATGCTCTACAGCTGAATCACTTAACAAGGAGGATTAGAAGAAAGAATCTGCAAACAGTGGAGATTTCTCTTATAAGTAAAGGTGGCAATGACTGTAGGAGAGAGTTCCAAACAGCTGTTGAAGGATGAGATGAAATAGAGAAGCCACAGGCATTTGGACAGAAGGTGCTCCTAGCACAACACAAAACAATTTCACATAGTCACGGATGTTTGGAAAGTGAAAGCTGCAGACAGACCACCCTGTGTGTGATCATCTGAGATGCATTGGCTCAATTTCAGCAAAACTGTCATGCAGCCTCAGGGACAGATCCATAAAAGCAAAAGCTGAAATTGGGCAATAGGTTATAGCTTCACAATTCCTGTTTAGGAGAAAAGGAAAAAGGATTGGAAAAAGCCATATATTGGTATGCATGAAAGGGCATGAAGTACGATTTCATCAAATGTGTAATAAAATTCATAGTGTCAACATCTTCTAAGAAAAATAAAGCTAAATCAGTTCTCTACAGAGAAAAGTGTTGGACATTGGGTTTTTTTTCAGTTTCCTTAAAGCTTGTTGGCAGTATTGCTATTGACTGCAGCCTGGTCTTTGAATGTTGAGGACTGATAGTGGTCTAGGATGCATGTAAATCATCTCTTCAGTTTTCTCAAAATAAATTGCTGCCTTTCTTCATTCACGGACCAGTAAGAAAGGGCAAGACACACATATTTCTGTTTGATGGGTATTTTTTAAATTCTATTTATCAAGTCAATTTTACCAGTCTTCATTTAGCAATTGTCTTATAATTGATCTGATATATTTTTCATTTTTAATATTTGGCATCTTAGAAAGAGAATGGCTAAAACTTGAAATTATGTATTTCATGAAATATTCATATGTATGTATATATGAACATTGATATAATTGATGATTAATCATCATGAATTAAGGGACTGGCTTTTAAATGAGCTTCATGAAATAAAACGATTGTGTTTTTGGAGTTTTCTTTTTTTTTTTTCCCCCAAATAACAGGAAGTTATTCAACCATATTTAAGTTGTGGTGAAAGAAATAAAAGAAAAACTGAGCAGGGAGAAGAGAGGAAAAAAGAAAAAAATGTGGAGGGAGGAAAAGATGGATATGTTATATAAGAGAAAGGAAGAAATCACAGTTCAGTGAGATATAGTTCAAATTCTGGAGACTAGCTTAAGAACTGCACAGCTATTGGATTCCCAAGAAGATATGACTGCAAATTCTCTTTCTAGGGGTAAATGGCATCCAATCATAGCTTCTCTCTGAGTAACTGCAGCCATTCTTGTGTCTCTACAGGATGGTTGTCTCTAAATCTCTATGTACACAGCTGAACATGCGAGCCCTAGAAATAAAACTTGAAGAAAGAATCAAGTTCTCCTCTCAGATACCAATACAAATACTTCTGATGACGACTCTCATTAGTCCAGTTTGTATCAGGTGCTTGATCCTCCTTCCCTTCAGGGAAGAGATAAAGGGTCAAGAAATGTCAGGGACATTTCTCAGGTTCTGGAAGAGTCCTCAGAGATATGGAAGTGGGTTTTATTATGTATAAATAATTTAAGCTACAAGTTTTAGTGATTATACTTGCATATGTGAAATTAATAATGTGCATGTATATAAAATCTCACATGCACATATGCAGTAAATGCCAATGAAAAATGTTCTTTGAAACTAGTTCTCTAAACAACATATACTCAATTAAGCCACTGATATATTTTTAAAACTTTCATAATTCAATGTTTTAAATTGGTGTATAAAAATCGCATTGCCTTTGTACAACATGAAACTTTTGTATGTGGATACATTGGGGAATGACTAAATCAAGGTATTTAATGTAAGCATTATCTCACATACTTGTTAATTTTGTGCATGATAAGAACACTTAAAATCTAAGATACTGATTTTTTAAAAAACAATTAATGTGGAAATTTGATGTGAAATTAAACTGTTCATACATAAGTAAACAAATTGGTAAATTTTGTCATTATAGTCACCTGTATACAATGAATATAGGACAATGAATGTATATATAGGTTCCAAAATGTTCCTTATATTTTTTCTGTTATCTCTTCCCAGGTATTCCGTTCCATTTTTAATATTTTCCATTGTTAAACAATTTGTATTGTCTAGAAACATATATGAAAAGAATAATGCTCTACCTTTTTCTATTTTCTTTCAATTCAATTATTTATCTTCAGATACATTCATATTGATGCATTTAATATTTCATTCCTTTAATTGCTGAGTAGTATCTTGTATTGATTTTCTAATATTTGTTGATCCACTCACTTATTGATGGACATTTGGACTAGTGCCAGTTTTTGGAAAATACATCAGACCCATTAGGTACAGGTCTTCATAAGAACATATGCTTTTATTTTTCTTGGATAGATACCTAGACATAGAATCCCAGAGTTTGTTTTCTAAGTTTTCAGTCTCTGTTCCCGACAATAGTTTGTGAACATTTTCCTGTCTTTAGCCTTTCCTGCATATGGTATACTTAATTGTTCATCTTACTTTCAGTCAATCAAATGTATATATGTATATATAGATAGTCCTATCTCATTGTAGATATCAATTACAAGTGTTTTATGATTAACTATGTTGAACTTTTCATGTAATTATTTCCAATTGATATATTTTCCCTATCAAGTCAAATATTTAACCCACTTAAAAATGGGACCTTTTAAAATTTAGATATTTATTTGTAATAAAAGTTATACATAGTTAAGTCAAATTCCTAGAGGTAATAGACAATATCACATTTGAAAATGTGATATTTTGATACATATTGTGAAACGATTAATAAGAGTCAAGCTAATTAACACATTCATTCCACATTTACCAATTTTGCATGCCTGGTGAGACCACTTAAGATGTTAAAGGAACCTAGGAGGTTGGAAGGGAAAATACTAGGGAACAGTATGTACCAATTTACATTGTTATATCATGTGCATGTACAAATGTGTAACAGTGAATCTCACCATTATGTATAGTTATACTGCACAAATAAAACTATGGAGATAGAGAAAAAGATCTGAACTCTTAGAAAATTTCCAGGCATATGAAAGTAGAATTAACTATAGTCAAAATGTTGTACATTAGGACTTTAGTTTACCTATCCTATGTAATGACAACCCATGTACCCTTTGACTTGCACCTTCCCATTTCTCCCTTCTCCTATTCCCTTAGTAACCACCACTCTACTCTGCTTCTGTGAATTTCACTTTTTTAGATTCCACATTTATGTAAGAAAGATCATGCAGTATTTTTCTTTCTGTGTCTGGATTATTTTAATTAGCATAATGTCCTCTAATTTCATTCATGTAGTAAAAATATTTAGTTGTTTGTGTCCAGATTACTGATTTATAAGATTTTCTTATATATTAAACATTTGATTTTCTTTTTTGTTAAAAATAATTGACCAAAAGGAGAGAATCTGTACTTTGGCTTCTTGTTCTTTATGCAATCTAGTTTGCTGATATTTTATTTCATTTTGAATTAATTATTTTGCCAAACCCAAAGTTTGGCCAAATCCAGGGTTTTAAATAAAATTTAAAATTTTATTTCTTACCTTTGTATTCACTAAGCATTTGTAGTTAATTTTTAATGTAGTATATGTTAAAGATCGAAGTTTTTACTTTAAATTTTTATTTAGCAATCTAATTTTGTCATTATTATCTTGTTGAAAATTGATAATTTCCACATTGAAATGCCCTGGCATGGTTTTCAAAAATAATTGGCCACAAATATGTGCTGTTGAATCCCACCAATATATGTGTCTATGTTTGGTACTGTATGACACAGCTGTATTATTGTGGTTTCACAGGAAGTTTTGAGGTCAGGTATTTGGTGTTATAAAACATAGTTGTTTTTTTCAAATTTTTTTTAATGATCCTATCTATATGGCATTTCCAAATATATTTTAGAAGCAATATGCATGAGTAATTTAATAGTTTGGGTTTAAATCAAATGTATAAGCCAATGGAAGGCTATTGACATCTAAATTATATGAAGTCTTATGACCCACAAACACAAAGTACCTTTTTATTTATTAAAGTTTTCTTTCTCTCAGATATATTTTTATAGTCAACATATATGTCTTATTTTATTTTGCTAGTATATCCATATATATATGTCCAAGAATTCCAAATTTTTATACTATTATGAGTAGTATCTTTTATTTCAATTTCCAATTATTAATGTCTGAACTACTCCAATTCTTTTTTCACAAGAATATAGCCATTGCAAGTTAATTTTGATAGGGACATAATGTACCTTTTTAAAATTTAATTAGTTTATATTTGAAGATATATTTTTATGAACAACATATAATATAGTATAGTGTTGCATTCTTATAGAATCTGACAAGTTCTGCTTTTTAAAGGCAATTTCATTTGAAATCCTATGTAACTGATGTGATTATTGATATAGTTGTATTTATATCTAACTAAAATCTTTCCATCTATTATCTTTTTCATATTTGTTCTTTTTTCCTTTTGCCAGTTCACCAATTATTTTGAACTAATAGAACAATTTTCAAGATTAAAATTCATCTCCTTTATGTACTATTTAGCTAAACTTTTGTTGTATTTCATTCTGATTTCTTAAATTCTATAGAATATGTTAAAAATGACACATCTACATTAATAAATATTATACAACTTTACATACATTTTAAACTAGAACACTTTCTATTTTTCTTGATTGTTTTTGCCATTTTTACCACTCTACATGGCGATATTCATTACACCACAGTAAGTCGTGATATATTTTGACCATATGCAATTATCTTTTAAAGAAACTTTAAAAAATAATTTGTATTACTCCGCAAAATTCTACGTTCTGTTTGCTCTTCATACCTTTCTTTAGATCTGGATTTACAGCTGATTTCCTTTGTCTATTACCTCTAGGAATTTGACCAACATTCTTGAAGTGCAGATCTGTGGCTTTGCTTCTGAATTATTTCAGGATTTGTATTTTTGTAGCTAGAGAGCCAAGTTGGTGGCTGCTCCTTGGCATGACACCAACAAAGCAGACAGGCAGCTTCTGCACAAGGTGGGGGAACTCAAAAAAGGGTGGGGGACTTGGCTGGAACCTAAAATTTAATATTCAAAGTCTACGGGGACATAGGAGGTTGGATATTATAAAATAAGGATAAAATCCATAGCAGCACAGCCACTGCCACAGCTTGGCCAAAAGCTCCAGCCAGAGGTCCCTCCAAGAGCATAGTAGAGGGATAAGGGAATTAAAGGAACACACATTTTTGGGAGGCCCAAGGCTTGTCTGGATAGGGAACCTTTAGAGACAAGGGTATTGCACAGAAAACCTGCAAGATGTACTGCCAACTCTCCATGCAGCCTGAGGAGGACAAAGGAAAGAACCATTGCAGCTGCAGCTCAGGAGCTGGCAAAGGAGGAAGCCGATTCCTGGCAAATTCCAGTTTGGCCCAAAATGCAGGGCCTACAGGCCCAGTAAACACATGATGCAAGACATAAAGTATGCCTAAGTGACCAGGGAAAATCAAATGTGGAGATAGGCTTACACAGGGGAAAACCAATCATGGGAACCAAACCAGCTCTATGCTTCCTGCTCCAATCCGACTGCTTACAGAACCTGAGAGGAGAAACACCTGGCCAACAACTTGGAATGTCAGGGGCAGGAGAAATTGTTTGAAAACTGAACCTAAGACTAGGAAATGTGGGATCTGCAGGTGATATAGGGGACTAAGAATTCACTCACCCACCATACTAGTGGAACCCAGCAGAGATCCCTGGAGTAAAATCTTCCAGCGTGCACTAGCAAGTACTGGGTGATGGAGGTGTGCTGATTTAACATCTCCAGACCAATTATCATTCCGTGAAAGAGCCTGGAGCCACCTAAGCCTAAACTCTTCCTCCAGAAACTCCACCTATGGGATTACCTCTCTCAGTCCAGCAATCCAAAGAGTGGAGCATCACACTCCAGAAGACCCCACCTAAAAGAGCTGAGAAGAGAAGCTGAGAATATTTTGAACTCCAACCAAAAGAATTCTTTAACTTTTCATTGATATTTTTTCTTCTTTTCTTTCTTTCTTTTTAAATAATTCCTTTTCACAATTTAATTGTGACCTTAATGGTATATGGACATTTATACAATATCCTATTTTTTTTTCTTCTCATCTCTAGCAGTTTTGAAGCCAGTTATTTTGCATGGATTAGGTTTTTTGTACATTAGGATGTTTGGTATATTTTAGTTTGTTTTATATACTTTTATTTTAAATTTTATTTTTTTTAGAAAATTGTTGCTTTATGTATATTTTTTCTCCTACATTTTCCTTGATTCTAACTTTTCTTCTGTGAGCAATTAATCTCTATTGTTCTTTTTTTCACTACTCCTTGAATCTTTTACTTCTGTCTTCTTACCTCCTTCCTCATAATCATCACATCGTATATCACTTCACCTCTCTTCCTGTCCACCATTTGAAAATGTAAACCCTTTTGCAAACTTGCTGTTTTTATTGCAGGCAATAGCTGATCATACCATTTCTGTTTATTGTGATAATCTGTAGATGTCATAGTAGGAACTATTTAGTTTAATTGTTTGCACTGGTTGTTGTTATTATTTGTCACCCCCTACACAGTGAGGTACTGGAAACATTCAGGGACAATGTTAGTCTACAGAGTAGAAACTCTACTGCCTCCAATCCATACTGTTAAATGGGTAGACACACAAACAACATGAAAAAGCAATGAAAAGAAAAATCGCCCCAAGTAAGCCAAGATACTCCAGTAATAGAATCCATCAGCACCACAGTAGAAGAAATGTCAGAGAAAGAGTTTAGAATGTACATAGTTAAACTAATCTGCAAAGTAAAGAATGATGTAAGAGAGCAAATACAGGTAGCAAAAGCTCACTTCAATAAAGAGATAGAGATTCTGAAAAAAAAATTTGAGGTGGAGGAAACAATAAACCAAATTAAGAATTCAATAGAAAGTATCACCACCAGACTAAATCACTTCAGGCAATGAAGATGAAATTTATAGTCTTGACAAAAGAGTTGACCATGAAGAGAAGATGTTAAGAAACCATGAACAGAACTTCCAAGAATTATGGCATAATATGGAAAAATTAAATGCTTGATATATCAGGATAGATGAAGACATGGGGATACAAACCAAAGGAATGCACAATATTTTCAATGAAACGATATCAGAAAATTTCCCAAATTTAAGATGAAAGAGAAAATCAAATACAGGAGGCTTGTAGGACCCCAACTGTGTAAAATTACAACAGACTCACATCAAGGCACATTATCATTAAAATATATTACCTTCACTTTTCTTTCTGAAAAGTATCTTGTCTGAGATTAGCATTTTCCATTCACAGTTTTAATGATTTCAAGATTTTTGCTTCATTGTTTTCTGAGGGCTGTGTATATGTATTCCTACAAGAAATCTATTGCCATTCTTATATTAACTTCTCTAATTTCTGTTTTCCTCTTCTTGGTACTCTCAATATCTTATCTTTATCATGATTTTAGCAATTGTCTTTCACATGTTGTGTTTTGGTATAGATTTCTTCAAATTTACTTGGTTGTGTTTCATTATGGTTCTAGAGAATATAAACTTAAAATCGTCATCAAACATTTAATGTCCACTAGGAATTTAAAAAATTATTTTTAATGTTTTATCCTTCTTTCTCTTTTGAGAAATTTTATGCCATAAGACTCCAGATTTTTTCAAAGCACATGGATAAATTCTTTTTCCTTTTTAGCCTATTTTTTGATGGGAGAGGGCTCTGTGAGTTTCCCTGGATAGGAATGTATACTTAAATTCACTCTGTTTCTCCTGCTGTTTGTAATTCAATATTAATTTAGTTCAGTGTTTCTACATATGTCTTAGACATTTTATTTTTCATTTTGAAAATTGTGATTCTTCCAATTTATTCCAAAATTCTACTTAACAGGCTCTTTCTTTCTTCTACTTCCATTATCATATAGAATGGAGTTATAAAAACTCTTTAAAATCCTTAACTCATGGTTCTACTATCTATGTCATTTATAGCTTTGTTTCTTTTCATTGACTCTTCTTTTTCCTATGGACTATTTATTCTGTTTTGTCCTATGCCTAGTATTGTGGATTGAATGTTTGTGTTCCCTTAAAATTCATACCCTATAATGTCATCCAAAGGAATTGTATTTGGACATTTTCCAGCCAGGAGGTAAATAGGTCATGAGAGTAGAGACCTGATGAAAGGGAGTAGTGTCCTTTATACCATTCTGAAATAATTAAGCCATTTATTCTTAATCAGGTCCAATCCAATATTAAATTTATGTACTTGATATTATTATATTACTATATTCCTATAAATCATCTTGAACTTTTGTTTGAAAAACAATAAAGTTAATTACAAATAATTTTATTTTTTCTAGACTAGTGTTTAATTTTGTCTTGAAGAGCCAGATTAGCCTTTAATTGAAAAGTATATTTTTCCTGTTACTGTGGCTGAGGGAGTTTCTGCCACATCCTGTGTGGATGAGAAAAGGGTTAACAGCTGGAAGACAACAATAGTTGGCTATAAATCAATCAATTACTCATAAACCTCTAATCAATAAACACACAAGAGCCAATATTCTGTTTTTTTATTTAATTTTTTGATTCATTGAACACAAATGGAGTAGAGCTATTGTTTTCTGGTTGTAAACAATGTAGAGTCACCCCATCTGTGCATTCATACTTGTACACAGGGCAATGATGTCTGTCACACATACTGTTATTATTCTTACCCCCCAACCTCAACCCCACTCCTCCCTTCCCTCTATGCTCTCTATCCTTTCTCCATTCTTGCCATCATTCCACCCCACATTATGCATCATCATTTACTTATCAGAGAGACCATTCGACCTTTGGATTTTTGGTATTGGCTAATCTCACTTAGCATAATAGTCTCCAACATCATCCATTTACATACAAATGCCATAATTTTATTCTTCTTTATGGCTGAGTAATATTCCATTATGTATATATACCACAGTTTCTTTATCAATTCATCTATTGAAGGACATCTAGGTTGGTCCCATATTCTTTTTAATTGAGAGGAGTATTACGGGTCTGGACATACCAGTTCTGGCCTCTAACAACATGGTGTAGCCCAACTCTCTTTTATTTACAGTGGTTCAGGAAAAGGGGCCCAGAACAGGATGGGCTTCTTCTATGATGAACAGGATGAGGTGGAGTTAGGGAAGCCATTTTCTCAGGGAAACTATCATAGGACCAGATAGGGAACCAATCACACACAGTGCCACATACTTCCTGGAAATCTGGGACAGTCCTCTGTTGCAGCCAGCTCCTAGAAGTCAGGCCTCTGTGTCCCTTGGTTCAATCTTGTCTGATTCTGCTAAGGATGGTTCCCCACATGTGGCAGCATATTTCTGATAATACTACCTAATGCTGAGTGAATGAGTTTTTCTCATTCCAACTGAAGTGGATGTAAACTGCACTTTGTCCTCTCTGAACTGTCTTTCTCTCTCTTATTTAATGATTTTTTTTATTTGTATAATTTCCTTGCATGGGTAAACTGATCAATGTCAGTTGGAGACTCAAGGAGAAGATGGGCTAATGCACTTGTTTACCTGTTTTCTTCAGCTCTTTTCTATTTGATATTTTACCTCTTGACTTCCAGTCCTCCTCTTCTTTCCTTTTTTATATTTGTTCTTTTTAGTTGTACATGACAGTAGAGTGTATTTTGACATAATATATATACATGGAGGATAACTTATTCTAATTAGGATCTCATTCTTGTGATTGTACATGATACAGAATTTCACTGGTCATATATTCATATATGAACATAGGAAAGTTTTGTCTGATTCATTCTACTGTCTTTCCAGTTACCATGCAGTGGGGGGAATCTCCTGCCACATCCTGCATGGATGAGGGAAAGAGTTTCTGTCTGAGGATGGTGCTGGCTATCAGTTCATCACTGTGAAACATCTAATCAAATAAACACAAGAGCCAATAATCTTTTCAAATGGAAGGGGGTGTGGTAGATTGGGCCATGCCAAGATCTGGCCTCCAACTAGATAGAGAAGCTCACCATCACCATTACTTTTAGTCACACAAGTAAAGAGTGACCAGGAGGGGCTTCTTCTGTGAGGAGCAGGATGGGGTGGAGTTAGAGAAGCCATTTGCTTAGAGAATTAGCACTCCCTCAGGCAGTGAGCCACCTGCACAAGGTCACCTACCCCAGGATATCTGAAACAGACTCTCATGATTGCCAGTTCCTGAGAGTCAGAACTCTGTATCCTATGGCTCAGCCAAGCCTGATTCTGCTAAACATGGATGGCTTCCCACATCTCCTTCCCTTCTTTCCCCTTTATCTAATACTCCTCTTGTTCTTGACAAACAAAATCTCCATTTCCTCAGCTCAGGAATTCCCTTAGGCTCTACCCAAGTTCCTCCTGCCTATGTCACCACCTGGAAGCTCTCCAGGTAGTAAGATGGCACACCCACATTGTTCACACGACTGGGATCCCATTTCTTAGGCATCAGTATCCCATAAAGTATGATAACCCATGCTGAAAACCATTCACTCATACATTCAGCCCACATTTGAGTTGTTTCAGGTAAGAGAGTAGAACAATTAACTCTTATTCCACCTTTTCAGGGACACACCTAAGATCATTATCCTTTATGTTTGCTTTTTTTACTATAGAGATATATAGTTTGGTTTTATTAAGGTAAATTATAAGTAAAACTAAAAACAGCCCAGGGATATTAATTCTTAATACTTCAACCCAAATTTCATATTCTTTTTGGTTTCAAGAATAAATATTCAAACTTAACAATAATCACAAATATAATTATAAATCTGAAATGTTTTTGATGCTAAAATTCTTACATGAGAAAGAATAATTTAGGATAAATCTACGAGACTAGTTAAAATAATTGTGTACAAAATAATGTGACAAGTTGAAAGATACTTATTTTGTTAGTCAATTTTGCATCATTATGACCAAAATATTTGACAAGACCAAATTAGAGGAGGCAAAGTTTATTTTGGCTCACAGATTCAGGTATTTATTTCATAGGGGCCTGATTCCATTGCTCTGGGAACAAGGTGTGGCAGAACATCAAGATAGAAGGACAGGGGAAAAGTGCTGCTCCATTCATGCAGATCAGCTAGCAGAAAGAGAATGAGAGGAAGGGACTGAAGGAAAGATGATCCCTTCCATGCCCCCACATCCTTTAGCCACACCCCACTTACCTGTAGTTCCTACCCAGGTAGCTCATTCAAACTAGGATGGACAGATTATGTTCAAACCCTCATAATCCAATTATCTCACCTCTGAATATCCCTGCATTAATACAGGAGTTTTGGGGAACACCTCATATCTACACCATATTAGTTATATAATGGAATAAAAAAAAATCTATGGGTACATGTGTATGTTCACTTCAAATACCACATAAGTTGATTTAAAACTTGGTTTTCCTAATTTCTGGATGTCTTTGAAACATCTAATTAAAATGATAACTGGGAATATCTTTGTATATCTCTGAAATTTATTGGAAGAGGTCACAAATTTGTGGTACTATTAATAAATAGCTAGTTAAATCCTTGTGAAATGAAAATGTCAAAAAAGATAAAGTATAAAGATTAAATCTAATGGTATGTTTTGGGAAAATATAGTATGTAGACACCAATTAAAAATAAATCATGTAAGAAAACAGAATAATAATGTTTCTAAACTTTATTGTATTATAGAATTAAAAACAGTCTTCTGTAAATAAGAAAACAACGCATATTTTTTATTCTGTAACTCAGAACAGTTTGTTTCTCATTTCTGGATTTTACTATAAAAGCCAGTGTCAGCTGTTAAAAGTACAGAAACCTCTACCTTTACTTTGAGGAAGAGAAAGTAATGCTATTAAGATGGGCCTAGAAATGGGTAGACAAATAAATGGATCATCATGTATTTGAGAAATTTCATATCAGCCTGGAACACACAGTTTGTTTATTTACTGGCTGCTTACAATGTTACAGTTACTGTTTTCAGGGCTGTGATACATCAAAGAATAAACAAAACAGAATTCCTGAACTGCTAGAGTCAGGTCAAGCTGAAATGCGTTAAGATTCAATTCAAAGTGAAAACATAGGTTCTTTATAAAAACAACGCCAATAACAACAACAACAATAACAACAGCAACAAGAGTTTCAATATGGAAACAGAAGAGGATTTAACCAAACAGGAGGTCTTTCTCAGTATAATATTCTGTGTGCTCATGAAGGTCACACATCCACAAAACCAACACAGCAGGAAGTTAAACCATGGGATGAAATGTATGGTATGGAACACTCTGGGTGTGCACAAATAGTCCCTTCAACTCTCCTCTTAAATGTTATTAAAAAAAAAAAAAATTTTCTTTCTCAATGTGCCTTGCAAATATATTGCAATATTAATTTGACTATTCCAAGAAATTTTCCATTACAATGTTAAAGAATAAAAGTTACATCAATATTTAAAATATTTGACTGTGCAAAGTCCTATTTAGGGCATCTACTAAACAAAGTCATGTCAAAATTATTCAATAACGATCATTTTACTTTTTTTATCTTCACAAAACATTTTCATTGACAACTATATTTTATCTATATGAATATTAAATTTTTTGGAAATATTATTTGATCATATGCAATTATAAGATTCTTTAGGTCTGAACTTTCTCCCCTTCTTTCTCTTTTTCTCTCTGTTGCCCTGCCTTTCATACTTATACTACTAATTCACCTGTACTTAATTGCTTCAAACAGAGGTAATAAATTAGAACATCATTAATTCTAAAAAAAATAAACTTTCTTCTTTAGGGTCTACATTTTTTGCATTAGATATCTGTTCTTGCAACTAGACCATTGTCTAGTCATTTTCTGAGTACACAGTTTCATTTTGACAAGCATCTTCAAGCAAACATTCAACTCACAGATTGTAGAAATCTGTAATATTGTCTTGTCAGTGTTTGTGTATTTTAATTTTTTGGTGGATTGGAATTCATAATATTGAATTTATTTGTTCAGATAACTTAAAGCATACACCTTAGTTTAAATTCATATTAAAAATCTTGTTAGATGTGAAAATTATGATTTGGTATTTGTTTCCCATTATTTTGGAACTATTAAATTATGATTCTAATATTGATATTAATTTTTCTATAAGAATAGTATTGAAATTCTTATATATTTTAGCAATGTCTTCCCCATCTATATGGAAAAATATACTCTCAGTTTAGTCTTATCATGTAAAAAGTTGTTCTTATTTATCAATAATTTCCTGTATCAAATTCCAAGAATTTACAGGCAAAAAAGAGATATAACATTTGAGGATAAAGAATGATTGCAGACACTTAATTATACTTTTTAAATGCTCTTTTTCTTGCTTTAGAATAGCTACTCAAATTTCTCTGATGTTATGTTAATTCATATATAACAAATTTGATATTGATTATTCTATTTCATGCTATCTTAAGGAAAATTGTATTTACGAGGCATACAACACTGAAGATGATTTTTGTTTGACAGGGGTCTATATATGAGACATATCACACACTTTGAAATATGTCAATATTCACATTATTCTATAATAAGCCATTTGACTTAATTTTTTGAGTTCAATATCTATTCCTACTAGTAAGCTGATCAATTATGAATACCATTGGATATACTTATTTTCCACAAATAAATGTTTATTCAGTATACTCTATGAACTCAGATATTTTCATCTTAAGCTTAATTTTATGAAAATTATAAAATTTGAAGGATTATTTAGAAAGTATGTTGCTGCTGACAAATATTAATGATATATCTTTTCCTTTGGGTAATTTTATAAATGTCAAAAATTAAATAAAATTCTATATTTCCTATATATCACATGCAGTCTTCCTTCTTAATTATTAGAGGTTAAATTCATATATCTGACCCCAAATTAATTTTTCCTCATATCATGCTGAGAATTAATATCTCAGTATTGTAGGCACATTATCTTTCATAGTATAGCTTCTTTATATAGTCATACAAACCTGAATAGGTCTCTATGTCCTTTGATTTCCTGGAGTGGAGAAGATTCTGCAGAAATTTTGATTCCATAATCAGGTCCTGATACTTATGAGTTTGCCAAATATACATCTGTCAGTCAAAAAATTCTGCAGGGACTTGTACTACTAAAATGGAGAAGATGGAAGCATTCTAGAAATTAAGACATAATGAATTCTGGAGGCATCCCAACTTCTGGATCTGGTATTCTTGAGGCTATGCTGTACTTCTAAACTCAGTGCACTATGGATATGTTGTTTAGATGACCAGTTCATGAAAAAATTCATTCTTGAATTTTTTGTATGCGCTCAATAGCTAGGAGGCCACTTAATCTTTCAACAAGTAAAAGATAAGCCACTTGAAGGATGAAATGGAAAATTAAATTGAATTAGAACACACATACAAAGGTGTGATCAGTGTAGAGAAATAGTACAAGATGACACAGTCAGTACTGTCTTTCCTTTCTTGGAAGTTAGCAAGATTGAAAAGGTTTATCTTATGAACAGTTTTATTTTATGAAAAATAATGGAGTGTGACCACCAGAATCTGAAGACAGTAAATTTGCAGCATCAGGTTCCTCACAGAATTGTTGACCTTTGGTATAGAGAGGCATCTAACCCAGGAAATCTTAAAGGAGATAGCTAAAGAGTAAATACTCAAACTTCATTATATTCAAGTCCTATTACCATTTTTGTCCATTAGCCAAGCCAATAGCTTGGTGCCCAAAACAGTTCTTTCATATTAGTTTTCTGGGACACAAAGAAAGGTGCAGGAAGATGACTACTACATTTGAATGAACACATAGGAAACATCTAGCCAAAATAAGAAAAATATTAGTCTACATCATTGACCAAGGACGATGTAAAATGAAGAGATCAAGGTGAAGAGTAAGAATTAGACAGCAGGAATGAGAAGTGGTATTGAAATTGGAGAAAAACACATGGATGCATTGTCCTGGAAGTCGAGTAAAACAGGACATCAGGGTGGTGAAAGTGATCTACAGTCTCAACAATGCTAACAGATCATTTAAGATGAAAATTGAGAATCAAGTACTGGATTTAGCAACATGGTAGTCATTGATGTTCTTGACCAGAGGAATTTCACTGGAGTTTAGGGAGAAATGCTTATTTAAGATAGATTTAGAAAAAAAAGAAAATGAGGACATCAAACATTTTGAGTAAACATAATGGAGACATCAAAAATAGCAAAGATGGAACAGATTCCTTAAGGATGGGAAATACAGTAGGGATTTAAAAAACAGTTAAGAAATAAGGGCATTTTTTTTATACATGTTAGTATATATGTAAGGAAAGAAAAAATTTGATGGTGCAGAATGGAAATCATATCATCATCATATCATCTCAGGATCTATGCCTTTGGAGCTTCAGGAAATACAACGTTGTTTACAAATACAAACATGGGCCAGGCAGGATGCCATGGACAGGAGTTTCATTCATGGAAACAAGAGGGAAGACACATGTTCTTAGGCAAGTGGCAGATGAGTGAGATTCATTTTCATGTGTTCCAGTTTCTAAGACAAAATGAAAAAGCTTGGAATCAGAACAAGGAAGAAGAGGGTGAAGTACTAAGGGAGTAGAAGTTGTAAAATGTTTATCTAGAAAAATAGATAATCGTATCCTTGAGAAATGTGGGAAGGCTTTACTAGACATTAAGAACAGTCTATTTATGTTGTATGATCAACCAATAAAAGTGAAATCATTCACTGTTATTTGTATTTTCCTCCAGTCATGTTCAGTCACATGGGAGATGTCACAGAATGCATGAAAAGTTGAATTAACATGGGTTAGACACTGAGAATAATTTAAAAGCATTGGGAAAAGAGAAGTGAGGAAAAAAATGGAAGGGTATGATTATTATTGAGCCTAAAGTTTAACTGAGTCTTTTGCTTGTCAGTTTTGATGATTTACTAAGACAACCCAACATATCAGCACTGTTGTGTCCATGGCTGTGATTTATAACCATAAAATGACGCAAAGCAAAAACACAGAGAATGGAACACAGGAAAAGTCCTGGATAAACCCACGTGCAAATGATTCTTCCAACAAGGAGTTGTGACCAACTTTGAAGGTTTTAATATTCTGCTTCTCATTAGGACTAAGTGGGGATTCAGTACTGAGGGTTTCTCCTGAGTCCTGGACATGGAAGCAAGTTCTGCTTGGTGTACACTGGGATACACTTCTATCAATTGTACTAATAGAAATTCTTTGAAAATCCAAGTTCCCAGACACCATTCAGCAGTCAATCTCATGAGAAGGTCTTTTTAAAATGCTGCTCTTAATGCTTTTATACACATAGAAAAGAGAAAGGACACCTTGAAGAGAAAGGAACTAAAAAATTGATGGAAACATTGAATGAATGGTTGAAAGACTTTCAGAGCAGAGAAACCAGTGAAAATTGTTGAAAAGATTAAAATGTGAGAAATTTTTGTCTGACACTGAAATTTTGGAAGCTTCAAACTAGGATTATGGAGCTGCCAAAGCCATCAATAACTGCAAGACTAGAATGAGTGACTGAGATTGGATAAAGGATTGAAAAAAAGGAAGATAATATTTCATGAAATTCGGAAACAAGGATATGGGGAAAAGAGTATATGAAAATCACAAAAAATGTAAAACAGTTGCTGTTATTAAAGATCATATGGATCCAGACTAATATATATACACACATGTATATATATATACACATACAATATATAAGAAAGAAATAGAAGAGAAGGTCATCTGATAGATGATATCATCTCTCGGGAATTGAGTTTTGGTCTTATGACTTGGACTTTAACTGAAATCCAGAAAAGCGCAATGGTATAAAAAGAACCCCAGAAGAAAAAAAAATATTCAGCAGCAATACAAACTTTCTGCAAACATCTTTAGTTCTTTTCATTTGTTAGTAATCTCATCTAATTTTTTATTGTATCATAACTCTCTTCTCAAGACTATGTTGCATGATTTATAGGGAAAAAACGAATGAAAGCTACAATGATAAGCAATAAATACCTTATTCCACAATCAGCTCTAGAGGTATAAAGTTTGCAAGAATAAAACAAACAACCTCTTTTGAGAGAGCTTCACAGAAAGTGTCCTAAAATCCTGGTTTCTTATTGTTTACATAATGCTATGTTATTAGAGATTAATAGACAAATTTGTTTGTAAATTTCATTCATGCAAATTGAACATATGTATTCTTAAACCCTATCTCCAACCAGTTCTGTCTTTGAGTCTTACCTGCATCATTCCCTCCCTGGAACAGCTCTTTTTGCAACCTTGCCCCTTTTAGCAATTGTAACACCAAACTTTGCAGTTGCTGAGCCCAAAGCGTTGAAATCATCCTTGACTCCTCTCTTGGACAATTTCCTTGAGCAATTAACATTGACCCCATCTTTAAAACATGCTTCATCTGCTTAAAGAAGATGAATTTCCTCCAGGAAATCTGAATAAAATATCCACAAAGGAAAAATATTTTTGAAGGCACCAGAATACTGCAGGAATTTTGAGAAGTCAAGATTCCAGGAGGAAGAAGAGTTCACCATGGTGAGTCCATCACTTTGTAGGATGTTTTATTTCTCTGTTCCTCTATCATCTTTTAGTGTGTGGTGAGACTTAGGGGTAACTGGGATGACAGGCAGAAAGTGGCATCAATAAAAGAGGAGAAACCAGTGACACTATTACAAAAATAAAGATTTAAGAGTTCAAGTTGCAGGTTGTAAGGGCAGCCAGAATTTTCCAGACAAGTCCCCTAAGAAATGACAAGTGGGGAGAAGTGAGAATGACATTGCATTTCTTAGCATTGAATCAATTTGTGAGTTTGTAAACTGCCCAGGGCAAGAGGCTTGGAAATGAAACAGAATCAACTGAGAAACACAATGTAGTCTAAGGTGGAGTAACAGTACTTGCCATTTAAACTGACATTAGTTCTAAGACAAATATTGGAAGTATCTTAAGATAAAATCTTTAATCTTAGAAAATGATTAGAGTTCACTGTCCTAAACCTTAATTCAGCTTCATAATGTTGTTGTCCTTTTGCTCTTTCTCCATATCATCCCTTCACATAGTCAGGTTTTTTTTTCCTTTTAATTGTTAATCTTCATGAAAAGATATTTTCCTCATTTATGTTTCAAAACTCCCACAAAGAGGGGTGGGGGCGGGGTGGGGGGTAAAAATAATAACAGAATGTGTGACAGATACCATTGCCCTGTGTACATGTATGAATGCACAGATGGTGTGACTCTACTTTGTGTACAACCAGTGAAACAATAGCTGTACTCCATTTGTCTTCAATGAATCAATAAGTAAATAAAAAAAAAAGAATGTGTATTAACTCCCCCCCCCAAAAAAACAAAAACAAAAACAAAAACAAAACAAAACAAAACAAAACTCCCACAAAGATATTATAAACTCATTCATTCTCCAAGTATATGGGCAGCATTAGCTCAAAACTCTATAGAGACAGAAAGAGGGGGAGGTTAGGAAGCAGCTTTTCCTCTATGTGAAGTAAAACATATATCAAAATTATAATGCTTTAGAGCTGTCTTAAGCTGTTTACTCTGCTAAAACTTGCTCCCAGACAGAGGTTTTGATATTGAGTAGTTATATTTTAAAATGCAAGTTCTTACTATCTAAATGCTTCTTTATGTATTTTTTTTATTGCAGAAGTTGTCTTTGATTACTCAAAGTATCAGGGTATTCTGATTCTGAATGACTCCATTTAACTTTCTGGAGCTTATTTTTCATCATCACTAATAAATAGATGATCTCTAGGATCTGTTCTAAGCTATAAAATATGATGACATTAAACATTTTGTTAACCACAAAATCTTCTATTATGTGTTTTGTTTATGTGGATTGTCTGAAGATTAGCCAAAGTTTCTGTTCTAAAAAAATTTACCATTAAGAAAGATGATATATGTATTTTTTCATTATAAACATAGGAATTATATTGGCAAGAATAAATAAATGAAAAATTGTTATTTAAAATAAATGGAAAAATTGATGCTATATGCCAAGCATATCTATTTATTTCCCTTCCTATTTCATAAAGTAGAAATCAAATGGCCTGAGTAATAACCTACTGCATTCTTCACAGAATAATAATTTTTGTTTGCCAAGTTGTAGAGTATTATAAGGAATCATTATTTAGTAAAACAAAAAATTAATAACCTGTAATCAAAGCTGAAGAAATACTGACACTTTTTCTAAAGTTCTTTTGTTTGCTCATCTGACATTAATTTATTATTATATATCCAATTACTTCAACTTGTAAAAAAACTAAAATAATGTATGTTGTTTTAATCATTAAAGCTTTATATTTTTATTATGGAAAATTGAATGAAAATGCCTTTATTTTTCTCTCTAGGAGACAATTAGAGATGATGAAATAAGGTAAAAACTACATAGAATAAGCCTCAAGTAATCATAAATGATGCATTAATTTTAGCTAAGAAAATTCTCCTTTTTAAAATTGTGTCTCTGGATGTGCTATGTAGGTTTAATTTTACCTATTCCCATTTAAACATTGGAAGAGATGTGGACTCAAGCATAGAAGACTTCAGTTCTAATTTAAGCTGTGCCATCAACAAGCTTTTTGGTCTTTAAAATACCAAACTAATGTTTTCAAAATGGAAATTAATTAATCTGAAATAGAAGAGAGTTAAACTGGTCAATTTTGAAGATTCTATATTACCCAATGTTCACACTGAATCTCCAGGGTCAACATATGTAGTTCAAGTGTGCTGGTGCTTGCCCAATATCAGGAATTGAAATTCAAAACCAAGATCAACTTTTGATTGTTTTATCAGTTTATTCAACAGTTTTTAGCTTTAATATTTTTTGTCACTGCTTTTGAAGAGTTCTGTTAACTCTTCCTTTCCCATATTTCAATGGCTTCTTGGGCATTAAGCCATCATTTTGTAGGTACTGCTGATAGAAGAATCAGGTCAAATTTAAGCTTCCATTCTATATTCCCTGTGACCTTTATCCCTCCCCTTACCCATATGTGCCTTCTATTTGAAGAGGGGACACATTTTATCTTTTATCTTTTTCTCTTTATCTCTTTCCTGAAAGGCTGAGTGGCGTTTTTCAAGAAAGCAGGGCGGGTGATTCTCTTCCTTTCCTGGCACAAAGATACCCCTATTGTTCTTCCCTTGGACATAGAATTCCAGATTCTCTAATAGTTGCACTAGCACCCTTCAGGGTTATCACATTTTCACCCTTTGAAAACTCAAAATATCACCCTTCCCAGTTCTGTGACTTTTCGACTTGAACTGAGCAGTGATACTGACCTCATTGATTCTACAGCTTTTAGGTCTACTCTGGTACTTCTAAGCCTCCATAATCACATGAGCAATTCCTCTAATTAATCCCCCCTCACCTTTTTATCTAGACATCTATCTCCTATGTAGATATCTAGATATGTAGGCAGCCTATTGATTCTATCTCTCTGGAGACACCATAAATGATAAATTTGACTAAGTATGAGTGTCACTCACAAACTATGTATGCAGAAATGGAACTTAGATTTTGAAAGCCTAGGTAAATAGACTTTCTGGAAGCAGACATCTTTACAAAGTTACGGGGTATATTGGGGCTATGAATATGTACATATCTACATATAACACACACATAAACACATATATGCATTTATTTATTGGCATAAAGACACTGATTAGCAATTATTGGATTAGAAAGTAGTATTAAACAACATTTCAAGGGCAATTTTTTTTAAAGTAATTATCATGAAAATTGTAAAGGAAGCACAAAAAGAGACAGTAACAATGGAAAGTTATATATACACTAAAGTAAAAGACATTGATGAAACAATAGAGTAAGAAATTAAGGCTTAAAACATCTAAATATATATGTATTTGTATGTACATATGTACATGAAAGAGGTATGAAAAATGGTGGAATGAGACAGAAGTCATTACCCTATGTACATGTATGATTATATGAATGGTATGAATGTACATCATGCACAACCATAGAAATGAAAATTTGTACCCCATTTGTGTACAACAAATCAAAATGAAGTCTGTGAAAATTAAAAAAAATAAATTTTAAAAAAATTAAAAAATTAAAAAAAAATGTAAAAAGAGTGTACTAGACAGTAGTCACTTAGAAGTTGTTGGAACCAGAATCCAAATACATCTGCCCAACTATGGAGCACACTGGTCTGTTATCCTATGCTGCAAATTTATAAAAGGGGAAGCGATGCTGAGTGTTTCTGTAGATCAGTTGGGATAATACTACATGAATCTATAGTGACTTCTCTCAGGATGATCTGTCAATTGTAATGAACACAGAATTCAGTGGTGTGATGGGAAATAGATTAATATTGAGGTTAAAGGATTTTAAGAATTCAAAGTAATAGAAACCAGTAATATTTAATTATTATTTAATATTTATAATATTTGATAAAGTGGTTTTGGTTAGGGAAAGTGAGAGAAGTCAGAGAAGCAAGTTCTAATCACAGAGAAGAAATTTAACAATCATTCGTTTGAAGGTAACTGTAATCCAGGATTTGTTAAAGGTGGTTAGTTTCTTTGGTGGCAGGAAATGAATCTTGAAAGAATCAGAAAAGAGATTTAGTTTCTAGTCAAGAAATTTTCTTTGCATTAAAGTTTCCACGAAAATTGTAAGAGAAGCCACATGGTCCCCACTCTAGCATTCCTGGTGGGTTATGGCCATCAGTGTTGAAAGCTGGCTTCATACCCCCTTGTGAATGAAATTTTACAGTACCTAGAGAAATTTTATACTTACTGGAAACAAAAATACTCAAACAAAAGTCTAAATGTATTTAGAATCAACCAAATTTGTTTAGGTGTAATCCCCCTCAAAGAAATAAAACAGAACAAAACATCTGTGGAAATATAGAGTAAGAGCTAATTTTAAAAATGTATCTATAACAAATAGTATGAAGGAAGAATTAGAGGCACTTTTATTAAAAAGACAAAGTACATTTATTTCTCTGAATACACCTTAACAGTTGTTCATTTGAGAAAAAAAGGGAATGATTTTTAATTCTAAGAAATCTATAAAAAATCACTAAATGAAATGAATCTAATTATACAGCTAGTAAGTGACATAACTACACAGAAAATAATTACTTCAAGCAATTTTAAAATATTCTAGAGACTTCCCACTTAAATAGCAATCAATCCCCCCAAAATTAGATATTTGTATTAATGACTATAACCTTTTCCTAAGCAATTAGAAAAAGAAGATGATATAACACCTTTAAGAAAAAGCCTAGCCCAAGGTTCTACAGCAACTGATACTCAGCAATAACACACAGACACGCACACTCTCTCTCTCTCTCTCTCACACACACACACACACACACAAGCACCATTATATAAGGAACTATAAGAAACTATATAATTAATAACTACAAATTTAGGAGTATTAATATTACTTAAAATACCTTTCTGATTAATACTAACGGTGTTAACAGTTGTGGTATATGCAATTGCATCTATCATTTTTGCTCTTATAAATATTATTGCTGAAATTCAGTATGTCTATAACAGTCATAAATAAAATTTCTATTTAAAAGTGTAAGAAAAATTGCAATTTAAAAGAAACAAATGTCCTTCAATAAATTTTACTCATTTAATAAAAGTTATACATTTCTTCTCCAATAAAATGTAGTAGTAATAAGATGTTTCATTCATTATTTTAAATTAGTGTTGCTTTGATTGACTGCTCCTTTTTGACTTCTTTTTTCATAATGTTCAGATCAGAAGAAGTCCATAGTTGGTTGTTTCTTAGAGCTGACCTTTCAAGAATTCACTCATATCATTTTCATCAACTTCTTCAAACATAGGGTTCTTTGCAAAAACAACCTTATCCCTGTGTTTACCAGCTCTTTAGAATATTGGAAGTAGAACTAGGATATAGGGACAGTTTTGTGTACGTAGAATTCATTATTTGTGGGGAAAATTATTGAGCCTTTCCAATGAACTCTAGAGATTTGTTTACAAGTCATTACTTTTCCAAAGACTTCCACTAAGCTCTATGTTGTCATGTAGATATTGGAAGATAGAGTATCTTACCAATAGGCAGACTTGTCTGAAAAACTTTCATAACCCTCTGTTTCATGGATTGAAATATTGTGTTAAGAGTAATAAAACATTCTGGAAATTGTTGCTATGCTAAATGCAAATGACCATGTATTTAAGAGACTTGTCATTGTCAAGCATGGCTTTCTTTGTGATATATATTTTGTTGTGTTATCAATATGAAGGGAACAAACAATAGTGTACTAAGCCCAGAAAAATCTCTGCCTCACTCAGGCTTTGTGCTTCAACCTCCACATAACTGGCAATTTTCCTTTAGTCATTTCTTTGACAGCCTGGAGTACTTGTAATAATGCGTGAGTAAGATTTTTTAAGTTACCATCTTATAATGACTCTAGAACATAAAATGAAGCCTTTTCTTAGGGTCTTTAAAAATCGAGTATTTTATCTATGAGATAAATATTCAGCATGGGTACTGCTTCCCAAACAATCCTATTTCATCTATGTACAAAATATTTATTGGTATTGCCTTGTTCATCAATAAGATTTTACAAATGAGACAGTTATATTCAATTGCCTCAATGACAACTATGTTACTCCCTCTGACTCTTTGATGTAACGGTGTATAACAAGACTCTTGAATCATTCAAGCTATGTAAGGTTTGCTTGCAATATCAACATTGCTGATTCAAGACTTTCTGCCACCGGCCCTATCTCCAGCTTCAGGAAAGGCCACTTCCTTAAGCAGATCAACATTTTGAAGAGAAAGAATGATTATCACTCTTGTTCATTGTTCATTCTCCTAGTTATTTCACAAGTTTTTTCTTTAAATAAGTAGATATTCTTTTTATACAGTGAATTATTTTATTTACAAAACCCAGTCCTATTTTGTATCTTATTTAGAGACAGGGTCTCACTGGGTTGTTTAGCACCTCGCTTTTGCTGAGGCTGACTTTGTACTCCTGATATTCCTGCCTTGGCCTCCTGAGCCACTGGGAATAAAATCTTCAGATAAAGAAAAGTATTATGAAGTTGTGTACCAAATTGCCAATTATACCATAATGCATACAATAGCAATAAAGAATGAAAGTTTTGCTGAATATTTATCTCTGTATTGTTTTGTTCACTATGTCTAAGTTATTTTAAAAAATGATTCCTAAATACTCAGCCAGAATCAATGACTTGAACAGTATCCAGTCAAGTGCAGTGGCACATGCCTATAATCCCAGCAGCTCAGGAGGCTAAGGGAGTTCAAAGTCAGCCTCAGCAACCTAGCAAGGCCCTAAGCAACTTCATGACATCCTGTCTCTAAATAAAATATTAAAAAGGGCTAAGGATGTGGGTCTGGTTAAGGACTCCTGGGTTCAATTCCTGGTACCATAAAAATGAGTGTTATTGAAATTTTGTATATTCTAAAGAAGGATATTAAAATCCAAAAATAATTTTGATTATTAACAGGTTTGGAATGGCATGCACATAATTACACTATCTTCCCACTTGAATATGCCCAAGGACGAACCACCGAAAGGAAATCTTGCTTTGGATTTATGATCATTGGAGGTGATATAAGTACAATTATTTGAAACTATTATGTACATACAATAAATAAAGAAAGAAAATAGGCAATAATATTCAGGTCATTAGGAATGAAGATTTACAGTATAAAAGATAGTTAAGTGTAAATTAAAGGGAGCTAATTAAAATCCAATATCCTAAAATTTTAATTAGAAAAGTGAACATATGATTAATTTTGTTTTTATAAAAGTTGTGTATTTATGTTGCTCACTGAAAATTTTGGAAGTTACTGTAACTCAAAAGTAGTGAAAAACTCTAAATTCTGAAAGACCATTTCCTGAGTATCGTTTTCCTATAAAAATGAAACTCAGGAAATGCAAAATAAAAATGTGAGAACAAACACAACTAATTTTAGCTTGGAAAAAGTAGAGTTCAAAATAAAAGTTGAATAAGATTAGGCTCAGGAGGTTGAGGCAGGAGGATTGCAAGTTCAAATCCAGCCTAAGAAACTTAGACCCTATCTCAAAACAAAACAAAACAAAAAAATAGGCTGGGTGTGTGATTCAGAGTTTAAACACCCTGGGGTTCAATCCTTGGCTCAAAAAGAAAAAAAAAAAAAGTGATAATGTGATTATATCATTATATCAGCAGAACTCAAGAGATAGCCTACAGTGGATTCCATAACATAAACAGATGGAATATTTTAGACCTCAAAAATTGTGAAGTGCTTTAAATAATATGAAAATTGATCTGCCTATAATAAAATTTAACTAGAAAAATGAAAGTCTCATTGGTTGTTATTCAGGTTACTAGAATACCATCTAATTATTCTGAACATTTATTTAAATAAAGATATATAAATCAAACAATAAAGATGCAATACTGAAAAAGTGTGTACTGAAATATTCAGAAACAAATGGGATGAGTTTTCATTGGAATAGATGGAAAGTTAAAAAATTAGAAAATCTATTCTTCTAAATTTCTCAAGCTTATATAAATATCACATGATATGTATACCTTTTATAACTTCTAAAGGGCAATGTAAAAATCCTAACACTTTTCAGTTCATCTAACACCATCCACTCCTATCTGCACCTATGCACCCCTCTTTTTACTTAGCATTGGTGCTAAGTAACATCCCCAAATTAAGTCTGGTCTGTCAAGTAAAATAGTTCACCATCTTCTAGTCATTAATTTAAGATATTTTCTGAATAGGATCATGTCAAATAAATACACCATAAAGACAAACTTTTAATATTTTTAAGAGATCCAAAACTGAAATGCAGTAGGCCTCTTGGATTCAATGATCTTGGATGTTATAGAATCCAAGATCTTATGAAATAATAGTGAAGAGACTGCATCAAATTCTCTCCTTAACTTCGTGCAAGAAATGGTGTGCTACCTCTAGAAGGGAGCAATTTTTGTAGATTTAATTTCATTATCAGGTTTAGAAGGAATATCTACCATTTGTCTTCATGGAAGGAAAGTTTCAGATCAAGAAAGAGACACTGATATTTATTCCAAAGGCTTTAAAAGGAAGACTGAAACTAAATTATAAATAAATAAACAGGTCCAATTCTTAAGTATTTGTGATCAATATGGAATTTAAGAGGGTGATTTGAATTTAGGGTCCTGAAAGTATCACAAGAGGAATACTAAGAAACATAATCCATGCTTGTATTCACAGGAGGAGATGATACACAATATTAAATCATAATGCATATCATGGTAACTATGAAAATATGTTGTATTCCTGAAAATTGCTGAGAGAGAATATTCTAAATGTTCTTACTACAGAAAAAGTGATAAGTATGTGAGGTCATGAATATGATGTCTTGATTTACCTACTCCACAATGTGTGTGTATGTATACGTAATTATACATACACATATATAAACATCAAGTTGTACACCATAAATATATGAAGATTTTGCCAACTAAAATATAAAATATATAATATTTATTTAATATGATTTCAAAAATAGTGTTCAAATTTATACTTATCATTTGTTTTATAATACTTCAAAAGATACAGACCTGACTACAGTGCTCAGAATCATAATATACTGTATGAGGGAAGACTGAGGACCTTATTGTAGAAAATAATTGGTTAGGAAAACCAAGAGCTACTCTATCCATAATCTGAAATTCCTGAAAATAATGTTCAAAGATGGAAAACTTCATTACTAACTGGTTAGTGCTAGGTACAGTATATTATGAAGGACAGCATTTGACATGTCCCAAGTTTCCTCTAGTAATCAAAAAGACTCTGAAAGGAAAAGGAGATATCAAAATTAAGTGAGTAAAAATCAAAACAAGAAAGGAGACTATTGTGACTTAATGTGAACCTGTTACATCCACCCACACATTCTCAAGTTATTAGGGCTTAGACTAACTTGCGTTTATCTACAAATAGAAGATCTTCTAAAAATGCTAATTTTGTTAAATGCATTCATGAATATGTCAAAATTAACCCCACAACTATGTAAAACTATAATTCACTGATGAAAGCATAAATTAATAAAAAAGTTCTCTTGACAGCACACAGAATGAATAACAAACCTTACCTTATCAAAGGTTTTCTATATACATTTTACCTTTTCATAATATTGTGGATATATCACTAATTCAACCCACAGTCACAGGTAAAATAATTTTGGTAACTAAACACTCTCCTTAAATACTCTCCCTTATTTATAACAAAAGATGTTTTCTTCAGTCAGTATTTTCTAATGTACTGCTATTAGATATAAGAAGGCTGAGGTGAAAATATAGAGGTAGAACTGAAAAATCAGCAATACTATGCAAGATGAGTCAACATTTCATCTCAAATTTGAAGGGCTGCATATTATTTATGATCTGTGCATCTGATACATTTGCTTCAACCCACTCTGAATTTGATCTTTATAAGTATACTATCCATTTTGTCTTCACTTTGAGGGCTGAACTGAGCCATTACCACAGACGTCTGGCTTCTAATGACCTCCAATGAACACAATGACTACAGTTTATTGGGTCAATGATCTGTGACCAGAAAAACAATCTAAATCTATTTTGACAACATGGAGTAAGTGAATAATTCTCTTTAAAATATTTTTTGAGAAGATAAAGAATAGAAGAAACAAAACATCTCTTTAAAGTCTTGCTAACACTGTAATTACTGGGTAGGCAGTAAAATAAATACTCATTTTACTGAAAGTCACTAGGTAATAATTGTTTGATGATACAGAAATTAATTTCAGGTCATGAAGCATACCAAACTGTTAATTTCCTAGGTTTTCAGAAAGGATAAAAATGCAACGTGCCTGCCTCCAAGTACATAAAAAAAGAACATTATACAAAGACTGAGAAAATACCAAGTAGATCAATCCCGCTGTTAATTATAGAATTTTACTGGAGCTTTGCCTTTTTACCAAAACAAATTACTTGGAAAAAATATTGTTAAGGGACATCAGGATACGCTTGACAGTTTTCTTTTTATCCAAAAGGTCATCAGTGTTTTTGATTGGAAAGAAGACAAAAGTCAATTAACTTCTGATCAATAGAAGGTCATTTCTGATCTAGATGAGATGTTTAATCAGAGCATTTTCAAGTGTACTATTTGCCAGTCATAAATATTTTTGGCACTGCATGTAATATCATTAGGGTATATAAAAATAATTATAAAGAAAACCATCACAGAAAAACTAAATGATTATTATAGAAAAAACTAGAGTATAAGAATAATATGTCTATTGTCTTAATACTACATAAACTTATAAATCCTGATTAATGCTAAGTGAATTCAAAGATTTTTTTGACATAATTTTCTTATGTGAGTTTACAAATTTACCAAAAACAGAGTGGTAGAAAATCTAGACAATGAAATGAGAAAAGAAAGTCACAGGGATAGGAGGAGTGAGGGTTTTGGTGATAGCATGTAATTGATAGCATTTTAGCCCCAATTGCATTCACTTCTTGTTGACAATACTGTGAATATGTTACATTATGTTCTATTATGAAAATCATACTGGAATATTTAGTGGACCCAATGTAATCTCATAAACTTTTGAAAGGTTAGCATAAATGTGAGATAAAAAATATGGGTGTGGTTTTAAGTCATTAAATGTTTGGTAATTTATTATAGCAGTTTTATAATAAAACAATCTATGAAACTATTTTAGTGCTACATAACTTTACTCATTTGTAAAATCTCAAGGAAATGAGTATTAAAAAGAATGCCTTTAGTGGTGAATCATGGCAGATGCCTGAAATCCCAGCAACCCAGAGACTGAGGCAGCAGTATCACAAGTTCAAGGTAAGCCTCAGCAACATCTTGAGACCCTTAGAAACTCTGTGAGAACTTGTCTCAAAAATTAATAAAAGAAAAGAAAAGAACTGGGAATGTATCTTGGTGGTAAAAAGGACTTATGATGTATCTCGTTTGTAAAACACCCTGGGGTTCAATATCTAGTACCAAAAAAAAAGTGTACTTTACTGTTTATAAATTTAAATACTAATTTAAAGCATACATACTGTTGTAGCCATGTAGCCAAACTAAGGAAGATTGTAGCACCATTGTCTATTATAGCACTTCTTGATAACCAAATTTTGTCTGGCAACTGCATTAATAACAACTTTCAGCACTCAAAAAACCAAATGGTGATTGCATAATTTCCATTAGCAAAAATTCAGACTTTTTAAAAAACAGAAAATTTTGCATAGTTATGATACACAGCATGATTATTTAAGATGTACATATATCTAAATGGTTAATATGGTGGAAAAACTGAACATATCTGTGAGGCAGTATTTTTCTTGCCCATTTTGGCTTATTTCACTATCCTTTAGGAACACACTTGACAACTACAGGAAACAAAATTTCAGGAAGCTTTCTTGTATTTTGCATTCTGGTTGTAATTGGCCAAATTACAAGTCTTTATCGATAAGTGTGCCTGGGAAATGTAGTTTCCAGCTGTCTAGCCTATGTAATACACTAGCAGGAGGTGGGGAGTTAGATTGAAGGATCTATTCATAGTAAGAATTACCAGAATGCAGCAAAGACATTTTTTGTATCTACTTATAAATTTCAAGACAATTCTGAGAAATATTTTAAAAGGTAATACAAATATAAACAATATATTAAAAATCCTAGTTTTGATAAAAAATCATGCTTATGAAAGACATCACTCTATCCTTTATAGTTTGGATTATTAGCTACTTTATAATCCGCAAGGAGCAAATACGTTCACCTAGTAGGTAGCATGACAAGTTGCTGACCTACAGTGCCATCTGAATTTGGATTATTGACTCAGTGATAACTGGCAAATCATCAAACCCTGCAGAACATAAAAGAGCTTTGTAATCTGGAATTTGAGTTAAGATCAAGATGAGAATTTTAACCTATATGCTAATGTGTATGAGAAGCAATGTGATTTAACTTTAACAAATAATTCTGGTTGTGTAAGTTACTGCTCACAGTAGATGCAAAATATGTCAACAATGTTACTGTAAAAAAATCTGTTTTCCTGTTCAATTCTTAGTATTTCAGAGATCAGGAATTGTCATTGGCAAGTTTGGTATTTCAGAAATCTGAGACACATTGCTCACTGAATCAGTCTTACAATCGGCCATTTTGAGATAAATTGAACAAAAGGTAATGTAAATAATATGAGTTGTCACTGTGCTTAGCTAATTCATACTTTGTAAATCCCATACTTCTTCTTTGACTGGACAGAGGTAGTCAAGTAGAAGCCCAGAATGAAAGGTGAAAGTATAATATGTCCTCTGTCCATCCTCCAATTTACTTTATAGAGAATTCAAATATCTTTTTCTCATTATTATCCAATTAATTTTTCACATAGTCACTAGACTTTATTATGTGATGTTAGTAATCAATAGTTAGAAATGTGTCGTTAGAAGTTCCTTGTACTAAGGTACCACATAATAAAATGTGCACCCTCTAAATTGACTAATAGCAATTTTTTAGATATGTATGACATTTTTAACGGTTGTGGTGTTCTTTTGCTTTAAGACAAAAAACATACTAGAAATCATGGGAGATACTAATTATCTACTGATATACCATTTAACTATTTTTGATAAATAATATAAAGCAAGTTTCTTTGGACAGGAATCTTAAGCCATAAGACAAGGAAGAAATAAGTTCAAATCCTGGCTCCTACAATTAGTAGATACTTAAGTTCAGGCAGTCACTTAGTAACTCTGAAACACTGCATTCCCCTCGAGAAAGGAAATAAATTCACCAGACTATGGATATGCATCCAGGACTTCACCAACTTCTAGAACTGAAATGAAGCTTAAGTAAAATATGTAAAATACTGCAACATGGAGCAATATACTAATATTTAAATATATGCTAATTCCCTTTTCCTTTCCTATCCAAATATGTTAATAATAGTAAAATAGTGACTATATATTCCAACTTGCTTATTTTTCTTCAATAAACAAAAACAAATAGCCAAACAAACATAAGTTGATAAAGAATCATGTAGTCCAGGTACCTGGAAGAGAGTAACAGTCTCTGGAAAGGTTCACAGTTGCATGCCAGGTTTTATTATCATTGCAGTGGTTACAGAATATTTGTGTGTGTGTGTGTGTGTGTGTGTGTATGTGTATACTTTTGTTTTGCTTTGTTTCTTCCTCTACATAGACCAGAAGTTTGTGCTGCCAAAGAAAACTTGGATGAACAAGTCTATGGAATCTAAAAAACACTGCAGGAAAGGAAAGCTTTTTTATAAAATACAGTTAGGGGAAGAAGAGAACTGTGAGTCAAAAAGTCTCACCAGTTCAAAACTCCCTGTTAAACAAAATGGGCTGAGACTGATGACTTCATCAGATTTGTAAAGACTTTCATACCTTTCCAGACATTTTTGAATTGTCAACTTGCATATATATGTATATATATATATATATATATATATTTATATATATATATATATATCTCTGTCATTGCCAATTTATCCATCATGATAAGTTGGCAATTATGGATGAGAATAATTCGTGGGATAATTTAGGCTGTAGTATTAACTAGGATAAATTTATAAGCACCACAGGATGAGTTATGCAAGCCAGATCAAAGCAAGAACAGAATATATCTCTTTACTTTCTTTGGTGGTTAACTCTCTTTTTTGAAGTGTAGAAAAACTGAGCTGATGAACACATCCTCTCTTACAAAGACAAACATGGAGATCTGATCTATTTATTATCATGTGACATATATTTAAGTCAGTTTAATAATTAAATGTGGTCAAATATTAATGTATTTGCCAGTGCCTAAGGTATTATATAAAGTATATACATTTTATTAACATACAGATATCTCCCAAAGCAAGGATATGGACATAATTCTGTTCTTTCAAAATAAAAACTTAAAGTAATTCAATTAGTAATCTTCTAGACAATTTACCATTAGGATAAAATAAATGCTAATTAACATACTAATTTTGGTAATTAATTGATATCGAATCAACTCACTATAGTTATTTTGTTAAATATCAGTTAAGAGTTCAAATTCCTTTTAAGTTTAATGCATTAATTAGGGTGATAAAGCACATTTACTGTTTTTCTAGTTGAGATAATTATATGGCAACTAAATTAACTCATTGCTATTCACTTAAGTTTATTACAGTATCATGTATTTAGTGTACAATAAATGTGTAATCTAATTTAAATACTGAAAAGAGCTAAGGTTTATGTTTCTCTAGACTCCTTAAGAATAGTCCATTAAAACTTTTTTTAGAAGGAATTTTAAAAAATTAATTTTTAGTGAAAATTATTCATTTTTACCTAGAGTTATGAATATGTGCATATATCAAGATATGAATATATACTATAACAAATAAATTTCATATTCTGTGGGCTTTGAAATTAGAACTCATACATAAAAATGTAAAAACTATCCTTTATAGATGTCAGTAACTTTAGAAAATCATATATGAAATACATATTCTAAAATAATTCAAGAAAACTTTTTAAAAATTTGTTCAGAAATAAACTTGAATAAACAATGAGTCTTTATAGTATTATAAAACCTAAAAAGGATACAGAAAGTTAAAAGTTACTTAGAAATAAAACACAACATGTAATTAAAATTATGTTTTTTCTTTCAATTTATTTTTTACATATGATCAAAGGTCTTCTTTCAATATTGTTATTTATATCATTATTATCCTTTAAATTTTTATATTTCTAAAACCTAAATTCAAATAAATAATAAGACTTTTTCATTGTTCTTTCCTCATTTAGTTAAGCAGATACCTGTTTTTTATTTACATTATGAGCATTTAGGAAAAATTAAGATTTATTTTACCAATTGTTTATATTGACAATCTGTTTTTGTTTCTGTTTTTGTTTCTTTTTTTCTGAAGATTTTAAGATTACTTGGCATTTCTGACATGGATAATATAAATTACTAGCTTCTATTCAGACCATATTTTCAAACTAAGCCTAACTCTGGTTCTTTTCTGCCCAGGAGTGTTGGGTGAACAAGAAGTAAATGCCCTGGGGAGACTGAACTTATATCATGTATAATATGGGAATGAGTACTCTATTGAGATTTAGAGTAAAAGCCACTTGTGTTAAAATCTGACAACTTGTCTACATTTTGTCCGTGCTCTGAGCCTAAGTTTAAAGGTGATGGATTAATTAAAAGGAAGAAATTTCAAGGCAGCACAGCATTCAGGCAGTGGTGTGGATATTGCTAAGTGCTTTCATATAAATTCACAGTGCGAATTGGACACAAAATAGAGCAAAAATATTTTCAAAACTTACAGTGTTGCTGAAGAAGAAGAAGAGGAGAAGGAGGAAGAGCAGTAGGAAGAAGTAACAGCAATAGCAGCAGCAGTAGTAGCATACATATAATTAGAGTCAAGGAGGGTGTGGTTGCTAAAGAGTATTATTCCATTCCAAAAAAAAAAAAAAAAAAAAATTGTCAAGTACTTTATACCTAGACAGGGAAAATGATGCCCTGAGGGCATTTTAGGAATTTGCCAGACCTTGCCCAGCACAAATTTAAGGATGTAAAAATATAACTTGTTTAAGAGATTTAGTTAGGGGAAAAAAAAAAGAATGACCATGGTCACCCTGCTCCCATAAGACTTCCAGGAAGTAGTTCCCCTTGTTCAACCATGCAGTAGTCAAAGGCTACTGTAAATGTGGTCCAGGTAGGCCCAGTTACTCTTCCTGCTGACAGTAGATCTGGTTATTGCCCAACTGTACTAGTATTACAGGCATATAAAATGCAAGAGCTTCAGGGTCATGGAGGCTTCCGCTGTTAAAATAACAACAACAAAAACCTCTGCAGGAACACGTAATGTGCAGCAGGGTTAAAAGGATTGTGGAAAGTCCCTGAAATTGTGATATGGGAAGTGATGAGAGTAAATTGAAGCTACAATAGAGACACTAGGAGTTAAACATAACCAAAACATGAAACATCTGCCAAGGAAACCTGGCACTGCACATATCCAACTTAAGACAGAGGCCACATGGGCTGCAACTGGCAAGGCCACAGGGGAAGAGGGCTGCTCAGGCCCTTTGGAGCTTATATCTTGCCACCATGTGCTGCAGGTGCTAGGCATAGTACTATGGCACAGAGCCATAGTGCTGTTTGCTCTGCTGAGTTCTGGGTTTGCTTTGACTTCATCTCTCTTTCCACATCTACATTCCTACCTTTTGGAATTAGAATGTTTACCCTGTGTCATTGTATGTTTGAAGTACATGACTTGTTTTTAATTATTACAGCAGTTCATGGTTAAGAGCTTGCCTTAAGTTTCAGAGGAACCTTTGGAATTCAGCTTAGAAACCATGCTAATACTGTTAAGACTATGGGGACTCTTGAATATGGATTAAGTGCATTTTACATTATGAGATAAATATAAGCCCTTGATGACCAGGAGTGAAGGCTTGCCTGTAAAGTGTCCCTGAAAGAACACGTGCTAAAGACTTGCCTTTCTGTGTCACTATGGGGGTGATTGAAACTAGGATGTGGGATCTGGATGCCAAAAGCTGAGTCACTAGGGAATGTATTCTTTTTTTTTTTATTTTTTGGTATATCCAAAAATTTTATTAGGTCTGTCATATCTGGGAAAAATCCAAATAAAAAACAAACAAGCATGACTAAATTGTTTCTGGTCAACAAAGCTCTGGAGTTTTAGAAAAAGATGTCACCCAGATTATTAATTCTTATTTTGTTCCTGTCCCCCAATTGCTAGTTCATTACCTTCCAACCAAGGTCCAATGTAAAAAACAAAATGAAGCATTAAAGACATGATGAAGGTAGAAATTTCTGAGAGAACAAACCAATCAGAACACACACAAAAAAATCTTACTTGATTCTACTAGCATTGATCCAATTATTAGAGAAAGAAGGTGATGTTTTTATTAACTTATTGTTATTTATCACTTATTGTAGGATTCTGAGACCCCTGAATTTCCTTTTACGAAGTTTTGGGACAGTTAATGGTGATTCAGTTTCATTTATCTAAGAAATCCTAGCCTAGAAATCATTAGCTCTCCCTGCCGCTTCAAGAGCTTAGAGATTATTGAATTTGTCATCGCAAAATTATTCTGCAGGAGTTAAATATTACTTAATCACATATCTTACAAGGGAATGTATTCTTAAAGGGAATGAGAGCATGTTTTGTCCCACTCCCTTTCTCTGTCTCCTTGCCTCCTGATTGCCATGGATGAACAGCCTCCCGAGTCATACACCACACCATGATATTCTGCCTCACCTCAAGTCCAAGATGGTAAAACAAGCTGAACTTGGACTAAAACCACTAATGCCATGAGTCAAAGTAAATTTTTCTACTTTTAAGTTTTTCATATCAGATATTTTGTCACAGCAACAGAAAGCTTACTAACATACCTAATTTCTCATTTTGCCTTAGTAGAACTAAGCAGTATGACTAGCGGTTGTCTGCAAAGTACACAGAAAGTGTCAGGTCTAGATCAATAGGAAGTTCTAGAATTCTGTACTGGCATATGACAGTGGTCAGACTATTAATAAGAATTAAAAAAATTTATTTTCTGTTCCAAAACACATATGCATGTTTCTGAGCAACTTTAACCCTCATTTAATAATTCAGTATTACACCAAAACACCAGATCAAACACCAGATCATTTAGGGCATTCAGTTCTTCATACAAAAGGTATAGATATCTGAGAATAGGTGTACAATATATGGTGCATAAAATATATATGCCAGGAAATATCTCTTCCAATTTCAATTGTGGATGCAGTCCAATTATGGATACATCCTTGGGATGAAAGAAATAATTCATCCTCTACTTAACACTTGACAGAGAAGGAAACATGAAAATAGAAGTCATTAACTAGACCTGATTTGACTTGCCCAAGCCCAAATTAATTAACATTGTGTTATCTTTATTTGAGGACCTTAGATATTCATTTAGATAAGGAAAATCTTCTATAAGTAGAAATCAAATGAAATTTCTTAATGCCATAATATCTGAGTAAATCTATGATGGTCATATCTATGTCAATTTGCCCAATATTACACAGGCATGTGTCATTTTGGAGCTGCAGGAGATTAGAAGATATTTCAGCAAAAAATGTCATCATTTACAATGAAAGAAAAGAAACTGATTTATATGGAAATTAAGTGATTTAACCTGGCATCAGGATTATGACCAATACAAGATCTCATAACTCAAAATATATTAGAAAAATCTTTGAGGTAACAAATAATCCCACATCATATATTTGCACACTTGAGTGTCATCACTAATAAAGAATAAAAGATTAAATATACTGATACTTAAGAATCAATTAGTGATTTTTTTCCAGGAGTAATCCTATTTTAAATGTAGGTAAAATATTGGCTGACATACAGCTATAACAAAAGCATCACCTCACCTATGGGAGAGTACGTTCTATAATAAATAAATTCTGAGAAACAACTAACAAGAGAAACCAACTGTTAAAATGACTAGTTGGCTAGTTATTAACTAAACTGAAAGCTTTGTTTTCTCTATTTGATTACTATTTTTAAGTGATTCTAAAAGGACCAGTAAAACTCTCAACGAGTATAGTGGCTATGGGATAATGTAGAAAGGTAATTACCTAATTGTTCAAAAGAATTTGGGTGAAGTGTATAATCAACATGATTTTTAATGCATAATTTTCATTTCTAATAGACAATCTAAATAATAAGCCTAATTGCACTTTTATTCATCATTGTATTTCATTCATGTGATGTTGTCATATTTAAACACCAAAAAGAAAAGAGAAAAAAAAGAAAGAAAATGAAAAAATATTATCATATAAGAAATGTGAGAAAGCAACCTTCTTTTTCTTCCCTCCTGTGTGTCAACAAAACACAAGTAAATAGGAGATGCACTATAATGATATTCTCAAAATTATACCTGGGATGAAAAATGTCAATATAATGTCACACAAATTTACTCATGTCTGATTTCTTTTTCTGTGTTTTCTTATTCTCCCACTACTGTTAAGAAGTATGATGAAAATCAGTTTGCATTAACTTTTTCCAGTGGTTTCTGCTTGAAACCAAGGTAAGTAGATGAAAATAGAGAAGGCAGACAACACACTGAGTAAAATAAAAATAAGCACTAAAAATACTGAAAGTATATTCTAGGGATTCATTCAAATACCACTTAGTGATGCACTCTCTATTTTAGGTACTACAAAAAATAGTGAAAACATAATATAAATGAAATAGTTTCTGACCACAAGAAGATATTGCAAATGAAAAGAAAGGCTTGCAAATGAATACTATTGATAGTACATCAATACTACATATTCATGACTAAAATCATTGAAACTACTGGGGCAGAAGAATACTTTCATTATACTAGACGATAAAAATAACACAATAAGGGGCTGAGGATACAGCTCAGTTGGTAGAGTGCTTGCCTAGCATGCACAGGGCTCTGGGTTCAATCCCCTGCCCTGCAAAAAAGATAAAATAAAAAAAAAATAACACAATAAGTCATTTTGCCAATGGTGATGTTTGAGTTGATTTACTAATAGTAAGCAAGGAAGAAAAATAGGAATATATTTCAAATCACAGAGTCCATAACAAGTCTTAAATGGATGGGAAATATTTTCAAAGTCATTTAGATAGCAATGAAAGCTGACCCTCCAAATTCAGTTTGTAAATAATGATACAAATCCTCATGATATAGAAGATTGCATTTTCAAATGGTTCTGTGTCTTGATTTTTATGTTTAATAGACTTGCATTCAAAGCCCTTTCATCTAAATATTGGTTGTGGACAATGATGAAGCTACTTGTTATGGTTTGGATCTTAAATATCCACTTAAGTCCATGTGCTGAAGAACTGGGTGCCACAGGGCACTTTCGGAGTTTGGCCCTAGTGTCCTTGTGGAGGCTATAGGGACCCCAGTTTCTTCCTGTCTCTTTGCTTCTCTACCCTGTGAGTTGAGAAGTTTCCTCCAGTGAGCTCACTTCCGTGTTGTACTACCTTGACACAAGTTCAAACTGATAGGATCAAGTGACCATCAACTGAAACACCAAGCCAACATAAGTATTTCCTCTTTTCAAACTGATTTTCTCAGGTATTTTGTCACAGTGGTAGAAATATAACACACTACTTTTTGAATCAGAATTCTTCAATGTAAAATGAAAACAGTAACACATAGCTCGTGTGTAATAATACACAGCTCATGTGTTGCTGGAAGCATTCATTGTAATGTCATTTAAAGCCCCCAATTCTCCACCTGAACAAACTTGTTAATTGTAGCCATTTCTGTATGCCCAAACCAAAAAGACAATATCCAATACCAAATACCACCATCCTTGACTTCTCAGCAACATTAAACATATTTAACTCTCCCTCCTCTTCATGGAAGACATTTTTCTCTTTTATCTAAGATTCTTCTTTCTGATATTCATACTTCTCTGGCATCTCATGCTAGATGCCTTTGTAAATTCATTCTCCCTTTATGGTATTTTTACTTCTGGAATTTATCAGGTATTGGCTTTTTTGTTCTCCTCGTTTATAAGTCTACATTTTTAGTCTTACCCAACTATTTTATTCCCATGATTTCAAGTCATTCCATGTCTAAACAAATTTATACTCAAAGTATAAGAAATTTATACTCAAAGAACTCAGACACCTTCTCTGAGTGCTGTTTCCTTCTCTTAATAGAAAATACATTTATTCCCTTTTCCTCCATCTTTGTAAAGTATGTTACTATCTACTCAGCTGATTCCTCAGTTCTGAAACTTAAATATCAATATTGAAGGTCTCATGTTCATCTGCTCTTCCCATTAGCGAATCCAACTTATTATGGATCCAATATAAAAATAAATTAGATATTTCATTTTGTAACCATCTGTACTCTAGGTAGAGGTTGTCTAGGTTATTTCATTGATCTTTGAATTAATCACTCTTTCTCCACTCCTCCTTAACCCTAGACACTGTGCCAAAACATTCTTCCAGACTATCCAGAACAATCTTGTTTAAAAATAATCCAGTCCTTCGAATGCTAAGTATTCTATTTTTTTTCCTTTTACTGACAGATTAAAATTACATCTGTACTCTAGTTTCTTCTCTGCAGCCTTTGTGAATGATCTTATTTCTTTAGCATAATTTAATCATAATGCCCTCTAATTATATATATTATATATATATATCATACTATATATAATATATAATATATATATATATGTACTATATATATATGTGGGAGATTTAACCCAGGGACTCCTAATTACTCAGCTATATTCCCAGACGGTTTTTTTTTTTTTTTTTTTTTCTTGGAGACAAGGTCTTGCTAATTTGCTGAGACTGGCTTTGAATTTGCCATCCTCATGCTTCAGCCTGCCAAGTTACTGGAAATATAGTGCCCTGCCCTGTTATTAATAAAATATGTTCCCTACCCATTTATCCGTGGTAATTCATACCAATCTTACAGGACATTATGAAGTATTATTTCCATGAAGAAATGTTTAATAGCCCAATCCAATTTGACCTACCACTCATGTTCTTCAAATTATCTATTGTGTTATTCAATGTTATAAGTAATTGTATAATCTTTTGTTTTATGTTTATCTCTATGAGATGCTTCTGACCTTCAACATGTCCCAGATTGATTCTAATGTCAAAAAACAAACCATATTTCTGTCTTCTATTAGAAGTCCTAACAGTAGGGGCTTAAAAAATAATCAGTGAATAAATACTTAAATGAATAAATGGACTCTTTCCTGTAAAATATAAGTCCATGTGGTCAGAAGCATACTAACAGATTGGAAGTATAAAAATCATTTCTTTATAAAACAAGTCAAAAGCTAAATTCTATAAGTAAGGAACAGTTTTGGGTAGACTATACTATTTAAACTTAGCAAATTAACCTGATGTGTTCTTTATCTGTTCAGAAGAAAAATAAAGACTTCATCAACTTAACCATAGTTTTTTCTTGTAGACAAAAATTATGTCAGGAAGTATTTATTTTTACAGTAATAAAATGAATAATTCTCTCATCTACGATCACTACTAAATAAAATTGAAGACAATGAAATCCTATCTTTCTACTTTAGTTATCTAAGAAATCAATGTTCATGGACAGTTTATTTTTCTTCATCAAGGATCTGAGATATTCCTCATATAATATCAAATTGAAAGCGACAGGGTGATTTCTTTGATTTCGACAGGGTGATGCTTTTAAGACATTTGGTCTTTGCCAGTGTTCTCAGCTACAGAGCTTTCCATATCATAGAGAACTTTTGTTATAAAAATAATGCTAAGAGCTGGCCTCATGGTGGCACACACCTGTAATCCCAGTTTCTCAGGAGTCTGAGGCTGGAGGATCCTGAGTTCAAAGCCTCAGCAACCTAGGGAGAACCTAAGCAACTTAGTGAGACCCTATCTCAAACTAAAAAATACAAAGGGCTGAAGATGTGGCTTGGTGTTTTAGCATCCCTGGGTTCAATCCCTGGGTACCCAAAATAAATAAATAAATAAATAAATAACAAAGTTGTGGTTTTAAGATTTTTTCAGATTTTCTTCATAAAATAAAACACTTCTATAAAATCAGTTTGTTTTGTTTTTAACATATAAAATATTAAAATTGATACATAGCTTATTTATATAATAAATAATATTAATAAAGTTTATTTTTAATACTGTTTTTTCAGCAAATTAAAATAAACATCTAAATTCTAGTGTGTTCTATATTACATGACAGGATCTTGGACCTGGATTCCCTGTCTTGCCTATTATCTAGTTTCTTTTGAATTGCCTAAACAAAAAAGAACAAAACAAGAGGCTTATCAGAGAAATGGGAAGCTTTCTTGGACTGTGAAGATAGTGTTCCCAAATATAGGATACCTATGTCTATGATTATGACAGCCATAGAGGAATCTTAAGTAGTGCACAGTAGGTGGCCTCTAAGGGAAAATATGAATTTCTTTAGACCTGCAGATTCATGTCAATTGAAGAAAAGGAACAAGGATAGGCTGTTGGCTAATCATGAATGGGAGTGGTGCCAAAGACAAGCAAAAGTGAGACAGGCCAAACCTGTGCATGTATTTTGTTCGCTATCATTGGACTAATTTGTCTTTATTTTCCCAGTAACATAAATGAAAATGAATAATAACAATAAAGTACTTATCTTGCTGAAATTAGACATTTTAAAAGGTAGTTTCTTTGTACTTTTGTTTCATTTTTCCTGAATTAATGCTTATTTTTTTACTCTCACTCATTGGAGAATGTGGCTCACCAACTATTTAATTATAATGGCATACCAAAATGAAACCTAAAATCTTTCAAAAGAATCACACTGTGTTTTCAAACAGATCTTAAAGTATATGTGGTTACAAATGAAGAAAATTACATGTACATCTTATCTCTCGACTTTGCTTACTCTATCATTGGTTTGTTTCTGTGTGTGTGTTTGTTTCCTCTTTCTGCATTAAAATCCCATTTTGAAGCTGTTCAGAAGTAAATGCAACATAATGATAATCATCAATTCACTGCAATATATCACTACATTCCTGATAGTATTCTGCATATGTCATTGGCAACAATTTCATAGTCTAATTCAATTTATTTTTAAGATATTATCTTGCTGGAATCTTTTCTGTCATTTGTCAGAGTTGATTGTCTCCCTTTCATGAAATTCTCTATTCCATCTGTTTTTTCTCCTACATTTATGGCAGCTTATTTTCAAATTTTGGTTTGAGCTCATTTTGTTTTATCTTAAACTGAATTGTTAGTATTGCCCAATATTCAGTACTGCCTGCTCTGTTCTTAGTTACCTTTTCTTCTCAATTCAAATGTTCACTCTAGGAGTTATCACCAACTTCTTTCAGTCATTTACACATATATGCCAAAGATTTTAAAGTCATTTTTAGTTTGAAAATATACTGCTTTTCTTTCTTTTCTATTAGTTATTTTTTCCACTAAAGATAACAAGGGCAGGTCAAACACAAAATACTAATTATTCTTTCTTCAAACATACTTGTATTTACTATAGTCAATGTATTTATGAAATGCACTTCTAATTTCTATGTCACCCAAACCAGAAATCTAAGAGAAATAGTTTACTTCTTTCATTCCACTGCCATTCTCTCATCCTGGTAAAATTATCTTCTTAATATCTTGTGTGATCCTTCTATCTTCTGAAATTCTTTATCTTTGACTTAAATTCTTCTCATTATGCATTCTATTAAAATAGTCTCCAAATAGCAATCCCAAATCAATTTTCACCTAATCCAGTCTTCACTGCATGACAAGAGTTAAATATAATCTATGTAATTTCAATTTTCAGTGTTTGACCTGTTAGCTGACTGAACCTGAGTAAATTACTTAGCCCATTTAAGATTTATACTTCTAGTATGCAAAATGAGGCAATGTAATAGTTACTCTGTGACCATTTACTAAGAATAAATATAATGCAGGCTTAAAAAACATTTATTTTGCATCAATCTTTATAGAACGTGGTCTGAATAAAATGGGAAATGGTCTAAATATAGTTCCACACTGTCATGTACTATACATCTAACAGAGGATAAAGGAAAGAAATCAATACAATAAAGTTGGAGAGAAGTTACAGGAGAATATCCTCTAAGAGGACAAAGGAGTACATCTAAGTTAACTTTGGTGGCAAGTTAAAGCTTTTCAACAGAGGTAAAGTCTTTTATGATGATATAAGAATAATTAGATGCTGTGTTGAAAACATGTAGAGGAACATTCTGTCAGGACGGTGAGAAAGTGGCCATCTCATAGGCCTGAAAGTAGTTTTGAATGCCTGCATCAGGGAACAAGAGCAGGGGAGTGGCTGGCTGGGTTCTGATGGCAGCAATAAAGACTAACACACCAAGTCCAATACATTGCAGATTCCTTTTCAGTTTTCTCAAACACAATTCCTCACATCATTTTCCCTATTTTGACTTTTTCAGTGCCTTCAATTATCAAGAGGAACCGTGCCTCAAAGCCTGAAACGTCTGTCAGCTCACTTGTGAATAAATTCCCAGCTTCTCTTCTCACTTTACTCCTCTCTTTGTTCTCTTCAACAGTGATGCTCCACAGCAGCACTGTCCAATAGAAATTCCTGATATAATGGAAATCTACATGGACACTCTCCAAAATGGTAGTTACTAGATTTCCACTTCTGAGCCCCGAAGGACTCAGAGTGCGGCCAGTGCAACTGAGAAACTGAATATTTAATTCAATTTAAAATTTAAAAGTCACAGATGGCTAGTCACTACCCTACTGAACAGGCACAGATCTACAATATTTATTTGGTAGAGGATTAAGAATGGAGAATTGATTGGAAACGTGTGCAAGTGTTTTGTTGTTATTGTTTTTGTTGTTTTGCTTGTGCTTAGTATTTTTTCATTTATTTTGTTTATTTGGTGTCCCTCAGAAGGTGGATGTGATTGCAATTAAAGGTTAATTAAAACTCAACTCTCCACTCCATTACTAAAGCTGTCCCAGTTTATACTGGATATAAAAACTCCTTCCAGTTCCCTGAACTCACCAGGGTTGTTTCACACCTCAAAGCCTTTGCTAACACAGATCTTCTAGAATGCCATTCCACACCTGGCTGCCTGGTGAACACATGATTTATCTATCAAAACACAGCTCAATTGTCACTTCTTATATGTGTGTTTCCCTGTACCACCTGAAATATTATTTAAAATATGTGAAATTTTCTCCTGAATTCCCTGCTGCCCAAATGGCTTAAAGCAGCTCATCCCACAAAAAACACCTTATATACCTTTTCTATTTCAATAATGTAATTTCTTACAGTCTCCTCAGGCAGATTTTCTAGATGACAGTATTTTTAGGAAACATACATGTCATTTTACACTTTACAAATGATCTCATAATGGTCACACAAGATACATTCAGCATCTACTTTAATCAATGACACAAGGGAGATTAAATAATATGAAATTTCTGCTAAAAATATCCATTCCAAGAAAATTTTTTTTTAATTTCAGGAATTTCATTTAATGTTTCCATTTAATTTTTCATGTAATGTTTTAAACCTGAAATGCTATTTTTTATGTAACAAGTTCTATAATAAAGAGTATGCAATTTAATTTGTGTAATACAGCATTGTTTTATTTTTGTAAGCAAAAGGTGTCTGTACTTGTTTAGGAAAGAATTCCATTAAAGTAGGACAATATATTACTTAAATTTATCTCTCTCTTATTGCTGGAAAAATCTTTGCTATTTTATCTTCATCTTTTAAATCTGACAGTTTGTATTTAATTTTTATCAGTTTTGTCATTCCCATTCTTTTAGCTACATGTGGGCTTGAATATCTTTTGAGGATGTATTGATTTCTTTCCTTATTTAAATATTGTAAAAATTACTATTGATTGTCTGAAGAATAATTCTGATGTACTCCCCACCTTCACAGCCTCCTTCATTACCAGCATCTTCATGCTAATGTTGTAAGGGTGACTTTGACTGGGAGAGAACTAAATTAAACCAGGGTCATGCTTACTGCTCTGTCCTTGGAATACTCTTCTTTTGGCAGCAGCTCTTCATATTTTCTCCCTGCTCTTCCTGCAGTTTTGTACAACAACTTGTTCAGATATGCAACTATAGTACTGTGTCTAGCTTTGTATCCATGGTAGCAATTTCTGCCCTAGTTTTATTTGACTTTTCATTTAAATCTTCTGAAAGGGCATTCATTCCTTTGTGGAAGAAGCTAATGAGGCACTGGTACCAGAGCCCTGGTTCCTATGTGCCAAAAACAGCATCTTGCAAAGCTGCAAGACATATGACCTTGGGGAGTAGGTCTCATTGAGTAAATTTTGCATTTCAAATATTTTCAGACATTGTCCTACCATATTAAAGTTTTTCAAAAATCAGACATAGAAATGGATGAGTTGATTTTCACTGAAAGCTTTTTTTCTTTTTTTAACTACTAGAAGAAAAGCACTTTCCCACCCTTTTCTATTTGTTATTATCCAGGTTTTGTTTTTGTTCTTGTTCTGTTTTTGTTTTTTGAGAAATAACAGCATATACAACTTTCATTAAATGTATCACATTGATGATAATTTGATAGGGTCAAGAAACTTTCTGTGCCATTTTATAAATTCTAATGAGATTTCAATGTCATGATATATTCAATCTCTATTAGTGATCATTAAATGAAATTAACTTTAAAAATACAGTATTTGAGGAAATTGTTATGCAAATTAGCAACTAATTTAGTAAAGATATTTAACTTTTACCAAATAATACGAAAACAAATGTCATAAAAATGCATCAACCATGAGATGGTGTCTTTAACATTGATCAACTCCTATTTATTAAACTGGTTAGTTCAGTGTTACAGGTTCACAGGGGAAAAGATATAAGAATCTAATTCTAGTTATACTTTCATGCTTCTATTTTTCTACAAATTAGTAAAACTAAGGCTACATACACTATCCTTACTGCTTTTGGATCAGAAAACTCCAACATTGTATTTAAAAATTTAAATTGAGCATATAATATATGAACTTTGCAATCACCAAAATTTTCCAACAAAAAATATTATAATTTTATGTACTTTAGATGACACTAAATGTCAGTTTCCACACACACACACAGGTGCACACACAAACACACATACTCATATACATGCACACCAGAAAATGTTTCTAAAGCATTAATCTAATTGCCTGTTTCCTTTTTGTTTCATTCAAAATTTTACTTATTAGAATTTCTTACTATATTTCTGAAAACTGCATTGTATTTAAGATGTATGGGTCTTATCATTCTAACATTTTAAAAATATATAATGACAACAAATTCACAGATACTATTCAATAATAGTTTATTATTGGCATTCAGTATCTGATATAGTTGGAATTCTGAAAAATTCAGTATCATTGCCTTGGCAATATGATTATATAATGCCTTAATTTTCTTAAAACATCTGCTAAAATAAAAAAAGCCTGTGTGTAAAATATACATATCTATTTTAAAAGCAATTTTCACTAAGACTATATAACACTATGCCTAATAATGTTTCTTCTTTATTTAAGCAATAAAAGCAACATTAAAACCAAGTCTCATTCTGTTGACTAGCAACCAAAGGTAATAATGAGATCAGAAAATGTCATTAAATGAGTTTCCTAGAATAAAACTGACTTTGATTTTAATGAGAATAAAAAAATGTTTGTGTTCCATTTGAATGCTATTGAATGATACTTTATAGTCATAATCTCATCTTTTTCATCAGATACCATGGAAGAGGCAGGGCTTATGTGCTTAATAATGAGATTTGTCTCAAATTTAATAAGTGGATAATATCTTTAGCAGAATAAATTTAAAGGGTATTTTTAAACTAATTATGCACTGATGCATTAATGCTAACTAGCAACCACAAAAGGAGAAAAAAAATAGTGAAGAGGAGAAAAGAGTATATTCTGACAGAAAGCTATAGAGGATTAGGTTTCACAGAAAGGTAATTGTCACAGTCTAATAAAAAAATACTTTAGAAAACTTTGGACAAGATAGGTAAAATTACAACTTTCAAGATAAATCATAGAAGTTGTAATTGTTACTTAGGATAAATTCTGGGAGATAGAGTAAGACATGATAAAAATCATCTTGAATTTTATGTGTCTCTATTCATATTGCTTAATGGTAAACCTAGTGTAATTCTGTAGCATGCTTCAAGTAAATTTTTAACTCTTTAAATTTCAGTTGAGAACCTTTGCCTTTACCTCTCTTTCAATTGCATATTGCTCAGTACCTTTTTCTTGTCCTGTTCTGAGGTTCAACAAGACTTTTCCAGAGAGGCATCATCTAACAGCCTTAAGAAGTTAAACTGGAGGTTATAACACATCACCAACATGATAAAGAAACTCCTCAGAAATTTCCAAGTCACTCTCCAACTTGGAGTGAATTATATTACATCTTTATGGCTTTTATTTCCTTCCTGTCAATCTATTCCATTTATGTACAAATTAGTTTTTCATATTTTTTGAAACAACATAATTAAAATTTATTGGATGTTCTGACCAAAAGCAGTCCCCTTTAAAATAGGCCTTACTAAAATAAACAATTAAAATAAAATATTATATTCTATTTTTCTTTAAATAATGAAGAGAACACAGAAATCTTGTTTAGAAAAAATAATGTGACTTTTTCCCTATATAACCATACCTTAATAGCTCTACACCTACCATGTTTTTCCTTTGTCTAGAAACCACAATTTATATTCCAGCAGTTAAATCCCTCTCCATTTTGTTAAAATAATTGATACCATGCATTAACTTCCTAATCACTCCCTAATATTCTCTATGCCTAATTAGCCCTGAATATTCTCAACGCATGCTTATACAATTTCTAACATCTAGCTAATTTTAAGTACTTCCATTAGACATCATTAGATATCAACATACTTTTATTCTGAAAGTTGTGTCTGCATTTTCACTGTTTATGTCATCAATGTGCAAATATAAAATAGAAGCTGATTCTTCTATACCTTCATAATGAATTGCCCTAGTTTTGCTATCCCTGTTTTTCCTGCCTCTTTTTCCCCTCAGATCTGTTTGATAAAAACACATCATGCACAATTATAGGCAAATCATGAAGATATTTACATAAAATGCAATAAGGAGGGGGATTTTTAAAAGGGAAAAAAATCAAAATTAAGACACTTAAAGTGAGTTTACTGGAAAAACTCCAGTATTAGTAAAATACCTGAAAATTAAGAGTCAAACAACTACACAAAAGCACCATTTGAATCTTTAAGTAATGAGTTTTTATCATGATGAGCAATCTAGGATTTTGCTGATTTGAAAATATTTCAATGATTCTGTAATTTCTTTGTTTTAATTAAAATAAATTTTCAGTCAATTGCATATAAAATGAAATGGGTATTTCTCTTAATGACTAATCTTTCCTCAAATTCATTATAATTTCTTTGTACACATCTCTCTCATTTTATTCTCTTAACATTTCATATGATTTATAATTCCTCTTCTACTTAGGTGTTCTCTCTCTATTTTCCAAACTGTCAGTATGTTCTTTATAGAAAACAAGAGAACCGCACCCTATCTATGGTTTAATCCTGCCTTATGATTTAAGCTCATACCTCTGGTTGTATATCCAACTGTTGAACTTTTTATTACTTTATGATGAAATTTACCCTGTGTCCATAGTTCTTCTGTGTCAGTGATACAGTCATTTACATCTGAATATTTAGTGTCTCTTTATGTCACTGTATATGCAGGCATCTTAAATAATAATGTGCAGGACTGCATAATTTAATTATATACATATATATATGTGTGTGTGTGTGTGTGTGTGTGTGTGTGTGTGTATTTGTTGTTTGGTCAGAACACATGCTTGCAAATCTCTCCAATGCTAAAGATAAGTCTGCTTAAAGTTCCAGTTTAAAGTGTTTGCTTCTGCCTTTACCAGTGCATATGCTAAAGCTGACTTAAGCACCCCTTTGCCCATTCTTTTAATCTCCCTAGATCTTACTGAATCTTAAATCTTCAAGCATAGTATTTGCTTTTCCTCTCAATTTTGAATCAGCTGCTTCTCAGCACTCTATCCAGATTGTTAATAAATATGTTAAATAGCTAAGGGCCTGAAACTAATCCTAGAGGGCCTTACTAGGTGCTATATTCTGAAAGCCCAATATGTTCTATTAATAATACCTATGCATTTTAATATGGCTCTCCTTTTGATATCCACCATAAAATGTTGTACTGGAATAAATTTTAATAAAACATGTTTGAAAATAGACTTCACAAATCCTCTATTTTGAAGTTATTATTGAGTTGAAATCAAAAGAATACCATGCTCCATACCCCTACCAAAAATAGCATGTGTATATAATTCTATATAAATCCACTTTAAGCAAGTGTAAAAGAAAAAAAAGTACACCAATAAAGAATCATAAAACAGGAAACCTTTGGGCTATACACAGCCAATTACAAATTTTTCTGAACCTTCCTTGGCGTACCCCAGTAAGTACAACTAGTGCTCTGAGCATTTAAATTGATTACCTTGAGATTTATTCTTTGGTGACCTCAAAGTACTGAATTTATATCAAAAGTGTCTTCTTCTATTAAAGCCCATAGGGATTAATAAAAGCAGTGCTAGAAAGGACACTTTTAGTAATACAGTCCCCTTGAAACCAAGCTTGCATGCGGCAAAAGACGTTGGCAATCTTAGAGACCTTAATTGTCAGAAGCAACTGGGCACATTCAAGGGTCTGGGGCTCACTGGAATTCACATCAGTTGTCACTGAAATAACCTGTCTACCAATATCTTATCTGAACCCTATAGGAATTACCATTTTCTCTTTCTTATAGGGTTGTTTTGTTTATGTATTTATAAGACATGATATTTTTGTCTAAGAACTTTTATAATACTGTTGATAGTCGAAAACGTGATTGTATCTAAATTGTGTACTCTGATTTAAGAGACACAGATGTGTGATCTATAAGAACAGAAAAACCAAGACATTTAAATTGAACTATAAAAAGTAATATCTTGTTTGGATTTGGAATTATACTTACACTATTTTGAGAACCACCTATATCTCAAAACAAAATATTTAGTCATAACCAAGGATAAATTTAAAAGGAGAATTTCTCTATCTTTATGCCCTGACGTTTAAATATTTGCTTTAATCTACCACTCAATTAGAGCAGTCCAAACAATTCAAAATTATTCAAAAGCAAATTAAACTACACTTTTATCATTCTTATATAAAATATATGATATAATTCAGGCAATTCATATATAATTCAAATTGAAGGACATATTTAGAATATTTCCCCAAACTAGAAACTCACCTCTAAATAAAGAGGAATGGATACCAGGAAAGCACAAAACTGGATAAGTCAAATTGATAGATCAGATATGCAAAGCAAAAACTCAGACGCAAAATATTTTCTGGACAGGAAGACAGAAAGAAAGGGCTGATTGCAAACTGAAGTGGAACTGCTAAAAAAGAAAATTGTCTGTAGGAGTGTGGATGGGTGCTGTTGATTTGTACCTAGTATAAGAAAATGTACTATTAATTCTGATGGTTACATTAGTAGGTGCTACTAGAGAGAAATTCCTTGTTATGGGCTAGAAACTACATTAGGACAGAGTAAATACCTTTCAAGGACACTGGCTTACCTCTCTCATACAGTGTTCTAAATGTGTCATATAGGCAGATGCAATTAATATATTTAGCTTGTGTTTATAGTTAATTTTATATGCTGAAAGAGTATTTTACCTTCAAAAATATTTCCATAATTATTTGTATCCCATGATATTTTGACCACCAAGTATTTTCAATATAATATAGTATCAACTAGCTATAGGTCTTCTTGTAGTCACCAAATTCATAGACTCTTCTTGTTTCCTTCTGATTATAGAGGAGACTTACATGTTGATCTCATGTCAAAAAATTATTAGCAGTATATTAGGAAGGTAATGAGCAACGTAATTAAGAAGAGAGAAGAAAGCATGATTTTCACTTTTTTAAAATATTTATATGTACTACATTAGGTATTTTGAACTGTATCAGAAGATTATTTTGTTTTTCTTTAATATCCTATTGTCTAATTCTGTCATAGCAGTTAAAAGTTTCCCTGGAGTCTTAATCCCTGGTTTGGAATCTCTGTCCTATCACTTATTAGCTAGTAGACTGTGAACAACTTATTTAGCATTTCTAAATTTTGATCTTCTCATTGAGGAAAAAAATTATTATCCTACCTTCAAGTGTGTTGCAAGGACAAAATTAAATTATCCCTGTAAAGTTCTCTTATAATGTCTAGGAAATAAATCATAATTAATATGTTATTAATTTATGGTTGATATAACATATATGCACCCACTGAATTTTTTAACTGACAACATGCTTTACATTTGAGCAATAGCATTTAGCTTCAAACTTTATCACAAGTTAAAAGGGATGCTGGCAGAGAAGTCTATGTGGAAATACTAATTACCAAGGAGAGATGATAAGTGGCTCAGCCCAAAGGATGACCAATATATGCATCAGTTGAACTGCCTGGACAGGTTTTCTTCAGCTGAGCCATTACTGTTGGAACAAAGCAACTTTTACCAGTGGGCCTTGAAGAAGTCTTTGTGATTCCATTCATTTTTAATTGAATGGGAAAGACAAATAAATAGCCTGGAAAGAGTAGCTGACCAATCTTTCCATAAGGAAAACCAAGTTGGAATTGGGAGAGAGGGGCAAAACCTGGAAATAGTAAAGAGGTATTTTTATGGAAGATATAAAATTTAAGTTGGACTTTGAAAGATGTTACTATTTTCATTAGCAGTATGAGAAATGATAGCATGATCCGGAATGAATTGAATGTAACCTAACATGGCAAAGCACCACCATTATCATTCACCATTATAAATGACATTCCTTCATGTTTTCATTATGGTTAGTTATTATGTAGTTAATGAGGATTCATAATGAGTGTAGGGTAAATTACTAATGTTGTAATTTAATAAACTAACATGTCACCCAGGAAATATTATCATACTTTGTTATATTAAAGTTAATGCCTTCTTAAAGAATTATAGTGAAAAAACCTTACTTCTTGTTTTTCTTTTTGTTTGCTTGATTTTGTTTTTGTCCTTATGTTTATTTGGGTGGGGAGAGTCTAGAAATAAACTCAGTTTAGAATAAAATAAAAAAATTATTTTAAAAGACTTTGTGGAAATCCATGTTGATTCTTATTTAATCACATATGCATTTTATTCATTAGCATTATTTGTTTCTTCCTAAAATTGGTTATTGATGGTCAAAATTCTTTATGGCTAATTAATGTAAGGACTTTGAGAAAAAACTTAACCAAGAACTGTTGATGTGAAATGTTCTATTTACCTAGATATATTGTCTCTTCAATCTTCCAATGTGTTTGTGCTTTTTTTAAAAGGTTATAACTAGAGAGGTTATAAATAAAAAGATAGATACTAATTTATTAAAATTTGTGATACATGATTTTGTTAAACAAATATATTTAATCACCTTATTAAGAATTCAGATTTATATATTATTTAAATTTGTACAAATTATTTGTTGCTTTTAAAACTGTCCATTTAATATTGGATTTGACTATATCTAATATTTCATTCATCTGTTTTCAAAATATCAGTTTTATCAATGCTATGTTGAGATAATGTATCTTTCTCTGAATATCACTCTTATCTTAGATTCTATGATTATTTTTATCAGGTTTTTGCAGCAGTGTAATTTAATTGTAAAGTGTAGCTAGAAAACCTAAGTTTGAATTCCTGCTCTAAGGTTTCAATCTGTGATTTCTGAGAAGTTACTTATTTCTCTTTGTCTATGTTCTTTATCTGAATATTGTATAATAATAGTAACTACCTCCTGAGGCTTTCATAAGATTGAACAAGATAATTTATGAAATGAGCTTGACAACTAATGAGTATTCAATGAATGTTAGCTATTATTATATCAATTGTACTTAGAAATCTTCCCTTCCTATATTCATACAAAATTGCAGAACTTCGCCATCAGTTGCCAGTATGTTTTAAAGTGTGGATTATAGCCCATTAATTGACTGTGAAATAAGTTAGTTGGGTCTTAATAACAATACCTACTATTGTAAAAAATGGAACAGAGATCTGGACAGACACTTTACAGAGGAGGATGTACAGGTGATCAATAAATATATGAAAAAGTATTCAATGTCTCTAGTAATTAGAGAAATGCAAAATAAAACAACTCTAAGATTTCTTCATACTCCAATTAGAATGGCTATTATCAAGAACACAAACAATAATAGATGTTGGTGTGGATGTGGGGAAAAAGGCACACTTGTACATTGCTGGTGGAGTTGCAAATTGGTTCAGTCACTCTGGAAAACAGTGTGGAGATTCGTCAGAAAACTTGGAATGGACTCTCCTTTTGACCCAGTTATCCCACTCCTTGGTTTATACCAAAAGGACTTAAAATTAGCATACTACAGTAACACAGCCACATCAATGTTTATAGCAGCTCAATTCACAATAGCTAGACTGTGGAACCAACCTAGATGCCCTTCAACAGATGAATGGATAAAGAAGCTGTGGTATATATACACAATGGAATACTACTCAGCCATAAAGAAGAATAATATTATGACATTTACAGAAAAATGGATGGAATTGGAAATTATCATGCTAAGTGAAATAAGCCAATCCCCAAAAAACAAAGGCCGATGTTTTCCCTGATACGTGGATGAAAAAGGTTGTGGGGGGTCGGTGAGAGAAGAATGGAGGAATTTTAGATTATGAAGAGGGAGATGAGATGGAAGGGGGAGGGAATATGAAAAATGGTGGAATGAGACAGACAACATTACCCTATGTACATGCATGATTACATGAATGGTATGAATGCATATCATGCACAACCATAGAAATGAAAAGCTGTACCCCATTTGTGTACAATGAATCAAAATGAAGTCTGTAAAAATTTAAAAAAAGAGAAAATATATGCCCACGTCCCCTAATTGCCTGATATTTTCCAAAGCAATAACTGGTTATCTATATTCAATAAAGAATTCCAACTCCAAACAAAACAAAACAAAAAAAAAAGGGAGCAGAATAGAAACGAGTTATCAGACCATATCAAATATGGTAAGGTTAAGATTTTTTCATGAGATATTTGTTTTAGTTATATGTATATATTTCATATTTCAAATCCTATGAGTTCCTTAAAATTTAAAAAAACCCCACATTTTTAAATCCTTACAACTTTCCCTGGATATTCATGGAGTATTTAACTTTTCCTAGTAACTGAAAACCCTAATATACCCAATTTCTACTGTGTTTAAAGATGCCAGATGTCATGCTCTAAAATGAGTCTTTATAATGCAGCAGTCTACTTTAAGAATGAAAACAGAGTACAAAAATCAGTTTCAGATTAACATAAAACATACCCTACCTTTTTTTGAGGAAGCCTTTTCTCCAGATGTACTTATTGCTCATGATTCCTAAATGCCATGTACAATTGAAAACCTGAAAGATCTTCCCTTCCAACCATTTTCTCCCATTCATCTATAAGATGCAGCTCAAATAACTGCTAATCAAGGAAATCTTGGCAGATTTTCTAGATAGGTAGTATGTTTTGTTTATTTCACAACAGATTGCACTTTGCTGTATTTATTATCAGGTTCATGTCTTTATTTCAATAAAAATTTTTAAATATTATTAAAGTATTTGTCAAATTAAAAATTAATCAAACCTCAAATTTGTCAGCAATATGACTTGATCTAGGAATGATTGATACCTTTATGACAATATCATATTTTTCTTTCTTGCAAGACAAATAACTTAGGCAAATATCAATTAGGGAAGATGAATTACTAAACACCAATATCACATAGATCATATTATCTACATATCAGTGTAATATTGAGGAAATGTGGCCATTCAGATACCCATTCACTGCTTGAGAATTCAGTATCCCTCAAGTTCCCCCACAATCTTTGAACTTGATTACACTTAACTGAGTAATACCCATTTGATTTCTTATTTCTACATTCTTTTTCAGAATTAAGATCATTTGAAGATGTACATGGTCTCATTCTCAATTTGTCTTAATTGCATTTAGTGCATTTTCCCTCATTTTGGTGTTTCAATAACAGTTAAAAGAAGCATCATGTCACACCCCTGATGTTTAAAATGGAGATAGGATTTAAATTATAAGTTACATCTGTAAAAGTAAAAGTAGCTACTTGTTTCTTATCCTTTGAGGAAAAAGTAAGTTGAAGCAAAGCACTCCTGAGCTTGACTGGAGTGGTACACACACAGCTGAGAGAAGAATAATGGGAGATTGCACTTGAATAAAAGAGATGCCTTCTTATGTCTGGCATGAATTGTTTAAGTGCCTGTGTTTTGTGAGACAATCTGAGAAATACCCTCTTCACTGAGTTACCCATAGCTTCTGGGTTATTTTGCCTAGCATTTTGAAAGGACCCAGGTTTTAAAAATCAAAATCTCAAATTCATAAAATAAAAAAGATACTTCTTAACATTGAATGAGCAACCTAAAACACAGGGAGAATATCTTACTTAGCAATTAAATATGTACAAGAAAGGAAATTTACATGATGACTATGGGTTGCATTAATATTAATAAATTATATGTAGCACCCATTCTGCTAATAACAAGTTATTCATAGTCTAAGAACCACAATTTTACCCAATTCTGCCACTCCTTGGTTTATACCCAAAGGACTTAAAATAAACATACTACAGTGACACAGCCACATCCATGTTTACAGCAGCTCAATTCACCATACCTAAAATATGGAACCAACCAAGACACCCTTCAACAGTTGATGGATAAAGAAAATGTGGTGTGCATGTATATATGTATGTATATATATACACCATATATGTATGTACACCATATCATACACACACACACATATGATGAGATATTACTCAGTTTTAAAGAAAATGATATTATGGCATTTACTGTTAAATGGATGGGGTTAGAGAATATCATGCTAAATGAAATAAGCCAAACCCAAAAACCCAAAGGCTGAGTGTATTTTCTGATATGTGGATGCTAATTCACAATAAGGGGGTGGGAAGGAAGAATAGAGTTACTTTATATTATGTAGAGGAGAGTGAAAGGAGGGGAAGTGTTAAGGGGGAAGGAATGACAGTAGAGTGAAATAGACATTATTACTTCATGTATATATATGACTACATGACTGATGTGATCCTACAATACGTATAATCAGAAAAACGAGAAATTACACTCCATTTATGATCTATCAAAATGTATAAAAGCATTGTACTGTTCTGTACAACAAATTACAACAAATAAAATTTTTTTTAAATATACAAGCAAATTTTAGAAAAGTCTTAAAATCAGTTCAATGTTAAACATAGAACCAATAATAATAATAATAATAATAACAATATTTGCATCTTAAAAAAACCAAGTTATTCATAGTCTAAAACTCTGTTTCTAATGTTTTACATATGGGCAAAACTTACAAATTTACTAACAATCGCAGGGTAGACACTTAAATTTCTCAATAAGCTTTGAAAATTTTTATCTTATCATGTCATGTGCCTTTTTCAAGAGAAATGATCCTTCTTACTTGCAGAGTATAGTGTAGAAAATGCACAAGACACAATACATGGTACATTCTCACCCTCAATTTCTGTTTGGAAAGGATAGCATTTTAACAGATGTAACAGGTAAAAATAAATAGCCTACAAAAAAATCTATAAAATAAACGGTTGTTCCAAAATTTAGAAAAATTTAGATTCTGGATTGACTAAGGAAATAAAGCTAAGAAAGTTTTCAAAATTATTAAGATTCAAATAAATATACATAAATGTAAAATACAATATTAAAATGAGAATGCAGATATTAAACTACTAATAAACTCAATATTTTAGTTTTATATTAAAAATAAGTTATCATGACAATAAAGTGCCTTATGATATTGCATGCAATAATTCCACAACATAGATATGATATTACAAAAGAGTAAGTGATTAAGAGCCAATGTTACTCAGAATGTTTGTTCGGTTGGGAGAGGAATCACTGTGTGGAACATAAATGACAGCGGTATCTTAATGGCATTGTAACTAAGTTTTGACTTAAGTAGATATAATGTGACTTGAATTGTTTCATGCAAAGAAAAGAACATATTTCAAATAATTCTGATAATGCTTATTTACAATCAGTGAATAGAATGGACTTGTTCATAAATTATAATTATTTTCAATAAGTAAGAAATAACTTGTGTACTCAGAGTAAAAACAGATTGCTCTTTTACAGCAATTGCTAATAAAACAAAATATATTGGCACATAGTATTCATTTCATTTTATTATCATTACCAGACCTGAAGTGTGCAAAACTTTGCAAGGTCAAACATGTTCATATAATGTCAATTAACTGTCAAAATATTTCTTTTTGCAAACTAAGCCTTAAAGATATACATTAATTTGCAAGTAACATCACATAGGTAATAAATAAGAAACCCAAGCCACAGAACCAAAAAAAGTTCAACATATTAATGAGATATTTGTTCTACATGTAATAGGAATCTGAATTCAACATAGTTACAATAGTAACAAACCTTATTAACTTGAAAAGTTCTGAAGTATAACAAGATACAGAGCTGGTTAATTTAATGCCAATAATGAAGACCCAAGGAGTTGTTAATAAATTGGTCTTAGAAAAAATTTTTAAGGTTTTAAAATAAATTTTTTAAATATTGGTTATGCTCATGCATCTTGATAGCTAAAATCTGCTTCAGCTTTAAATTAAATATTAATGTTAATAAAATATTTATTATATAAAACATTTTAACACATTATTGTAATAACAGTAAAGAACAGGACAAAAGTATTCAAGAAACAGAGAATCATATGTGTACATTTATCAGCATTTTGTCACTCTTACCAAAATACCCAACCAAAAAAAATACAGAGGAAGTTTATTTTGTCTCATAGTTTCAGTCCATGGCTGGCCAGTTCCACAGTTCTGGTGAAAAAAGAGTATCATGGGGAAGGGGCCTCAGGGAAAATGAAATCTTCAAAAACAGATCCGCAGTGACCTACCTTTTCTGGTCACACCCCATCTGCCTGCAATCACCACTCAGCTTGTTCATTGAAACTAGGATGAACTGGTCAGATTATAGCTCTCATAGCCTAATCATTTGTCTGTGAATATTCGTACATTTGCATAGGTGTTTTGGGGGCATATCTCATCTCCAAACAATAACATTTCACCTGTAGTCCCCAAAAGCTCGTGTTCATCTCACAACGCAAAATAAATTTAGTTTATCTGTAAGAGTCTCCATAGTCTTGACAGTGACACTCAAAAGTCCAAGTGTGAAGTCTCATTTGAAACTCAAGGTAAATTCTTACCTGTAAACCCTTTTAAAAGTTACATGCATCCAATTTCTAATGATATCTGGTAAATATTTATATTTCAAAATGGAGGAATAGGAATTTATAAAAAAAGTAATAAGGCCAAAGTAAGTCCAAAACCAGTCAAGGAAACATTAGATACTATAATTTCACATCCAGCTTCCAGGACACATGTTGACAAGTTGTGAACTCCAAAGGGCTTGGGAAACTCCACCCCTTTGGCCTTGCTGGTTGTAGTACACATGGACTCTCTCAGCCTGGCTCACTCCATAGCCACTGCCATTCTCCATCAAACAATTCATGTTACAAGCATCGCTTAATCTTAGGAGGCTCTGCTTCAGTTTCATCTTCCTTTTAAAAGATTTACACGTTACCCTCTCAGGGAATGCCTGCAGGTATTCTGACCCTGCTAGACTTTGCCTGGCCTCCCAGGCCTTCCTTTGAAATCTTGATGGATGCTCCCATGACTGCTTGACTTCATCATCTTGCATTCCTGGAGAACCAGCACCATGTGAATGACACCAGGGTCTGCTGCCAGTTTGAGAAGTAGATAGATACCCTTAAACCATGACTACAAAGCCTTCTGGGTGTCTGGGCTACAGAACACAATGAAATGAACTCTGGGAAAACAACTATTTGGCACCCCCTGTGCAATCATGATGACTCCATCATCTCTTAAAGGAATTTTCACTTCTACATGCTGGAACCTGCAATGGATAGTGGTCTTCCTGATTCCTGAAATGTCTTCAAGTTTTCTTTACTACTGTCTCTGTGCAAAGATCTTAACTTATTTATAACAGTGATAATGTCTTCAACAACTACACCTTCCTTTGCCCCAATTAACAAGCACCATTCTGTCAAGAGTGCAAGTTTTTGAAATTCTTCTCTTCTGCTGTTACTCCCATTTCTTCTAGTAAACCTGACTGAAAGCTGTCAGAAAAATCCAGGCGCTTTCTGAGTGTTCTGCTGCCATGAAATCTTCTTCAACAGATTAGTTAGCCCATCACCATAAAATCCAGCTTCAAGCAAAATCTCAGGATATGACATGGGTAAAATGCAGACAAATTCTTTGCAAGAATACAACACAAATGTCTTTTAGTCCACTTCCCAGAAAATCCTTACTACAATCTGAAACCCCATGAGTCCTATCTTTACTGTTTGCATTCTGATCCTTTGAGTTCCCACCAGAACTCATCAATAAGTTCTACTTACAAAATCTCTCTAGCATATATCTCCAAACTTTTGCAGATTTCTCCCACAAACCATTTCCAAAGTCTCTGAAAAACATGGTCAGGTTAGTTATAGCAACAACCTTGTTTCTAGGTAACAATATCTTTAACAGTCATCTTTTTGATACTGTGAATGAAATACTCAACACGAACAATTTAGAGGAGAAAGAGTTTATTTTGGCTCACAGTTCCAGTGGTTCAGTCCATGGTTTGAGGAACCTATTGCTCTGGGTCAAGATGAGGCAGAACATAACATCAAAAGAGTATAGCAGAGAAAAACTCCTCACCGCATGGTGACTGGAAAGCAGAGAGAGAGAGGGAAGGGGCCCCAGGGAAGATGAACCCTTCCAAGGTATGCCTCCACAGACCAACTTCCTCCAGCCATGCTCCACCTGCCTAGAGGTACCACCTAGTTAGTCCATTCAAATGGATGGACTGTTTAAGTTACATCTCTCATAGTCATTCATCTCCTACACCAACATAGGCATTTTTGGGAGACATATCATATCCAACCCATAGCAAAACACTAACATTAGTGCAATTTACAAAGTGATATTACTTCAAAAGAAAATTATTTAAGTCCATTTAACTTCTGAAAATTGTTGAGCACTATTAACAGCTGATTCATTATCATCATTTATAAGAACAAAGTTTGAAGAGGCTACAACATAGAAGAATAATGAAAGCTACAACCCTACTAGCAGTATCTTTCTATATTGTATGCTAATTTAAATTATATGATTTATAAATCACATTAAAATAATTAAAATGACCTTGTTTTTGCTACAATTGATATTTGGTGTGCTACTACAAAATAATACAGTAGCACAGTTGCATATCCTAATCATCGAAAAAAATTAACAGTTTGATAATGATGAGGTCATCAAAAGATTCTTAATTTTTTGCAATTCAATTTATTCCTATAGAATTATTATCATTCAGTCCCCTAAAAAAATGATCATTCAAGAATGCACTGGACAGGGGGATGCAGTTCAGTGGAACTAGCATGTAGGAGTCAGGTCCTGGACTTCATCTCCAGTATCACAAAACAAAAACAGAAACAAAAACACCACCAAAACAACAAGAACAAAATCTCATTAAGTTACCCTTTCTGAAGAGTAATCTAAAATTTGGGGAGAAAATTTAAAGTAGCCATATTATTATATTTTAACTCTGCAGGTTTACCTTCTGTTAGAATAAGATTTCAGAGCTACATTTTAAAAAATGAGATAATAAGTGGGCTTCTATTGTTACAATTTCAAGTATATTATGAATCATTAAATTGCCAACTAATCTTAAGTTTGTTAACCCAATGCATTCTACCTGGGAATGAATTTTCCCAAATACGGACTGCTTCATAAAAGACAAAGGACTTTGTGGAAAACATTAGCAGTCATGGTACTGTCTAAATGCTCTAAGTTCCCCACTAACTGAATGTACATAAACCAAATCCCTAACATGATAGTGCTAAAAATTCAGGCATTTTGGAAACGACCAGGAAATGAAGGCTCTCCCTTCGTTTTAGTCAGCTTTTTCACAACTATGTCTAAAAGATGTGACCAGAACAATTTTTAAAGGAGGAAAGTTTATTTGAGGGCTCACAGTTTCAGTGGTCTTAGTTCATAGAAGGCCGGGTCCATTTCTCAGGGTTCCAGGTAAAGCAGAACATCATAGCAGAATGTGGCAGAGAGAAGCAGCTCACATGTGATCAGGAAGCAGAGAGAAAGGTCTCCACTTGTCAGATACAAATTTATACCCCAAAGCCAGGCCACAATTCCCACCTCCTCCAGCCATACCCTACCACTTCAATTACCATTAAGTTAATCCCTATCAGGGATTAATTCACTGATTCGGTTAAGACCTTTTAAAACCCAATCACTTCTTCCCTGAGCCTTCTTGTATTGTCTCACTCTTGGGGGACATTTCACATCCAAACCATAACACCCCTCACAAATGAGATAAGTGTACTTATGAAGAAAATTGCAGAATTGGCTAGCCCCTGACACCAGGTTAAAGAAGCAGCTAGGAGGGATCATCTGTGAAGTGATAGAGCCCTCACCAGAGACTGAATATAACTGTGCCTTGATCTTGAACCTCCCAGCTTCTGGGACAATGAGGAATCAATTCCTTTTGTTTATAAGCCACCTATTTTATATTAATTTTTATAGTAGACTGAACATACTAAGATAAAATATCCTTCACATCCCTCCTTGTTCTTTTTTTTCAATTTTCTAAAATTTTTTTCAACCTGCTTATTCTTTGTCAGACCAGTTTTAAGAATTAAGAAACTGGAGAAAGCTAAGCAAGTGATTATGTATAAAAAGAATTTAGGATTTAAATACGTAAAATTTGAATAAAAATTGTGAAGAGAGAGAATTTGAGAATACAGTCATTAAGTGTATGAAAGCAATTTTCATATACAAATAAACATATACAGTTACTTGCATGCATTTCTGCTTTTTTGTCTTTTCATTGTTAAATAATTTTTGAGTTTTATTTATTGGACTTTCTTGCTAAAAAGAGAATTCAAGATGCAGCATAAAATTGTTTTATAGGATCATTGTGTAGCCAATATGATGAGTAAATGTGTAAAATTGTGAAATTCTGTCAGCTCCCTACTAATTAACTCATATAGATCAGAGAATTATATTGCTTTTAGTCAAACCCATTAAAAAAACTTATAGTAATTACATTGGGATCTTTACAATTAATCAAAATGATCAAATCAGAATAAAGTTTGAGGACAATGATTCTTGAGTTAAGTACACAAAATATTTTAGATTTTACTTCATTAAAAATTTACGCCAAGCGTGGTGGCACACACCTGTAATCCCAGCAGCTCAGGAGGCTCAGGCAAGAGGATCGAGAGTTCAAAGTCAGCCTCAGAAAAGGTAAGGCACTAAGTAATTCAGTGAGACCCTGTCTCTAAATAAAATACAAAATAGGGCTGGGGATGTGGCTCAGTGGCCGAGTGCCCCTGAATTCAATCCCCAATTCAAAAAAAAAAAAAGATTTACCAGATCAATAAACACTATGCTATTTTTAGTGTGATGTGTAAGATTACATTAGCTTTTACTTCTTAAGTACCTGGCCCAAAACAGAGAAACACATACACACACCCACATATACACACACACAGGACAGTTGAAGTAGAGATGTACATATCTATGTTAGACAAAAATGAATGTGTCATTGTTGATATTTCAGGTTAACTTATGATCATAGGAAATTAAACTAGATTGCTAAATTCTTGGTGTTTATTAATCAGTAATATTAATAACCCCATTTTGGACCATCATGCACAAGGAAACCCAGTTGATGTAACATCTTTGACCATTTGGCAGGGTTTTTTTTGAAGCAGAATCCCATAAAAGATTTTTCTGAGTATAGAAATTTATTTTAGATAAACTGTTTTGATACTTTGTGGTGGCCTTTATTAGAAAGATGCATTTTTATTAGAGAAACTATCTACAAAGAAAGGTCAAGTTAATATATATTAATATAGGTTGAAAATGTATTTATTTTGACTGAAATTTAGCAGAAGACTGGGCAAACAGATTTATAGGTATATTCAGGCTTTAGTTCTCAAACATTCTTCCTATCAACAAGGTTCTTCCCATTTCCTATGACAGTAAAAATGCTTAGATAATTATATCAATACTCTGATCTAAATTTTTATTTTATTACTTCAAAAATATGAAGTACCTCTTTCTACATGATGAGTTCTTAGATATATATTTTTATTCATTTCAAATATTTCTCTTGTTGGTGAGAACTTCCTCAGAATTTAAGATAGAGTCTCCCTTTGATAATCACATTTGTTAATATTAATTTCCATTGTAACAACATTCTTGCTTTCAATTATTAGATCACATATCATGGAAAAATCTTTGAAATCTAAATAAGAGGATTGCCTCTGGTGCATAGAAGATGTTGAATATTGATTAAATAAAATTAATTATAACAACTGTAGCAAAAGCAGTTTATGAGAGATTGAGCATCAGTAAGTAACAAGATAATCATTACAATAAAACACAAGTTATTAAAGTCATTTTAAAAGCTTCATCATACTTTGAAGAAGCCAATGCAAATATATACTAGTCACTCTGTATTTCTGTATAGGACAACATGCTACTTACATTTTTTTGGTATAGGTCTTGAATTCTTTTAAACTTACCCTTACAGTTACCTATGTTAAGTGTTCAGTTGGGGTGTGCCTAAGACATCTATATTCAGATAAAAAACATAGGGAGAGTCAATATTCAGAGTTTAAAAGAACATTTTTAAAAAACCCTATCTGAAGTTTGCAAAAATAACACTTGACAGAGAGCGTGATATAACTATTATGAACATTTTTATGTATTTTATGCTGCCTAAGAAAATTGTGTCCAAAATTGCTCTTCTGTCAGGCATTATGCTTTAGTGGAAAACAGAGTTGTCTGGATTTGAGGCTGCTTAAACACAGTCTGTGAGTACACAACGTTGGAATAGAACTGCAAAGATATATAGTAGAATAAATCCAGTCATTGATTTGTAGCTAAGCTTTGGATAATGTTAACAAATATTTGTCAGAGAAAATATTAAATTTAAGCTATCTTGTTATGGTCAGCTGTGAGTATTCATTGAAATGTCTACAGCCTCTGTTCATTCTAGATCAACAATTATAATAGAAAGACATTTTAATATCTTTAGAAGATTTTATGTAGGTTACCTATAATTTGCATACTGCTTCAGTCATTGAAATCTACTTCATTAAAACTTTTATTACTGTTGTATGGAAGATTTTAAAATGGATCAATTAGGTCATCTGTATTATGGGACAGAATTTCAATAAAGCTAAGCAAAATTAATTATCTTGATCTGTGATTTGTCTAAAAGCAATTTATTAAAATAATCACCTACCTATAAGAATAGGAAGTACTGATTGATTTATGAATTATTTACAGTTTATCAAAGAAACTTGATTGTTTTTGAGAATCATTAGTTGTTTTAAATTTTTAATATGTAAAATTTTATCTTATAATGCTGATATCATCAAGACAAAAACTTCACCGTATCCACATAAGTACAGTAGCAGAGGATAGAAAAGTTAAGAGAACCTATTCAACTTTAAAATATTATTTGGATATCTCATTTAGAACATAGTCATTTAATTAAAAAAATAGCATTGAAAGGAAAGGATACTTTTAAAATATTATTAATTTAGTGAAAATAATGCACAAGTTTGGACAAAATCAAGTCTCAGTATGTTAACATAGTAAATTTTAAATTATACTTTCCTGTAAAACTTTCTACAATTTCTGACTTATTTCTATTTCTTTCATCCATTGAATTAAATTCAATCTGAGTCATTTCTATTGCTTTAGCTTCTCCTTCCTACTTCCCTGTATTCCTTACTTCTCAGTAATTTCCAAGTAGGTTTTAAAAACAGCCATACAGAAACTAATAGGTCTGATGAAAAGTCAGCCTGAAAAATATACAGCAAGTGAATATTTGTTTGGTACACTGAGATGCTACAATTTCAAGAGATATGAGACACCACACCTAATTGTATAGCATACAGTGCTTAGACCTTGTGGTGGCAGGAAGTGTTTGTAGTCCAGACTGGTTCTTGCCTGTAATGTGCTCCAGCAGACAACCCTCAGAGGAGGGAGTAATCAGCTATCTAAACCAAAACAAGGACTTAGAGACAGTAAAGTACAGTGAATTCCATTATTAGGTATAATTATAATGCACTAATACAATAATTTTTTTAGTAAAGGAAGTTAAATAAGAAATAAGGGCCAGGCATGGGGGCCTGCCTGTAATTCTAGTAATTCATAAGGCTGAGGAAGAAAAAATTGCAAATTTGGAAGGTCTGCAAGTTAGCAAGACCAACTTAAAATAAAAAAAAAATAAAAAGGGCTGGGAGTGTAACTCAGTGGGAGAGCACCCCTGATAAATCCAGTACCAGAAAAAAAAGAAGAGAAGCAGAAAGAAAAAGAAATAGGGCAGCAGGTATCAAAGCCCAGAATTTGGGCAGAGAAACCAAGGCAGGAGTCTGACATCTACAGGACTGTTGACAACATTCGCAATACTGGCAGTGCTGAGGTACTCAGTACTGATGATGCTGGTGCTCTGAGCAAGTCCTGAGTTAATGTGGGATTGCTTAGGTGTTTGTACTAGTGACCTTAGCTCAGATCTAATGATGAGAACTAGGTTATTTCTTCTTTTGTTCAAGAGGTATTCAGAATCTTGGGGGAATTTTTTCTCCCTGTCTCCCGTTGAAAACATAAAAATTTTAAAAAGTCCTCTTGATTCTTCCACTACATTAATGACCTCAACAGTGACTACAGTATGTATCCACCCTTTTAAAATTCAAATTAAGCAACTTTACTGGATTCGCCTGCATAGACAAAGGTAACTTCAGTAATTTTCAATGGTGCAGACTTGTATACCAGATTAGATACAACTTTTTTTCCCTGAGGGGCTTTATAATAGAAATGCAATTAATGATCAAATTTCATATCTTTTTACTCTAATACAATACCCTATTCATCTTTTATATACAAGTTTACTTGGGCATTATGAAGAATTTATATTTTGGGGATTTTTAAATCTAGGTTTTTCAAACTTTTTTAAAACTGTGTTCTTTCTGCTGAAAATATAATTATAAACTTCTTTTTAAATTTTCGTTGAATGTAAGTTTAATCCTTTCATAAATGTCTAACTAACTAAATCAACTTCTCCATGTGTCCTTTCCTTAACTTCTTATTCCAATAACATATTTACTCTTTGAACAGGAACAGTGTGATGGTCAAGGCTATAAACTACCTGTAGATCTTTATCACATTCTCCTAAAAATGAATATGGGCTGCTGTGATGGGGGTGGTGTGGTATGGGGAAAGGACAAGCAAAACAGAACAAATTCAATCTGTACAATTTCGACTTAACACATATTGCCAAAGTGAATTTAGTGATGCAGGAGTTCAGACCAACCCATGTGACCTGCAACAGAGACACTTATTGATCAGTTTTGCCATGCTTTTGTTTGAAAATGTACATGTCTTATATACATACATTCATACAGACATTAGGTTGGAGATAGCTACTTCTGAGTTCTACAGCTTTGGGCTGGATTTGTTTCTAGAATGACATCTGTAGTCAGATTTCTCAAGTTCAGTTGCTTGCCCAGAACTACTTGTTTATTTAATTTCAAATTTATACTCATACTGCTTTATACTTAGATTTCCATATGTTGTGCCATTCTGTCACTGAGTACAGTATGTTGAGTACAAGGTGTCATATATTTATCTCATTTCCATAATTTTTCTGGAACTTTATTAGTCTGAATGCCTAAAGTTTAGGGCTTCATGTAATTAAAGCAGCTATGATTTTGTTAAATTAGGAAACAACTTAGAACTGTCAAAAAGTACATCCACTTCTTGCTTTTATAATAGAAAAGTATTTCAAAGGAAATATATTTCATAACAAGAGTCGTGATGATTCCACAGGATAGTTTGAATTAATGTTTAATTTCCTATAAATTTTTTCTGAACATAACCTTACTTATGAAAATCCAAACCACAAATCCTAATGCATAAATACAGATATTTTAGTCAGCATTAAATATGTAGAGATAAAGAGGAAGAAAACATCAAAACACACAGAATAAGTTGTATAAAATATTAACTTCATAATGTTAATTTTCATTAATACAACATTTTTGATTACCAAAATGCTCCTTTCTTCTTGCAATTATGCCATCCAATGTGCTCTGCATATTTTCATATTTATTTGTTTATTTATTTTGGTTATGAGATACACATTTATTTATTTATTTTTTTCTTTTCAGTGTTGGTGATTGAACCCAGGGACATATGGGGCTCAGCACTCTACACTGAGCCACAGTCACCACCCCATATTTTAATTTTCAATATATGTCAACATTGCTTCTTACCTTAAATCTAAAATTTTTGAAAACTTCAGTGTAAATATCTTCAAGGAATTCCCGAATTCAAAAATGAACTCCCTTTCAGTTTGAAAGTAAGCAAATGCCACCAGGAAAAAATATTGATTTTTAAATGATTATGCTTTCATGAAAATACACAAGGCACTTCATCAAGAATAGATGAAAAAAAATATATGAAAACTAACAAAGAAAGATATAAGAAAAATCAAGATGGAGCTGGGGATGTCACTCAGTACTAGAGTACTTGCTTAGTATGTGGAAGGCCATAGATTCCATCCCCAGAAATGCAAAAGTAAACAACAACAACAATAACAAGAAAAAAACATGAAAAGATGAGTCAGCATTTCTTTGGGGTTTTTTGTTTGTTTGTTTTGTTTTGTTTTGTTTTGTTTTTGCTGTTGTTTGGTACCAGGGATTGAACCTGGGATGTTTAACCACTGACCCACAATCCCAGCCCTTTTTATTTATTTATTTATTTATTTATTTATTTGTTTATTTTTAATTTGGAAACAGAGTCATGATAAATTGTTTAAGGCCTCACTAAGCTCTGAGGCTATCTTTGAACATGCCATCCTCCTGCCTCAGCCTCCTGAACCACTGGGATTACAGGCATGCACTAGCATACCTGTCTATGAGTTAGTAGTCTAGTATTTCAGTATTTCTATCACTCAAATAAAATCCACCTGAGTCTTTAAATGAAAAAAAAAAAAAGAAATAAAAAAAAACAATTAGTTTTAAACTTTTATTTATATTAAGTTTTCTGCGAATTCTTATTTCCTAAGTGTTCTAAGTGTGAGTAATAGTGGCTTTGCATTGCTGCAATTCGTTTAAATCTGGCTTGCTTGCATTTCACAAGAGAAATTCATCTGTATTTTCACCTACCAATTCACCAGAGGCAAGAATCTGATTTGAGATACAAGAGTTTACTTGCACAATAAAAACATAATCAGGGTCTGGATACCCAAGTCTGAAGCTGTGAAATGATGTGTGCATAATGAACAAAAGAGACCTGGGGGAAGGTGAGAGTTACCAGCAGTGATTCCTGACCTTAGTGGAGTGTTTTTTCACTTATAAATTGATTCTTACCTAATCCTCACTGTAGGGGAATGTCAGGATGGGTATCCTTCTCAACTGACAAAAGGGGAAGTTTAAATCAAAAGCTTTTCAGTGTTCCACCTAAGGTCACAGAGTCAGTAAGACACTGAATAAAAACAAAAGGAAGATATTTGAAAGTCAACACTAATGCTATCCTCATTGCACATGCCACTTCCAAACTCACATCTCCCTTTCATGTGATAGAAGTGAACCCTTTCTAAATTTACTTCAGAGGTTTAGGTATGCAAAGAACTCCTAAGAATAAAATAAATGGCTTTGTAATTCAAATCTATTTTAGAAATATTAATTTACCTCTTAATTCGAAGTTTACATTCTTTTCTTCAGGGAAAAAATATCCTTACCTTTTCTTGCAAAGTTCGGATGGTTTGTCTTTACTTTGATCATGGCATAATGGAAATGTGTAATATTACAGTGTTTTTGTGACTGATGAACTGTGGAAATTCCTTTTTTATGCCTCAGTAGTTTTTAATTTCACTATTTCAATTTCCCAAATTGTATTTAGTTTAGCAATACACCATATTGTTTACTGTTCCTATGCCCTCTATTAGTTTTCTCACTGTTGTAACATTTGATTGTTTCCTCAGCTCTCATTTGGCCAGTTTTGCCCTTGAAAAAGGAGAAGATATTCCTGCAAATGCTATCTTAGGAATATCAAGGGGCTGGAATGTTCACAAGAATGCCACATTTATAGATAATATTTAAAAATATAGTAAAGCAATATAAATCTTGTGATTAAATTTACTATCCAAAATGTTGCTTTTATTATTTGCATGTACATTATAACATTCTGTAAAATGTAAAGAATGCTATTTGGCCTTTCTCTTTCAATTGCTATTTAGTGACTTGATCAGTCTTGAGGACCAGAAAAGTAGTTCCCTGAAGAAAATCTGCAGATATTTCTGTGAAAACTTAAAAGATAAGGGGACATTATGCAGTGTAAGGCAAGAGAAATTACAAGTAGAGAAGACAGCTAGGGCAGAAACACACACACGAAATTTAAAATGAAACAGAGGCTTTAAATTTATTTAAACTTTAAAAAGTGTAACATCTCTGTGCCTCAGCTTTTTCACCAATAAAATGGGGGTAATTATAGTAAATAATGTGGTTTCTAGGAAGATTAGAGTTTTCATATATAAACTACATGAAACAAAGATGAATACATATTAAACACTAAATAACTATTAGCTATTATGCTAGCAGATCATTTCTATACAGACAGGTATTGATACAACATTTTTCACACATTTCTGAAAAAAAAAGTTGCGTGAACATAAATGTCAACAACAACAACAGAACAAAGAAAAGCAATGAGATTAATGTTGAAACATTAAATACAATATAGATTTAGTCACAAAAACAATACTACCACTAACAAAACAGTAGCACAGTTAAAATTCACTGACATTTGGTATCTAGCATCCAATCACCAGATCTTGGCAACCTTGAATCTTGGAACTCTTGTTTCTCTTTTTAAGAGTTACAATCACATATATTTGCCACTGATAAAGATTTCTAATAAAATTTCTAATAAAAAATTTCTAATAAAATTAGGGTTTCTAATAAAATTAAGTATCTGTCTATCCACTTTAACTTAAATACACTTTTGAACAAGGAACAGCAACAACAAAAAAAACTCTCAAACATAGAAGAGAACTTAATGTAATGGAAATTTTAGCTAATTTTGCAACTACCAAATCATACATATACTAAAAGAAAAGGAGCTTTATGGGATTTTCATCTATTTTGTTATTTTTTTAAGCCTTCGTGAATTTCTAAAGGTTTCTCTCTGCAGAAAAAAAATTGCCCCTTGAACACAGAAAAATCAGAAAGTGCTGAGGAAATTTTATATCAATCAACGTAAGTTACACATTATACATATATCATTACATTCCTCACAAAAATGTATGAGTTAATGTACATTAAATAAATGTAACTGTAGGAGAATTTATTGTACTTCCAAACCTAAACTTTGAATACCAGTAGAATTTTTTTCTCAAATACTCAGAAATATCGTTTACATAAATCTACATATATTTATTTTATTTTATTTTATTTTATTTTTCTTACTTGCATTTGAGTCCTGTCCAATCTGAGTGTAAGCCAGGTCATGCAAAAGTCACAGATGACCTCCCTGCTCTTAAATTCAGGAGATATATTAAACCCTGCTGTAGCAGCTTTCAGACACTTGTGTTCTACTGAGGAAGTGTTGTTCCTTCTTGGCAAGCATGACACAGAACTCAATTTACTTTACTTCTGCAGAATTGATGGTTTCTTCTTCACTGCTCATGAAATGTAATACTGTTTTTGAGCCTTTTCGTTAGTTATTTCATAAAAAATAAGTTTCAATCTACTAACTCTATAAAGATTTTTCAGTAATGATGTGTGTGTTTCAGAGGTACACCATGAAAAATTGATAGTTCAACCTTTAATCCTTCCTTAATACCCTTTCAAGGGTGTTCTCTGTGCCTCTGGCCAGCTATTCAGCTTTCTATACCACCCCCAGTCATCCTCAGTGCATTTTCATGCCCCTTTGTTCCGAAGGGCATTACACATTTCTCTCCCTCCCCAGAATGTTCTTCCTCTATTTACATGATAAACTCTAACTCACAATTCTGTTGTCAGTTCCAGTGTCATCTCCTCAAAGACAGTAATTTTACTTCAGTTCTGCAAGTGGGGTAAAAACCTTCACAATTACATTATTACAGCTCTTGATCATTGTACTCTTACAAGTGTAATAACTGCATTCATTTCCATGTTTATTTAATATTTTTGTCTCCTTTAAAGAAATCCGTATTTCATTTTGGCAGTAAGTCTAGCATATGCCCAAATAGTTGTATCTTCTAATACATGCTTTGAAAATATTTATTGAATGGATCGATTAATAAATAGGAAATAACTATTCTGACATATGTGGCTCTATAGAAATTTGGAAGGTTTTCTCTAAAATATTGACAAATTCATGGAAGACTAATTTTAATATCTCAGTAAGGTCTCTAACTGAAAAAAAAAATCAGGATGGTTGTCTGTGAGGAAAATGAGAGTCTACACATGTTCTGTTGTTGCTTTTTGTAAAAAAATTAACTTTCTGGAGACACAATTCCTTCTTTTGTAATCTCCCTACTTCCCCTCACTTTATTTATGTGAAATAACTCTTTAGTGATATCCTTGACCATAGAGAGTCCCCTACTGCAAAGGGAATCTGATTCAAAGTGGAGAGGATATCAGATTCAACTAATCACCACCTTTAGAATGTTAATCTCTATAAATCTATGTACAAAGTATTTCCAGTAATCTTTTACATGATGGAGAAACACAATGCAACAGTCCTTTGAGATTTTTTTATGGTGACCACTGATCAAAAGGAATTGGGAAGGGTTGTATTTTGAGGATATTTCTTATCATGAAGTTGGAAAACCTGACTGTATCCTCTCAATATGTCAGGAGATAGCTGGTCCAAATAACATAGCAATCAGGATAATTTTTTTAAAATTAAAATTTGGTTTTTAATAAACTAAACTGCAAAATATTTGTAAGCATATAAAGTAGAGCTTATTGAGAAAAAGGAATATTAAAATAAATGTTATCCAAATATTTTTTCTAAGTCAAAGTACTAAAATAGATTTTTAAAATAGGTGTATAGAGATGAAATTTGCATGATATAAACTACATGCAATTTTAGTATCAATACCATATCACTTAAAGTGTACAATTCAATGTTTTTATGCAATACAATGATTATAAAATTAAATGATTTTTCACGTTTACAGAGTTGTGCAAGCATCACAACAATCATTTTAGAATATTGTCATTACCCTAAGAAGAAAATATTACCAACTAAAACACTGTGCTCATCCTAAATCCCTGCTCCTGGACCTTGACAACCACTAATTTACTTTCTATCTCTATGGATTTCTAGATATTTCATATAAATGGAATAATTCAATA
>JAJEJO010000173.1:547533-580453 GCA_020662805.1 Glaucomys volans | reverse complement strand
GAGGGATGTTGAACATTTTTTCATAAATCTGTTGATTGCTTATAGATCTTCCTCTGTAAAGTGTCTGTTCATTTCCTTGGCCCATTTGTTGATTGGGTTATTAGTATTCTTGGTATAAATATTTTTGAGCACTTTTTAGATTCTGGAGATTAGTGCTCTGTCTGAAGTGTGTGTGGCAAAGATTTTCTCCCACTCTGAAGGCTCTCTCTTCACATTACTGATTGTTTCCTTTGCAGAGAAAAAGCTTTTTAGTTTGACTCTATCCCAATCATTGATTTGTGCTTTTATTTCTTGCGCTTTGGGAGACATATTAAGGAAATCTGGTCCTAGGTCAACATGATGAAGATTTGGACCTATTTTCTCTTCTATTAGGTGCAGAGTCTCTGGTCTGATTTCTAGGTCCTTGATCCACTTTGAGTTGAGTTTTGTACAGGGTGAGAGATATGGATTTAGTTTCATTTTGTTGCATATGGATTTCCAGTTTTCCCAGCACCATTTGTTGAAGAGGCTGTCTTTTCTCCATTGCATGTTTTTGCCTCCTTTGTCAAGTATGAGATATCTGTATTTATTTGGGTTTGTCTCTGTGTCCTCTATTCTGTACCATTGATCGACCTGTCTATTTTGGTACCAATACCATGCTGTTTTTGTTACTATTGCTCTTTAATATAGTTGAAGGTCTGGTATACTCCTCAAAGTATTTCACGAAATAGAGGAGGAGGGAACCCTTCCAAACTCATTCTATGAAGCTAATATCACCCTGATACCAAAACCAGAGAAGGACACATCAAAGAAAGAAAATTTCAGACCCATATCTCTACTGAACATAGATGCAAAAATTCTTAACAAAATTTTAGCGCACCGCATACAAAAACATATTAAAAAAATAGTGCACCATTATCAAGTGGGTTTCATCCCAGGGATGCAAGGTTGGTTCAACATCCGGAAATCAATAAATGTAATTCACCACATCAACAGACTTAAAGTCAAGAACCACATGATTATATCAATAGATGCAGAGAAAGCATTTGATAAAATACAGCACCCATTCATGCTCAAAACACTAGAAAAAATAGGGATAGTGGGAACATTCCTTAATATTGTAAAGGCTATCTATGCTAAGCCCACAGGTAACATCATTCTAAATGGAGAAAAATTGAAAGCATTCCCCCTGAGCACTGGAACAAGGCAGGGATGCCCTCTTTCGCCACTACTATTCAACATTGTTCTTGAAACTCTAGCCAGAGCAATTAGACAGACCAAAGAAATTAGAGGAATACGAATAGGAAAAGAAGAGATCAAACTATCCCTATTTGCTGATGACATGATTCTCTATCTAGAAGATCCTAAGAATTCCACCAGAAAACTTCTGGAACTCATTAATGAATTTAGCAAAGTAGCAGGATATAAAATTAATGCTCATAAATCTAATGCATTTTTATTCGTAAGTGATGCATCCTCTGAGAGAGAAATTAGGAAAACTACCCCATTCACATTAACCTCAAAAAAAATAAAATACTTGGGAATCAATCTAACAAAAGATGTGAAAGACCTCTACACTGAGAACTACAGAACACTAAAGAAAGAAGTTAAAGAGCATCTGAGAAGATGGAAAGATCTCCCATGTTCTTGGATAGGCAGAATTAATATTGTCAAAATGGCCATACTTCCAAAAATGCTATACAAATTCAATGCAATTCCAATTAAAATCCCAATGATGGACCTCATAGAAATAGAGCAAGCAATCATGAAATTCATTTGGAGGAATAAGAGACCCAGAATTGCTAAAGCAATCCTTAGCAAGAAGAGCGAAGCAGGGGGTTTCACAATACCAGACCTTCATTCTTTAATTGTTGCACTTTTGAGCTCTTTTCACTTATTTGCCTTATATGAATAATACTGCTAAGAACTTTCAGTACAATTTATGTGTGAATGTATGTTTCTATTTCTCTCAGAGTTTATGTATGTTGAGATGGAATTTATCAGTAATATGGTAATACTATATTTAATCTTTGGAAGATCTACCAGACTATTCCAGGCAGTCAAATTCTCATCAACCATACAAGAGAGCTCCTACTTTTTCCACAATCTTGGGATCTTTTTGATAACAGTCATTTTGATAGGTGTGTGTTGATTTCATCTCATTATTTTGATATGCATTTCCAAGATGACTAATGATATTGCACATATTTTCATGTATTTATTGGCACTTTGTCCTCTTTGGGGTAATATTCATTCAAATTCTTCATTTTTAATGAGATTGCTTATCATTTAATGTTGAATTATAAAAGTATATATTTTAGATGTCAGGTTCATCACCAAATAAATGATTTGTAAATATTTTCTCTCATCTGTGAGTTATCTTTTCATTTTCCTCATGGTGCCCTTTGAAGAAATTTTTTTTAATTGAGGAAGTCCTGATAATGTATTTCTCTTTGGTCTCTTGTGTTTGTTGTCATAGCTAAGAAGGCATTTCTAACCCTTGCACTTTTTTGATGGGAGATTGATAATATTAGTTCTTATGTTTTTGTCTATTTCCTATTGTCAGTTAATTTTTATGTATGATATCATCATATGTTACAAATTCATTTTTTCAAATATGGATATTTCTTGCATTTGTTGAAAAGACAATTATTTTCTCCATTGAATTGTCTTGGCATGCCTGTCAAAAATCAATTGGCCATAAATGTGAGGGATAATTTCTTGGCATGCAATTCTATTCCACTGATATGTCTGTACTTGTGCTAGTACAGCACTGTCTGGATTTTTGTAGACTTGTAGTAAGTCTTGAAGTCAGAATGTATGAGCCCACCAACTTTGTCTTACCTTTTCAGTACTGATTTGATGATTCCAGAACCCTTGCATTTCCACATGAATTATCTGGGGAAAAAAATCACCTGGAAGTTTTTTGGTCTTTTGCTGAATCTGTCCATGAATTTGGGGAGTATTGATAATTTAACAATCTTTTAATCTAAGAATATGGAATGTCTTTATTTAGGTCTTCTCTAAATTATTTTCAATAATATTTTACAGTTTTCAATGTACATGTCTTGTGCTCATTTTGTGAAATTTATAGCAGTTTGATTATTTTGTGCTATTTTTAGTGGGAAGTATTTTCTTAAATTAATTCACATTGCTTATTGTTAAAATATAAAAATATAACTTGTTACTACTAGCAGCAATAAGCCTTTTTCTACTTATAACACATGAGTATAGTAATTATGTGGAATTTGTATATACAATCCACTGGAAATCAAATCTTTTCGAAGAGATAAGGAGCAAAAAAGCCAATTTCTGATTTACCCAAACTCCTCAAGTTTTCTTAAGAATATAATCATTTTTATGTGATTGTATATGTCTGCATAATCTAATCACACATATATATGTGTATATATAAATATGTATAAGCATACACAAATGCAAGTACACAACGTACACACAAATGTTTTCCTCATCTCATCTTTTTCAAAGGAGCATAGGATCTCCATCATCATTTGGCAGCTGGTTTATTTCTGAGGGTTTTTACTTTAAATCTATGTATGATTTTTAATTATAATTTTACCACTCAATGAACCTCACAATGGAAACATTTTAGCATCTATCTACCATAGCAGATGGCAAACTAATGAGGCCTGTACCACTTGCATACTGATGTCTTTTCTATGTAACAATTCTCTGATCCATAGGGAGGTCAAAGAGCAAGTTTTATTTATCTTCTTTGTTTCATTTGGTCCTTACAAATCATAAACCTAATTATTAAAGAATGTACATTTTATACTTCATAAGTACATTCATTAATGTTCATTTCTTACTGATATCAGTACAAAAAAAGTCAGTGCCTGAAATGTGTTTTAATAATTTGAAATGTTAAATGCAGTGTTGGGTTCACTTCAATCATTTTTCAGAACATTGAATAAGTAGACTTTCTTCCTGAAGCAAAAAATAAATAATTTTCTATCAACACGCACACACACACACACACACACACACATCAGACATATTCATGTTTACATTCATGAAAATGTAAGCAGATTAAAAATTCACACATATATAATTTTTGATAATGTTTTATTAAAAATGTATTTTATTAATAACTTGTAAGTGTCTCAGATCTTCCTTGAGGCCTCTGCAAGCTTTCACATTTTAAAGATCAATCTATTAATACTTATTTTAATCTGAAGATAGCCTAAAATTTATCTCCATAGTCAGTGAATATTCATTCTCAGAAGCAAGTCATCTTTAAATGAAATTAGTTTCATGTGAGGAAAGGCCTTATCTAGCTTGTCCATCAATATCCTTTACAATGGTTGGCATAGAATAGCTGTTCATACATAATGACATAAAATAATCGCCTTAATATTCAATTTATCTTGATATATTTCCATCCCTTTCAAGTGTGGTCAAAGGAATAATCTTGTACATTGAAAAGGTCATGAAAAATGTTTAACACTAGCTTGAAGTTTTTCACTGTTATTGAATAAACATAACAAGTCAGCATTTTAGGTTGTAAATACTTTAAATAATAGATATCTAAAATACCATATGTATTAAATAATGTTTTGAACTTAGAATAAAATATGAAAATCTATGCATTTTTACTTAATGCCCATATTATATTCATCACCATTTATAAGTTAGAAATTTTTTTAAAAAATATTTATTTAGTTAACAAAGAAAACTTTCTATCACCCATCTATCCTCTATTTAGCATTTCATTGATGTTCATGTCTGTTTTCTTTTTCCTTTTGCTTCCTCTTTATTGTTGATATTTATAAAATAATAATCTTTGGTTTCTCACTTTCTATTCCTTGTACATGTCCAAACACTTACTACCATAAAAAAACTGCAATCCCCTGTATCACCAGGAGTCTTCTTTCTTACATTAGATCACATCAAACCTATCCTAATGAACCAGTGTGATGAATATCATGACTATCTCCAATACTTCCTCCATCACCAAATCTGTGTAAAGTATGTTGCCACACTTAGCTACTAGAAGGAATCATATTTGTCTTAATCCTGTGATATTAACTTATTCATTCTATCCAGGCCTGATCAATTATTACAATACATTATTTTTTTTATTTTTACAGACTGCGTTTTGATTCATTGTACACAAATGGGGTACAGCTTTTCTGTGGTTGTACACCATGTAGATTAACACCATTTGTATAATCATGTATGTACTTAGGGTAATGATATCTGTCTTATTTCACCATCTTTCATACCCCAGCCCCCTCCCCCATCTAATTTCCTTCTATGCAATCCAAAGTTCCTCCACTCTTCTCTTACCCTCCACCCCTATCATGTATCATCACCCACTTATCAGAGAAAACATTCATCCTTTGGTTTGGGGGATTGGCTTATTTCACTTAGCATGATATTCTCCATATTGTTGTACAACAGATCACTTTAAAAAAATGACCCAAGTCATAAAAATCAGGTATGAGGAAAAGTTTGCTATATACTCTTGTCATATCATTCCTCTAGGGCAAACTTCACTTTTCTTCTGGACATGATCATGTGACAATAAGAACCTTGGATGTGCTTCAGTCATGTAGGCAAATATCATTCAAAATTCAGAACATTAAAAGAGGGACAAATCTAGGAGTAAGCAGAATAATTAGTCATAAGGAGAGAAAAACATGTCGTTGTCTGATTGAAAGATTAAGAACAGACATATGGACATATTTTGGTTGAAAAGTTTTTAAAACATACCAAAAAATATATCATAACTAAGTTTGATGAAAACAATATTGAAACCTATATTAACTTACTTCAACACTAGTCCAATAACCAGTGTTTTCCTTCTTTGAGAAAACTGTGTGTTACATATATAGCTGGGTAACACATTTGCCTTTGAAGATGGCTATTATGTGCCTTTGGTCTTGTTCATACTGGTACACCCAGTGTGTGGAACATAACTAATGTTCAAGTTCTGTTTCCTGGAAGACTTATTGAATTTAGAAAAAAAAAAGAATTAAAGTGGTGAATACACTTACGAATAAAAAGGTTTACTCCTTAAAATGTACAATTCAGTTTGGATTTACATACATGCGCACACACACACACACACACACACACACACATATATTCATTTATGTATTTTTCAACTATTGAAAAAAGACCTAGTAGTATGGATGACCAATAAGACTTTTGGGTGACATTTTCTGAAGGAAGTCTTACACAAAATTATTATTCTTTTCCACCAAAAACGTATTGTTGTCAGGCAAGGTGACACAAACCTGTAATCCTAGAAATTTGGGAAGTTAACATAGGGGTATTATAAGTTAGGGACCAACCTAGACAACTTGATGAGAACCTATTTTCAATAAATCAGAAAGAAAAAAAGGGTTGTGGAGGTATAACAGTGGTAGATGCTTGCCTTAGCATGTGTTAGGCCCTGTGAGGCCCTGGGTTCAACTCCTAGTACTGAAGAAAAAATGTATTGCTGCTTTATTTTTAGTAGTTATTATTTAAGTAGTAATAGCAATATTATTAAAACAAAGGTATTAGGCTTCTCTGCTTAAAGGTAAACAGAAAAAATAATGATTTTGAAAAATAGAAAGAAAAGTAACATTTTATTTACGTATTTATTTGCATTACTGGGGATTGAACCCCGAATCTGGCACATGGTAAGGAAGCATTTCGCCACTGAGTTATATCTCCAACTCTGCATTGTAATTTTAACACATTAATTTCCAAGATCTAAAATTGTTGGTACTGCAAAACCTAGGAAGAAAGCTATTTTAGTACTATAAAATGTGGTATGTTTATTGAAATACCTACATGTAATACATCTTTTCTTGTTTTTCCTGCATTTCCATCAATTAAGTATATTGATACTAATAAGATAGCAAGACATAAAGAGAAACAAAAGAGAAATGATAATTTGGTACATAGGTACATATGATAGGTACATAAATCAAATAAATTATAAATAAATATTTATTAAATAAGTCCTGTTTTGTAGGAGGTAAAGACAAAAATCAGTAAAACAATTCCTTGCTGAAAATGTTGGAATCACTATATACTGTCAAAATTTTTTTAGTAATGAAACTTCTACTATTTAAATGTACATTCAGGGTTTTTTAATTTCTGTTCCATTTATTAAAATGAAAACAAATCTGTAAAAAAAAAATGTAAAAGCAAGTATGTAATCTGATAACACAGATGGAGCAAACATGGAGACCAGGCACACCAGGAAAAATTAGTATACTTTGACAACTTTGGAAATAAACACTTGTGATGTTCCCTTTGGATTCTCAAGTAGTTTTTTCGTGGACATTATCCATATCAACAGGAAGAAAACTGACAGAAAATCTCTCCCAATAGCTCCTTGACTAGGTGTTTGTAAAAGGAGACTCAGGTGACCTAACATAGTTCAAAGAAAGCTTACATTTGAAATGAAGGGGAACTTCACAGAGAAGCCTGGCTGGTCTCCCAGAATATTGCATTGACTTGTTCAGTTCAAAACTGGCCCTTAGTTTAAAGGCTAAAACTGGCCCTTAGTTTAAAGGCTAAGAAACTTGCTTTGCCAGCAGTTGGCCCAGGAGTACACACCTGACTCTAAGAGTTGGATTCATGTTAGCTAAATATACAAAAAGTGGGAATATTACCTTTATAGTGTCAAATATGGTTAACATCAGGACCAGAGGGGTGTTCTATAACTAAGCTCATCTGTCTCTGTAGAAATTCTCCAGGGAAGTCAAATTACACCTAATATGTAAACACATTTACATGTAAAACATCCTTCTAAGTGCTTTAGGTGCATTATCTAATTTAAACTTGCCAGTAATCTTATGAGGAAGATATTCTTGGTAACCTCATTTCACAGATGAGGAAACTAAAAGTTTGAGAGGTTAAGTAATTCCCGGTTAAATTGCTGAATAATTGGAGAAGCTAGAATTTGAAATCAAGTAATCAGGTTCAGGAATCAGGACTTTTATACAACATGTTACACTACCTTCTTGAAAGGAAGTTTGATCTGGCAGTTTTATAGTTTTATTTCCAGCTTGATATTAACTTTTCCATACTACAGATATATTTGAAACCAAAAGAGTCCAACTTTTGCATCAGAATCCACTTATCCTTAGGCAATCATCAGTAGATACTAAAAACACTAATGATGGTGATTCTCTATTCTCATCATAGATATATTATTTTTAGATATTTAAATACTATAATCAAGTTATAGTCCAATTACAATTTTAAAGGCTATAGAGGTAATTTCTGGTGGCCTCATGTATTCTTTCTCTGATTAATTTCACACTGGTTTTATAGTTTTATTTTCAGAGAGTTCTATTAATTATAAATTATTAGAAGAAAAACTGTAGAATTCTCCTGGTAACAGGATCTCTTTAACTGCTTCTCTTTTGCAAGGACAAATGTGTAAGTTGACTTTTTCTCTTTATTTGCAATAAAGAGATAGTAAGATGTATAGGAGAATATTTCTTACTTGTCAGTTTTCCCCTTTTCTATATTTTATAGTGATAGTTGAACCAGTATGATAAACAACTGGAGTTTCAGTCTATTCATTATTATAACCGCTAAGGGAAATTCTGCTTGAGGTCTTTAAATTTTGCAATTAACAAAGAAAAATTTGACCTTGTCTGACATTGCGTCTAATTGCACAAAGTTCTAATTTAAAACATCACCTCTAAGGATTTGTATCCCAGACACCACCACTACCGCCCTGTGTGCTCATGCGTGCATGCACCCACATGCACTCTCTCTTTTCCTGTTGTTGTGACCTCAGTTCTATTGTATATTGAGAGGTATTCAAGGTGAAATCCTGGATCTACATTGACTTTGTCTGTCATACAGATACCTCATTATTCTTTTTCTTTTCTATAAATAGGACATGTTATTCTTAAGTGTTGAACAAGAAGGTATAGAGGAGTGGAAGGATTTAAATAACAAATACAAAGTTTAAGGGCTTAAAAATAATGTCTTCTATTTCAATATTTAATTTTACCCTCTCATTTGACATGAGATATATGTAGGTCAGATATTATTTTTAGTACATAAGCATAAAAACTGAGTTTCAGATTATATTAAACTGGTTCAAAGTCATCAATGCAAAAACTGAGGAATCAATCATTGAAACAGTGTCTTTCTGATTCTTTCTTTTCTCATGACTGCACGTCTGTACAAGAGCATAACCAGAAACAGACTTGTTAGAAAACAAAACTAAGATTTCTAAATATGATATCTAGAGTACCTCTCTTCATTTAGTTTTCTCATATATTAATTACAAATTACAAATTTTCTTAATGATTCAACATATGCTGCTATAAAATATAAATCTGTAAACATATAAATATTCAAATGAGTAAAAGTCATGTACAATTTGTGAAAGTCTCTCAGTGTTAAAAGAGTACCTCTACTATTCATGTGATCTCCATTTTCAGAAATGCATCTAATCACAAAGATAATATCTATGGCTGGAAATTGAAGGTCCTTCAGTAATTGTTATCTGAATTCTGGGCATTTAGGAGCTGTAATGAAAAGTCATAAGAGGAAATTATGGGTTACTTTTGAAACATCTAAAATGATGAAACACTAAATTCGTGTACATTTTCCTTATGAGAAAAGAAGTCAAGAATTTATTGTGGACTTGAAAAAGCTTACCTTTTGGTCAATATTTATTTGAAAAAAAAAAGGGAGGGGGGAGACACAGAAAATAAAGAGAGAAAGAAAGTATATGATGGAGTTCAGGAAAACTTGGTGGAATGTCACAGTAGAGACAAGGTCTTCCCAGAAAAGTTACTTCTCTACTCTGGATCTCAGTTTTCTAGTCAACAACATAAGCAGGTCATGTAAGATGAGCTCCACAATGTCGTTCTTCTTTGAATTGCGCCCCCTATTTTTTATCAACTACCATAAAATCTGATTAATTATGTCCACCAATACAAACCCTGGTTTACTACAACCATTTAATTAAGAGATCCCTGTTCTGCTTATTTCCCTACAGCAATAGTTCAAATTATATCAATGTATTGTGATTACTGGGTATTATACAAATCTTTTCTCATACAAATATTAAAATAACTGGTTAAATATAATCACTACCTGCACTTTTTAGATGAGTATGAGTAGGCTTTAGAAAACTTTAGCACCTTTCCAAAATTTTTTTTTCTAATTTCAAGAGACTGCTAGGTTTAGATGTCCAATGTTCTGAATCCCAGTTAGTGGGATGAATCCTTTAGAGTCTGCATATTTTAACATATTCCAAAGGACTCTGATACTAGCAAATGAGAGCCAGAACAGAGAACAGGAAGAACTTGTTTCATAGCTGGACATACATAGGTTTGAATCACATGTCTGTTATTTCAGTAGCTTAATTTCCATGTTTATGTAATAGAAACATATTTTCAACTTTGTAGATGTTTTGGGGGAGAGGCAGTGAGGAATATCAGTGGAATATGTAAAATTGTAGGGATGATAAGACAAAATAGAAACATAAACTCATGGTGAAAGAAAGTGATTTCAGATTGACAACTGTGTTTCTAACAAGAAACTATCACTACCTTAACAATTTATAGGAAAAAAATGCATTTTCAAAACAAAAATGAAATTGAAATATCAAAAGTAGATGTTAGTTAGCTTGGACCAACTTTATCTGTTCCATTATAGATATTATTTTAAAATAATAGTATTCATTTTTTTCATTTAGCTATTTAATTGCAGAAATAAGCCTAATGCCTTCGCTCTCACATAAATCAATAGAATAGTCATATCACTGATTCTTTGTGGATCAAGATATTTAGATTTTGAGAAAATTAAAATAAAACCCCTACACTGTTTGCAACTCTTTCATCATCTGCCACAAACTAAGAAACTATGTTGCTGTTTATATTCATTGAGTTAGGATATACTTCTTTATTTAGTCAGAAAAAATCGTGTGTGTGTGTGTGTGTGTGTGTGTGTATGATAACGAATAAATTAGTTTGAGCCTTAGGAAAGAGATTTTTCATGCCAATTTTGATTGCTCTGTATTTTTATGTTTATACGTGTGGCATTTAGAAGATTTTTTTTCCAATATATCTACTTAACATAAGGGGTTTTTATGGATATGATTAAATACACAGTAATCTATTCATTATCTTAATTATTTGCATGGAATGCAAATTGTAGTCTGAAGCTGTTCAATCAATGTATTTTTGGAAAAGTCATGCAGAGAATCAACATTAAACAAGTATTTGCTTTCAATTAGGAATGTGTGACTTTCTTAGAGCCAATCATTTGAAAATATAATCTGCACACTAATTGTAAATTGCAAAGTCATCTTCCAGTTACACTGCTTCTCTTTCCTTCTTCCTTTTTTTTTCCCCGTTAATTGTAGCTTTTCATCTCTAGATGGTGCTCTAAGTATCTGCATCACAGCCAGGCATGTTAACACTGACATAAAAGGCAAAAGAAAAGAAAACTTAAAAATAAAAAGTGCGGGAGAACAAAATAAATTAACATAGAAAATTTCTTGGAACACTTTCTTTAGGCCAGAAAGCATATATTGTCAGGTGATTAAGCCCATGACAAAGAAATATGAGTACAGTACTTATTAAGATTACAAGAACAACTATGGCAGAGAAATATTTAAATCTAGTTAGCAAATTCAGAATTGGCATTTCCCCAAGTAACTTAAAATCCCTTTCTGACATCTACATGTTGTAGTGTTCAGTGTTCAAATACACCTAGATAAATAATTTAATTACCAATTAATTTATTAAAGTCCTTTGAAATATCTTGCACTAAAGCCCTATATAGATGTATAGATGCCACATAAGCTTAGAAGGCTTTTTACATTGGTTAATTTTCCTTTTGAAAATAAAAAAAATAATAATTTGAGAAATAAGAAAATGATAAGAAATTTTAATTTCAATGTCTATAAAGTTTTCTTGGGACACTGCCAAGCTCATTTAAGTATTCCCTGTGACAACCTTCACACTAAATCAAAAGTCCACAGTACTGTAACAGGGATGCTGTGCCCTCTAAAGCCAAAAACATTTATTATCTGCCCCTTACAGAAAATGTTTGCTGACTTCTTGATTAAAAGAAAGCTATAGACTGTTGAATGATCTGGTTCACTGCTAACTGTTAATGTGATTTTTGGGAAGACAGCCAAAACAAACATATTGAGCCCTAAACTAGTACTATAAGTTAAAATAACAGTCATGCCAATAGGAAATTTTTAGTAGTTTTTCCATTTAGTACTTTACAACATCTCTTAGTAAAGGAGTCATTGATTCTTCTATCTATCCAGAAACAAAGTAATATATTCAAAAATTAAAAATTCAACCAAAGTCATCATTTGGCATCATGTAGACAAGACAACAACAAGGCCAACTCTTTAGAATTTTAATGAATTTAAATGGGTTAATGTGAATCTATCTGCTATCTAGACTGTTTTATTCTATAATTTTCCCCAATGTGACACTTGAATATTAATGAGAAATTTGATTCTCATAAAAGTGTTGGTTTTCATGAGCTTTCCCCAAAATAGTATTTGTTTTGAAGAGAATTACAGGGACACATTTCTGCTGCTACACTTGAGAGCCTTATCTCTCCCCTCTTTTATAATTCCTGTGACCTTCATTCTTATAATTGTGTTATCAGCACTTGGGTTTGCAAGTGAGAGAAACACAAATTCAAAACTACTCAAGAGAGAAAAATAAAAGAATATGTAGAAAGACACTTAGGCCTTTCATGTAATAGAAATGGAAATCAGAGTGGACCAATCAACCTCATTCCCCCAAGACCATTGTCTCTATTCTGCACTTCTGTGCTCTTTTTATGCTAATGAACACAATTTAAGAATAGTTGAAAACATAAGCAACATTAAGACCAAGAAGTAGGAATCTTGAGAGAAAATGTGTTCCATCCCTAACCTGTCCCTTTTACAATGAGGTCTATTGTGCCACAGGAAATGTCTCAATTTTCCATTCCATTTTGTTAAGGCAGATTATTATATTGGGGTAGGAATTACTCCGCATTCTGTGAGTTTTAATAAAAGAAAAAGTATCTGCTTGGAAGCAAACTGGAAGTGATCACAATGTTACACATTAAGCTATTGTGATTCCATTGACAAGTGCATGTCTTAAACATAATGTGTTTTTGAGACAGATTCTAGTTTCATTACCAGGAAGTTTTATAATGGAAAACTATATAGAAATGATGGACAGAGTCCATTTTTACATAATAAAATAACTGGAACACAAGACATCTGTTCAAGATATTTCCTTTGGCTAAATGGCCAATTCAATTTGCCACATGGTCAATATGATTGACTGGGCAGTAATTAATTCACAATTAACATAGACCCTACACAAACAACCATGAATTAATTTGATGACTGAGTATGGAAATGACAAGAGACCTGAACAATGTGCTGTCAGGTAGCAAGGTATGCTTGCCCTTTTGCAAAAATTCTATTACTCTTTACTCATAAAGAATGTATTTACAATGTATTGATTTACTTATTTTCATGCATTATTTAACTACCCTTGACATAATACAAAAGAAAGCCTATATCTTTTTCCTTAAAACATTTCTAGAAGTTGCACCGAAGATATTATATTTCCCTCATTTTTCTCTTCCTCACAGTAAAAACTTCATCTTATTGGTCAATTTGATTTTCGGCAATTTTGTTTTTGCCATTCTCACTATCTGATGTCCAAATTCTAGTTCATCTATGTCTTTTTTAACATGTAAAGCCTAAGAGTAAAGTACAGATGGCTATCAACAGTTCGTTCTAGATACCATAATTCTATTGATTTTATACTTTTGGCAGCTACATTATAATTTCTCTACAACTAACACACTGACAAATTCCAAAAACTTTGCTTCACAGTTGTTTCAATTAAATTTTGAATTCCCGAAACTCATTTCTACACTATAGTGACTCCAAACCATATTGTGACTATTGTGTCCAATTAGTGTGCAAAACATTATTAGCGCTCAGCAAAAGAATGAAACTGGACACTTATCTTACTTCATTTCCTGAAATGACTCAAAATGGATTATAGATTCAAACATAATACCTGAAACAGGAAAATAAACACAAGAAAAAAGAAAAAAATCATAGCGGAAAGCAAAGGATGAGATCTTCTTGACATTAATCTTGATGATAATTTCTGAATATTATATCAAAAACATAATTCACGCCAGGCACGGTGGTATACGCCTATAATCCAAGCAGCTTGGGAGGCTGAGGCAGGAGGATGGAGTTCAAAGCCAGCCTCAGCAACTTAGGGAGACCCTAAACAACTCAGTGAGACACTGTCTCTAAATAAAATACAAAATAGGGATGGGGATGTGGCTCAGTGGTGGAGTGCTCCTGGGTTCAATCCCTAGTACCAAAAACAAAAACAAAAACAAAAACATAATTCACAAAAGGAAAAATGCACAGTTTGGATGATATCAAATTAAAGAGCTTCTGTGGAGCAAAGTGAACAGTTAGCAGAGTGCAAAGATGGTTTACAGAATTGAACAAAATTTGAAAATTGTATATCTGATAAGATGGTAATTTCCAAAAGATTTTTCCAAAGAAGACGAATAAATGGTCAGCAGATATATTTCTTTGCACCATCAAAGAAATGCAAATCAAAACAGCAATGTGAGATATCACTCACATCTGTTAGGATGCCCATTATCAAAGAAAATAATTGTCTAGGATGTGCATAGATTTGAACCCTAGCAAAGTGTTGGTAGAAATGTAGAGTGGTACAGTCAGTTGCTAAGGAAAATAATATGGAATTCCCTCTAAGCAAAACTTGTGCTATTATATGCTCTAGCAATTTCTCATTTATATATTTATGTGAAAGAACTGAAAATAGGTCCTCGAACTGATCTTTATAATTACATGTTTATCACAGTAACATTTAACAATAGCCAAGGCGTGAAAACTACATAAATATTCATCCATAGGTAAATCCATAAAGAGAATATAGTATATACCTGAATTGGAATATTATTATTGAGCCTTTTAAAAGAATGAATTCCTGTCATATGCTACAACATGGTTGAAACTTAAGGACATGATGACAAGTGAAATAAGAGAGTCACAAAGGACAGATAATGTTTGATTACATTTACATGAGAAATCTAAAGTAGTCAAATATATACAAGCAGAGAGCAAAATAATGGTTGACAGGTAGAAGTTAGGGGAAGGGAAATCTGGGGAGTTGCTGTTCAATAGGTATAGAGTTTCAGTTACACAAGATGAAAAATTTCTTTAAATTTTCTACACACAATGTGAATATACTTAAAAATCTCTTAAGAGGATCCATCTCTTTATGTGTTTTATACCATAATAAAATAAATAAACAACAATTGTTAGATGAAAGAAGAGATAATGCTTTGACTATTTTGTAAAATAATACTAATTAAAATGGACATGAAACTATGCCTAGGACGCTTTCCTAAAATTGTATATGAAAGAACCAGGCATAGTAGTGCATACCTGCCCACCTATAAACCCAGTGCCTTGGGAGACTGAGACAGGATGACAGAAAGTTCAAGGTGAACCTCAGCAACTTAGCAAGACCCTGTGTCAAAAAAAAAAAAAAAACCCCAAAAAAAAAAAACAAAAAGAAAAAAGAAGGGCTGTGGGTGGTTCAGGGGTTACACATCGCTGGGTTCAATCTCTGTTACCAGAAATGAATTTGTATGTAAATGATTTGATACAATCTTTCAACAGAAACTTTTTTTTTCATTTATTTAATTTTGATTCATTGAACACAAATGGAGTACAGCTATAGTTTCTCTGGTTGTACACAAAGTAGAGTCAAACCATCTGTGAATTCATACATGTACACAGGACAATGATGTCTGTCACATATTCTGTTATTATTCTTACCCTCTCACCCGACCCCACCCCTCCCTTCCCTCTATGCTCTCTATCCTTCTTCCATTCTTGCCACCCTTCCCCCCCACATTATGCATCATCATTCATTTATCAGAGAGACCATTCGGCCTTTGGATTTTGGGGATTGGCTAATCTCACTTAGCATAACAGTCTCCAACATCATCCATTTACCTGCAAATGCCATAATTTTATTCTTCTTTATGGCTGAGTAATATTTCATTGTGTATATATACCACAGTTTCTTTATCCATTCATCTATTGAAGGGCATCTAGGTTGGTTCCACAATCTAGCTATTGTGAATTGAGCAGCTATGAACATTGATCAACAGAGACTTTTGAAGTGCGAAAATTTTTAAACAGTATAGATATTAGGAATATAGGTTTCAACCCTAAATTTTCAATTTATCTTTTAATAAATTATTTAACCTATAGCTATCTGTAATCAAAGAAGTATAAAGAAGCTACGATCAGTGGCACAGTCCTGTAATCCCAATGGTTTGGTAGGCTGAGACAGGAGGATCACAAGTTCAAAGCCAGGCTCAGCAACTTAGCAAGGCCCTAAGCAACTCAGTGAGACCCTATCTCTAAATAAAATACAAAATAGGGCTGGGATGTGGCTCAGTGTTCAATCCCTGGTACCAAACAAACAAACAAAACAAAACAAAACAAAAAACAAAACATATAAAAATATATATATATTCTTTATATATATATAAATAAATATATTCTTTATATATATATAAATAAATAAATTTATATATATAAATAAATTATATTTATATATATAAATATAATATATATATATAAAGAATACTGCCCTTTTTTGATATTTTTCAAATAATAAAGTATTGCCACATCCTTAAAATTTCTTACACTACTCTTTGCACGTGAAAAGCTCTTAATCTATTAAGCATTTCATCTTATTTTTTTAGTCACTTTTCTGATGTGCCCCCTGTGATATACAGATTCCATCATCCTTTTTTTCCAAGATAAGGGAACTCTGAGCAGAAGGAGGAAGCAGGTATTGGCTGACAGATGTTGGTGTGTTGTCTCTTTCCTCACTGAAGTGTCTGTTTAAACCTTGAATTGGAAACTAGCCAGGCACCAAAAGGCATCCCCAGGGAAGTCCTATAGGGGATCCTCACTCTTTGAAAATAAAACTCTAGAAATGATTTCAATTATGTCATTGGCAAAACACACCACTTCTAATGAAAAAATTACCAAATAATATGCTGTTTCCAAGAACTCTTTTAAACACCTGTAAAATTCTTGTGGAGATAAACTGTAGCTATAGTCCACTCAGTTCCCTGGGGCAAATTTTCTAAAATGTTGTATTAATGTTCTACACAAAAAATTTCCTACTAGTTGTTATTTGCATAAAATAGGTTCCTCTTGTCATGTGTCTAAATAATGCTTATCCCCAAGCCTACCAGATGCTAGATTTATAATTATAAGATAGGGCAAAATTGATCAGTCCTGCATGATTTTTTAATGTACCCCTAACACTCCATTTCTACAGTCAAGTTTCACAAACTACAAACACATACAACTTGAACTGTGGAGTTATTAACTCAGGCCAATTTAAAACATGATGATATTTTTATTTTATTTTATTACTACTTCAAGATATATTATGACTGTGTCAGCTGTGAAATATTGGCTGAGAGAAGAAAACACTGTAGTCATTACCTCAGGGCTGGGACTGAACCTAAGTCAGTTCATCATTAACTGAATTATCTTAAAAAGCAAATTCCCACAATAGTTCTACCTCCTTGATAATTCTATACCTTAGTTTCTTTATCTGAAAACTGAGTTAGAAAAGCTAGACCAATCTCAAAGTATAGCATGAGTTTTCCTGGAAGTAATTATTTACATTAGTCAGTATTTCCAAAGTGGTAATTTCAATTGGGTCGCGTTGTTTAAGATTTCTCTCTGATAAGTGGATGATGATACATAATACAGGGTGGGAGGGAGGCAAGAATGGAGGAAGAATGGATTACATGGAGGAAAAAAGAGGGGTGGGGATGGGAGGGAAGAAAAATAACAGAATGAGACAAACATCATCACCCTATGTACATGTATGATTATGCAAATGGTGTGACTCTACTTCATGTACAACCAGAGAAACAATTATGCTCCACCCGCGTACGATGAATCAAAATAAATTAAATAAAAAGATGAAATATCAAATTTTAACAGAATAAGTAAAAACATTAAAACTATTTAAATATTAGAACAAAAGTTGAAAGGAAAAAGCAAAAGCCTTTTTTGTACTCGAAAGGAAAAGCTGTTTGTTTTTCATTTAATAAAGTTAATGGAATACCTTTTAAATCCAGTGCTTGTAAACTGAAAATTAATTGTGTCTCCAGTGGGCAGAGTAAGTTATTTAATGCAAAAGTTTTGATTGAATAAAGTTTTTTTAGTTTGTATAGCACTTAGTAGTGTAAACACTCATCCTTATACTGAATTATACTAGAACTGCACAATTATACCCAGGGATATGTAGGGAAATGGAAGGACCAAAGGAGCTAATGGCAGCTGGGATTACTTGCTGGCATAGTGGGACCATGTTAAAGGCAGGGTGCTGGTTTTTTTATTTGTTTTGTTTTGTTTTGTTTTTGTGCCAATGGGAAAAGCAAAATGGTGAGAGTCAAAATACTTGTCCAAGGCACAAGTCAAATCATTGAAATAACTTGGTTTGACTAGAGCCAGGACTTCAGACTCCATAGTCCATGTTTCTTCCCTTAAATGATATTGGATTTTAAAAAACACTGGCAATTCTTCTTTTGTTTCTACAGGTCACATAATTTAAAATTGTTTTTGAAAAAGACTGCATTCTTTATAAATAATGAACATAACATCTTATTTTAAATGTTTTACAATACAACAAAAATATATTATCATTTAAAATGTTACAAAACTCTTTTAAATGTGATGATAGAGGTGTATCACATATAAAACAATTACTGAATGCAGTTCTCAAATATATATCATAACATGCATTTTAGAACAAAGACTGAATTCATTTGCTAAAAGCATTGGTTCCACAAATTGTTATTCTGACTAAAGAGAAATAAAATTGTATCATTGAGGAGCATGACCAAAAATTTGAAATACTGTCAGAGACCATCATTTTCATTCCAAATAGGAGCAGTTTCTCTAGTGATTTTGATTGGCATTTTGAAATGTGCTTGTGAATAAAACAGAAAGAAAATGGCATACCTCACATTCAAATGCCCACATAGAGATAATAATGGAAGCAATGTTTTATGGGTCATTGGGGAAGGCAATCCCATCTGAATGTTTGTTCCTGAGGATGATAAGAGTGAAGTGAATATTCTTCTGCATCATATAACCCAGACTAGAGGAAAGACTGATGGATGATGACTGATTTAATGCAAAAAGCCTGAGCAACAGAGGGTGGAGGAAAAATAAAAAAAATAAAATAAAAACTAACAGGAGTTATTCCATAGTCTTTGATACTGTGATAAATTCAAAGCATTAGAGTCTTGAACCCAGACCTACGTATGCTTCTCTAAGTTGGTCCTCTCTATTGACCTTAGGTGTAAAAGGATAATGGCATTATTAAACAAAGGCTGACAAAATTTTGAGAGGCAGGTTCTACTTTGTTTAGTTTTCCATGGCTGGAATAAGCACTAGCTCCTAAAATTTCCAAACAGATGGTTATGGGCTCTAGGATGAAAGATTAGTAGTCAAGGAACTTCCTTGTTCAGGTCTGTGCTGACAGGCAATAATCAGGAATAAAATATCCTTTTTGAAGCAATATTTTCAAGAATCTTTGCATTTCACAAGTTGAGTGATAAATAGGAGTACCATGCTTCTTACTATTCTTCTTTTCCTCTAACCCCAGAAATCTTTCTCTTAGCCCCCTCCTTTATTCTGGACTCCTAGGAAAGTGTATTTACTTTTAAATCCTTCTACTTCTCAGAGATTTCCTGCAAAAATGAAATGAAATTTTTCTTTAGTTGTTGTGCACAGAATACAAAACAAGTTAAGCCAACGTGTGTTCCCTGTGGTCCTATATGAAGTCATCTGTTTCTTACCCATTTATTTTTATACTGAGAAGTAGACAAGGAATTCTGCATGTTCTCGTCATCTGAGGTTAGTGAATACTGCATGCTATTTACTGGAAAGAAAAAGAGTCATTTGTATTTTGTCAATAATTATTTAGAGCATGGTAGGGAATTGGCTAGATAATACTTCGTCCATCAATGAATATACCAACACATGCACACACATTTTAATGTGATTTTATGGGATGACATTGTTTCATGGGATTTTAAAATTTGTTAATGTGTTCATCTGGCTTAAATGTGAAGTCATCTGACTGTATTACATTTTCAATCTTTATGTCAGTGACTTCCACATGAATGATTAACATGTTAATTTATCAGTCAGTTTTAACTATATATTTGATGAAGATAATAAGCAGGTGTCCACAATTCATCTTTTATAACTTTAAGTGTACTTTTGGGAATAGTAAAGATGCCAAAATAAAATAATATTATAAATGATATATGAACTATGATGAGGAGTTCTTCCGGGTATTTATAACATAAAAAAGATGGACCAAGATATGAACACATGTCAAAAAAGAGTGCAAACCAAAAGGATTTTTTGTGCTAAGATATAACTGATGTTATATCCTTGTGTTCTGTGTTAAATGATAACATTGTAGAATATAAGGTGAGTTTGGTTAGGTTCATTATATATGGAAACTTCAAATGGGATGAATGGGTATAAGGAAACAGGCATTTTGTATGGAGAACATAAACCTGGACTGTTATCTTTTTCTTGAAGAAGATGCAGTTCTCACTGTCACACCAGGGGTGAGTCTGAATACCAGTTTTGACAATATAATGTCATTCATGCCATTCTGTTTTATTTTATCTCTCTTGTTTTGTTGTATTCAGAAAATTAGACTAATCAATCACACACAGAGAATCAGCAATATGACAAGAATATCAGTGTGCCCTGTCTGAACATTTCATTGTGGTTTTGAAATGGCTTATTTTACTTTTTCTCCTACATGAAGTATTAACATATGTTCAGTAAAGTGTGTAATAATAAACTGGTAAGTACATCTGTAAGCATGTTTATAACACTGATATTTGTTTAATCTTCATCATAGTCTTCTCTGCTTTAGATTAAATAATTGGAAACTGTGCCAAATTTTTCCTAGTTATTATATATTTCTAGTACTTAAACAACTCCTATCATCTTTAAAGAAGTAAAAAGATCATGTCCTTCAAAGATAAACTGTGAATGATCCTAAAGCCTATTTTCTACTTCACTGAGAATGTGGACAACAGAGAGAAGATAGACCAGAGTAGATGGTCTAAATGTTGGCTTTCATTTAGAAAAACTGCTTTGTTAAATACTTTTCTTACATTTTAAAAAATGTTTTCTTCTTTCATTATTCTTGAAGTTGAGTTTCTTTGTCAAAAATAAATAACTCTCCTGAATCAACACTTGCTTCATCTTATCCTTTAGCATTAACTGTGAGAAGAGGTAGAAAATAATTCCTTAGGAGTTATGGTTTTCAAAAGGCATGATTAAAATGAAAAAGATAAAACAAATTAAAAAATAAAGCTTCTAGAAATATAAGAGAGGCTATGAAAGACAATGAAGTTAAGGTAATATACAAAACATGAAGAGGAGGCAAAGGTCCAAGATTTTTCGTTTTTAACCCCAACTGGGAAACTTGCTGGCTAGGCTTTCATCTACTGTTACTTCAGCTGTTCATTAATCGCTGTCATATGATACCAAAGGTGCAAACTTGCGACAGCACCTGTTCAAAAGGAAATTACTGACCAAATGGAATTTCCCGTATTGCATGCTTAAGTGGCTTTGTGAAAGATATTGAAGAAAAAAATGCTAACTCTCTGTCTTTCTTAACAAGATAAATGTAGACTATTTCACTCACTAGGATAAATATTAGATCAAACAATGAATACAAGTAAAGAACCTTTGGCAGACTAGGGAAGAATAAAGATGAAATAATAACAAGAAGAACAACAATTAAAATAATGATACCAAATGTCATAATCAAAAAAGATAAAAGAGCTGTAGAGACACTACTTTGTCATAGAACCTTGAGGAAAACAAAGAGCTCAGTGGTTTTCTGTGAATTTATCTGTCTGTAAGGCAGGTTCACACTTTCACAAAGAATGCTTGCCTGTTGGACACACTGTGAAAACACTATATGGAAAGTGCCTTGGGGAATAACAACAAGTTTCTTTGGATGAAAACTGTGGCATGACTTAGAGAGAAGTCTTTATTGACAGCCAAGGAGAAGAGTTTTATACTTAATAGCCAGAAGTTTTAAATAAGTCAAAGTGTTTTGGTAGATTTACTTTTCTTTGTTTTAATTATTATTGGTTCTGAGCAGCAGAGTTAAATATTTCTGGGCTTCTGTTACTGATGGATTTATTTAAAGGTAAAATATTTACTTTCTTCTTCATCTTACTCATTTCAAGATTTTGATAACAAAGCTTTCCATTCCATCTGATATTCTAAAATTGACCTTCATATTGCTTTCATTGTGCATGTGCTTTTGTGTGATGAAGGTGGTGCACTATATCCCCTTGTCCGGAAACTGGGCTAGTGGTGATCTACTGGCATCTACACAAAAGTATCAGAAGTGATGTTATCCGACTGATGACTGATGTTCTGAGAAACTTTAAGAGCACATGTACTTGGAGCCCTGGGGAAAGGAGTTGACTCTCCCAAAGCCTGCATTCTGTGAAGAAGCTTACCCAAGCCCATGAATAGAGATCGCATGGATAGGTCCTGGGACTACATCAAGACAAAGAGATGTTTCGCCACATATAGGCTGCTCCAGCCTTCTCTTCCAACTCCAAATTCTAACTGCAACCTCATGAGATATTCAGAAACAGTAGTGAAGTTTTGTAAATTTCTTATCCACATGATTGTTGTTTTAAGTCCCTATATTCTGGGAAGATGTGTAACTGGAAATAGAAATTAGAAATAGGTTTAATAATCTTCATATGTGTGTCCTTGAAAAAATGGGGAGGTCTAGTTCCTGGATAGAATTGAAGTGGGGTTTGCATTTTTAATTTCTCACCATTGGAACCATTTTCTTTCTAAACCACTTAAAATATCACTCCAGACAAAACTTATCTCAAAGTGGATCAAGGACTGAGGCATTAGACCAGAAATGCTGTGCCTAGTAGAAGAAAATGTAGACCCAACACTCCATCATGTTGGCTTAGGAACAGATTTCCTCAGCAAGACTCCAAAAGTGCAAGAAGCAAAATCAAGAATCAATAAATGGGACGGTATCAAACTTCACAGCAATGGAAACAATCAACAGTATGAAGAGACAGCATACAGAATGTGAGAAATTCTGCACCAACAGCATCTCAGATAGAGCGTTAACTTCTAGGATATATAAAGAACTTAAAATATGCTAGTCACTTGATAACTTTGTTGGACTAATGAAATTTAAACTATTTACTTATTAGATTTAATTTGATTTTTAATAATTATCTTAAAATATATATCATGCATTGACTACACAGTTTTCTTTGATTTATAGATCATTAAAGTAGCAAAGCTTAGTATGTATTAAATAAACAATGGTACTCTTAAAGTACAGTGCTTAATTTGCTAAGATATGTTAGTTTCCATAGAAGAAATTAATTGTATTTACTCACAGCCACAATGTCAGATTCCATACTAAGATGTAAGAGTATGTTATAAATATGGACCTCAATGGGTCTCAGGTGTCCTCAACTCCAAAGGTGGCAGGGGGTTATATCTCTATCTGTCTGAATATATATATATATATATATATATATATACATATATATATATATATTTTATACAATATCTAGACTCTGTATATAATTTAACATATGTAATAAATATTACACATAATTTAAATTTATATGTATAACGCATTGTATTGTATATGCATGTGTGACAAAGTGAGGTAAGGTGTAACATAGAAAAGAAATGAGAGTATTCCCATAGCATTAGAGATTTTTGGTGAGGGACCTTGTTAAATCATAGGAAGAGTGTAACATGACCTTAAGAAATCAGACCCATACTAACACAAGTAAATTATTCAAAAAAGTTATCAGGGAGTCAAGCAAAAGCTTAATTTAATTTTCAAAGTGATTTAGACTTGGTTCCTCAGTTTGATGGTCTTGATTTTAATTATTATTGAAGTTAATAGTAACTTATACTGTCTTATTTGCATGAATTTGCATGAATGTATTTGCTTTTATTTTTATCATTTTAAAGTAAGCACATTTAGCTTGACATTTCATGTTCAGCCAGACCAAGTGAGTTTCCAAATTGAATGTAAAACTGGTGTGCTTCAGCCAACTCTTTTGAGTTCACAAGGTTTTGACAAGTATTGTCATATTTTACAAAGAAATATGGAGATGAACTCAAATGAAATCACAAAATCCCATGAATTCTTAAGAATTTGCTATAAAAACTAGACAGCTCAACTAAATTGAAGTGGTGAACCTAGGTCTCAGCTAATCCAGAAACAATGAAACACTTCATTTCAAAACTTGACCAGGGTCTAGACAAACTTCACTTTTTTCTAAAATTGAACTCCCAAACAGCTGAGTTTGCAAGCTATTGGATTTGAATTGAAATCTTACTTTGATGTGTGCTGAGATGAAAAGAATAAATTTTAAAAAGTCATAAGAAGAAAAAAAATATTGTTAATATCCTGATTATACATAAAATGAACATCAAAAGCATTTTTTTCAGGAAGAAAAAACATATTGCACTTTTGGAGCCAAGATGGTCACACACCCTTTGACACTCTCAACCAAAAACTGGGTTCTGTTTCTCTGCCTATTAAAATTGAGCTGCAGCAACCTGCCAATAGAACACTTTTAGAAATAATGTTAGGTCAATTTCCCTGAGCCTGTACTTTAAAAAACTGGCAGGTACTGTATCCTATATTTTGGAACACAAGCTTTGGAGTCCTGATTCACACTAGTGTGTTTACTAGATGAACCACTAGAAAAGTCCAAAGTTCTGCATGAGCTACCCTCCCAGAGATCCCTGCCCAGGCTCTTGGGATGTGAGTAAAGATGTTCTAGTATCTCTAGACCTGCTCAGGAATAAAATGAGTAGCTTGAATAACCATATGAACTACTACAGTCCTGACTACATGATTCCTGACTGAATTCTTGACAACTGTTTATTGTTTGAAGGCACATATTTTGTGTGTTTTGTTATGCAGATAAACAGAACAGATTAGATTATTACAACTACTTGCTCATTCTTTATAAGGTAATTGATTTCTAGTATACTTTGTCTTCCAATAACTTATCCCAGAAGTAATTTGAAGAGTTTCTTTCAAGGAAGCAATGATGTAGCTAAACAATCATATTTTTTTTTCAAGCTAAATTACCCCTCAAGAGTAGCCCTGTCTCACAGCATCTAAAATATAAGTTCAAAATTTAAAATTGCTTTAAATCAATATAATAATAACAATGAATACAAGATACAAAAAATGTATGAAACATGTAAATCATTGTTTAGAATTTTTCCCAGAGGTTATAAACAAGTCACCTTAATCTTATACGTGCTCTCTCACAGGATTAACAGTTATAAAGTCAGCTGTTTTCCCATTGATTCTGATTTTTGCAATGTAAGTGACCAATTTCTGCACCATTGATTCAACTAGTCATGCAGTCAATAGCACAGCAGAAAACACCATGATGAACAGACTCTTCCTAAATGTTTTATTGTAAAAGCTTGGCAATAGTTTTAAAATCATAAACTATATTGATGTTTATTCTTTTATAGAAGAAACATCTGAGTCGTTGAGAATAATACCCTAAGGATAACATTAATAACTCAATAAAGAATTTAACTTAAAATATTTTTGCTTGTTTATGAAGTAAAATTACTGAATAATCTATGAGAAAACACAAAGCAATACATTAAAAGGGAGTCAAGAGAACACATAGAAAAATAATTAAATAATAAAGAAACCACTACATAATATTCAAGACATAATACTCCAACTTCTTTAGGTCTATCCTTACAAGAAATGGCAGACCCTGTGTTTTACAAGTTTGATAAGATGGCAGAAAAATGTATAAATCATTTTGTTTAATATTAAAATTTAATTTGTCTCAATAAATAATAATGTCAACAACAAATGCAACAAATTCACAGATATTCTATAGATTCAAAAGACAAAAATTCCTTTTATCTAGATATAAAAACTATAAACTTATAGATTGATAGTTATTTTAAAATTCATTTTTCACAGAATTTATGAACTATACTGTTTGAATATCTTTGTGTTCATTTTAACTCTTGCTTCAATCACTTTTACAATATACCGAAGAAAAGGTCGTGCAGATGATATTTAAAATATTAACTCCTTAACTCCTGAAGCAGCTCTTTCTCTTTGTCAACAATTCTGAACATTGAGATGTTGTTCACTGTGTTGGACAGAATCTTTTTTTCACATCCATTGGTTCATACTTTAACTCTTGGGGATATATGAACCATTTTATCTATCATCATGCCTATTTGAAGATATCAGCATCGGATTATCTCTCCAAAATCATAATAAAACCCTTTAGTGTTTGTTCACATAGCACAAAACAATTCAGCATCCTCACATACTAATATTATTTTCTTGAAACAAAAGGCTCAGAATTGAGGATAATATTAACTGTGATCTGAATAATATAGGATATACCAAAATGACAGTATTTCAGTGCTATATTTTAATTCATATAATAAACAATTTCAATCACTTATAATTACCATATGTTGTCCTCATATGGGAATATAGCTATTGAATATATATGTATATAACAGAAAACACTAGAAGTTTTGCTCTTATGAAGCATACATTTAGTGGATGTGTGTCTGTGTTGTGAGGGGGATTGCTGCAGAAATAAAACAAGTGAAACATGAGCAAAGTTTGTATTGTCTTACAGAATGTGAAGTGATGCATACATACGCTGTGTCATGACCAAATTAGATAATTAATCTTTCCTCTTTCCTTGAACATCTATCACTTCTTTGTATTGGGAAGCTTCACATTATTCTACTTCTTATAGAATAAATTGTTATGAACTGTAGTCACTCTACTCTGCAGTAGAACATTATTGTTAGAGGAACTGATTCTTCCTACAACTGTGTCTTTGTTTTATTGTAGAGATTTTAATATTCTTTCTTCTTATTCCTCCTTTAATTTTGACTTGTTAGAATTGATCTTTTACTTCAAATTCATCCAAAATAATTTAATATTCCCCTCAGAATTCTATCATTTGCAAATTTTGTACTGTTATTGATTTCTTTTACATAATTGATCATATTATTCAATAGACAAAAGCCAGGTCAGATTTTTGAAATATAGTATTGGGGAAATCCTTTTTGATTTTTATAGTCATGATCTTCATAATTTGGTTATGGAAAAAAAAAAGTGTTTATTTCAAGAGCTTTTTAACTTTTTAAAAATTGAAATGAAAAATTTTTAATTTTATATATAGAAAAACATGTATCTTTATATAAACTTATGTACTAAAAGGGAATCAGTAAAATTTTTATGCAAAATCATATATAATATGCATAGCATATATGATTGCATATAATACATTATACATATATATATATATATTGAGTTTGAGTGAAATCACGTCAGCAGTAGAATTTTCATGGGTTAGTGGCTTATGTACTAGGACAGAAATAGGGAGAGGATAAAAATGACTAAAAACAGAGGAAGGAGTAAGGATTAAAGACACAGAGATGGGAGAAAAGGCGTATTTAGGGGTTGGAAAGCAGAGCAGTTTGAAGTTGAAATGTCACCCTCAAGGCTGGAAGGCATTTTAAGGCCACATTGTGAAAGTTCTTGAAGGGCCCTATAAGACATTGCAACACAAAAAAGTATCTGAAAAGTTTTGAGTTGATCTTTGACACCATTAGTTAATTTTCAGAAACTAAGGATACTCAGAAAAGTTTGAATGCTGTTAATACCAAGATTAGATTGAAAATAAATGTCACTATCAACCTCAATCAAAGGAGGAGTCACATGCCACAGTAGGAGAGAGTGAGAAAGTAAAATTCCCTGAGTGTCTGCGTCTATAACTGCTCCTAGATCTTAGTAGATGATTATTAAAAATGTTGAATAAACTAAATAATCCGAATGACTTAAAGTGGAAATCAAAAGATAAAATATAATGAAGATGAAATTAAATCTATGTGTAAAACAAACACAACTTCATATACACGTAGCTATGAAAAGCATTAGATTTTAAAATAAAAAATAGCCCAGAAACTATTTCCTGTGTGCCTATTGTCAGCCAGTCTCTGACAGGCCAGCCTGGACAGTTAATGCTATTTTAGACTTCATTATTTTAAATAGAGCACACAGATCAAGAAGGTTAGGTCTCTTTGGGTATTGGTCAGAGAGTATCTGGTATACTAGGTAAAATGCTTCCTCCAAAAAGATATTGCTCTACTTCTTACAAAATAAATTCTAGAAACTTGCCTATGGTTTTGTCCAACATAACTTCAACTTCTGTTTGGAGCTTTATCCTCAGTTCCTACCATTCCTCACCAGTTTATGTGCAAAAAACCTTTCTTACTCAAAATCTGCAGAAGTTGAGATGCTAGAGTTACTACTGTGGTGTTTATATTCAACTTCAAGAGAAAGCAGGTTTTAAGAGTTCTCACTCCACAACATCTACACACAAATGGTGAGGGATATGTAACCATATAGGGGACTTGGGTCCGTTGTCTCTGCTTAGCAAAGAATTGAAGACCAGGACACAAAACAAGCAAACAGCAGATTTATTGCAAAAGTGACAGTAACGGGCTTCTTTAAAGAGAATGGGGCTCTGGAACTGGGAGTCTGATGGGGGAAGTTTTGGCTTGTTTTTTTATGGTCCCTGAAATCCGCCCCCCCCCCCTTTTTAATATCTCTCCTCTCCTCTCCACACTCTCCTCACTATTGTTCATTGGACCACCCCCAATATCTATTTTAGTTTTTCTATTAGATCTCCCACTTAGGAGCGTGGTTACAGAAGCATCTGTATGATTGGGTCCTCTGCTTGTGTTCAGTAGCACTTTCATCAACCAGTATGTTGACCACCTGGAAGACCCTCTCCATGCTCCTTTGATCTGAACCCTCCCCTAACTTCCTCACTCACCAGCTTACCCTGGCTGCTATGGACTTCTAGGTCTTCCTCAGATATATTAATTAATTTGATTATGATAATTATGGAAATGTATACAATATGTATAAAAGCATTATATTGTACACCTTAAATATATACAAGGTTTATTATGAGTTAAGTTTTTAAAAATATGCTGAAAGGAAGAGAGGAGAAGGTTTTATGAACCCTATCCATAGGCTGGATTGATAAATGAGAGGCTGAATGCTAGGTTCACATTTGTGGCTAATACTTTGCAAAGAACTTAATTGGCAGTTTCACCATTCTAGAAATGCTCTTGTTTTCTTTCATTCTTTGATTTTCTTTATGATTTTCTTCTATCTGAATTTTAATGACCTGCTTGTATTCAATATTAAGGTTTTGGTAGATAGTGCAGGGGTCCTGTGAAGATTCCCCAATGCACTTCAGGAAACATCTCTCCTACCATGTTACCATGTTAGACCTAGAGGATGTTAAGGTAGAGGCTATAATATCTTTATGTTGAGAGGAAAAAGGAGAGGCAGATGTCTAAAATGTATCCTAGAAGGAGATCTTTGGCTCTTTGACAAATGGGTCATGTGGAGAGTGGATGAGCTCCTGGTTAGCAGGTGATCCTGCAGTGTCTGCAAAAGTCAAGCCTGGGAAATATTCCTTGCCAAAGGTGAGGATGTTATCAGCCTTGACTCTCAGCTCTGATGGCTCTGACAGTCTGACAATAACAGTTATCAGGTGTATCAGAGCAATGTATGCCCTGGGTACAGCAGGATAAGAGCAGGATGTTCTTAGCACTCCAACAGTAGGATAGCTTTTGAAAATATTTGTAGCTATCTAACTTTTCATTGCACAAAGAAGCCTCTGACAACTCACAAGCCTTGAACAATCTACAGTGCCCCTATAATTTGACTTCCTGATTATAAGATCCTACATAATAAACATGGGAGGTAGTTCTGGGTTCAGTCTTCCTCACACAGTGCATTGTCCCATCTAGCCCCTACTGGAGATTCCTTTGTTGATGCTGCACGGGTTATGGCAGGATCAGTTCTAGAACAGATGAAATGGAGAAGCATGAAATAAAGACATATCTTATAGCATCTTTAATATGTCAGTGTGAAAACATGAAAAGGAAGTAAATGCATAGCTATGCAGGTCATACATGAATTACTGGGCTGGGATGTTGCTCTGTGATACAGCACATGACTATCATGTTCAAAGCCCTGGGTTCAAACTCTAATACCAACAAAACAACAAAAACAAAAATAACTTGGCCTATCATGATGAGCTACATTAGTTATTTTTGAGGGTCCCCTTTTTTATCTCTAATGAATTCTTATGAAACATCCAGTAAGGTTCTGCCAAGCTCCACGATGATTTGAGCCCAAACTACACTGACTTATAGGGACATCTTTCTATTCAATGGTCCAAGTTCTTGTAATTAGAATGCTTGTTCATCACACTCACACTCTAAGTCTTTGCCAGTTTTGTTGATTTCTCGTATTCTCAAAGGGAACCCAGTTTAGTCAATAAATTATATGGCCAACTCCTCCATCCCATAACTTGTGCCTTCTAATAAGAATCAGATTAGTGACACCCAGGGGACAGTGAGTAGGAAACAAATGTATTTGGACAACTAGATGAAGATAAAGCCTGTTGTAAGCCCAGAGACATGTCCTAATGAAAACAAGCAGACAAACAAATGTATCATTTATTAAAAACTCTGAGAGCCTATGCTTCTTCATGGTTTTGCTCTCTTCGTTTTTTTTTTCCTTCTTCTACCTTTTCTTACTGATTCTCTTTCTCCTCCTAATGACCACCTTATATTCTATTGTGCATGAATACATGTGAACTTACTCTGATGGACATTTTATTTAGTTATGACAAACAGTGTAACAATGAATGTAATAATGAATATTATTGACCATATGCTATTTCATAAAACTGAGCTTATGACAAAATTATTAGAAGTGAATTGCCAAAAAAATAGGGAAATGAGAGGGAAGGGGGTATGAAAAATGGTGGAATGAGACTGACATCATTACCCTATGTGCATGTATGATTACACGAATGGTATTAATCTGCATTGTGCATGACCACAGAAAAGAAAAGATGTATCACATTTGAGTACAATGAATCAAACTGCAGTCTGTAAAAATAAAAAAATAATTAAAAAATACAGTCTTTTTTTTTATACTTTCTTCATAGAAAGTTTATATGAATTCACCCTCCCACTAATTTCATCAAGTCTTTGCCAATGTAGTAATCAAATATTTTGCTTTTCCCAAATTGACACAAAAATAGTTGTTTTTAATTTACCTTATCATGAGTGGATTTGACAATTTTTTCATGTTTCAATTTTTTCATGAATCATTTTTGTGATTTTGGCCTGAGTACACTTTCTTGCCCTATTCTTTGTCTAATTTTCTAATGGGTTTTAGAATGTTTCATTCTAAATGTTTACAAACTCCTTTATATAATAATGACAATTGGTAATAATTTGGTATTATTGTTAGTAAATATTTTTATCAGTTTTTTAAATGACTTCATGGTTTAGAACCATACTAAGAAAAGCATTATCTACTCACAAGATTGCTTTATACATACATTGCCCTTTTTGTCCAATATTATAATATACCATATTTTTCTAATTTAAATTCTTGACCCATCTGGAATCTGTTCTTGTGAAGTGTGACACTGAGATTAAATTTTGTTCCTGCCCCCACAGAGCTATGCAGATGGCTGAAAACATTTCTTGAGTGTTTCATATTTTCCTTGATGAATATGCTTAATTAAATGTTCTTCCTTATCAGCAGTGTCTTTTCCGTGTCCTTAGTTATGAGTGAAAAATTGGAAAAAACAGAACAAAGGAAAACAAGAGCATAAGTGTTCAAAGAATGGCAACCCCATAATCTGTTCAGCCATGAGTCAATTAACATCTTCCTCCATCAGTTTTCCCTCCTTACAGTGTGGGATGTATTGGTCATGAGGCAGGTACTTTAAGGGGGAATCATCATGCATATATGTATGTGTGGAATGAGGATGCTGCCCTGCTAAATAACTGATCATTCTCCTTCTATATTGTTTTACTTCTAGAACTTCTAGAGAAATTTGCAAGGAACTGGCCAAAATTGCAGTTTCTCTAACTTATGAGGAGACCTGGAGCAAACTTTTGATCAATATAATACTGAACTCTCCTCCTAGGGAGGCATTCCTGTCTGCCATGTTTTTGAGCATGTGATATAGGACCTCAAACTGAGCATGCTCAGGAAAGAGTCTTCCTCAACCTTTTTTTTTTTTTTTTTTCTTTTTCATTCATTGAACACAAATGGAGTACAGCTATTGTTTCAAGGGTTGTACACAAAGTAGAGTCACACCATCTGTGCTTTCTTGCATGTACACAGGGCAATGGTATCTGTCACACATTCTGTTATTGATTTTACTCCCCACCCGCCCCCACCCCTCCCTTCCCTCTATGCTAGCTATCTTTCCTCCATTCTTGCCATCTTTCCCGCCCACATTATGCATCATCATTCATTTATCAGAGAGACCATTCGGCTTTTGGATTTTTGGGATTGGCTGATCTCACTTAGCATAACAGTTTCCAACATCATCCATTTACCTACATATGTCATAATTTTATTCTTCTTTATGGCTGAGTAATATTCCATCGTGTATATATACCACAGTTTCTTTATCCATTCATCTACTGAAGGGCATCTAGGTTGATTCCATAATCTAGCTATTGTGAATTGAGCAGCTATGAACATTGATGTGGCTGCATCACTGAGGCAATCTGATTTTAAGTCCTTTGGGTATAAGCCAAGGAGTGGGATAGCAGGGTCAAATGGTGGATCCATTCCAAGTT
>JAJEJO010000173.1:521668-542533 GCA_020662805.1 Glaucomys volans | reverse complement strand
CACTGTGTCCCTGGAGCCGCAGCACCGTGTCCCCGCGAAAGGGGTGGGCTTAGGTCCGAGGGCTCAGTGAGGTCAAAATGGAGTCTCTCCACCAGGGAAGTTGGAGAATGGCTCCGACCGGGCCCAAATTCCCGCTGGGGCCGGCAAGCAGCTCCGCTCCCGGGTAAATCTCAGCTGAAGCCGCAGCGCTGTGTCCCCGGGAAAGGGCTTCCTCAACTTTTATTGGTGATTCTTATGATGATTTCAATATAAGAATCCCCAATAAAAGTTCCTTGCTTTGTTTGTTGGAGGAAGCACTGTATTTTTAATTTTCTGATTTTTTATTTGTTTGTTTTCATGACTGCAGGTTGAGCCAAGGAATCTCTACCACTAAGCAATATCCTCAGCTCTTTTTATATTATTTTTTATTTTCAGTCTTGCTAATCTGACCAGGCTGACCTTGAAGTTACCATCCTACTGCCTCAGCTTCCCAAGCAGCTGAATTTTAGGTAAATACTATTGTGCCCAGTCAAAGAAGCACAGTTTTAAGAATAGTCTCCTGTGTACGACTTACTTGCTGCCAGTAATATACTTTTCCTCACTCTATTTTCTCCCAGTGGAGTTCATTGGTTTTGCAATTACCAAGATGTGAACCTGTTGCAATTCATTACAGATAGTACTGATATATTTTAACTTGTGAGATATAAATTAGATGCCATATTAATAAGCTTCTTTATAATTTACATGCTATAATCTTTATGAGTGCTACATCCTTATGTCTCATAAATTATGCTACTGTTCATAAGTATGACCCTGGACAAACAGCCTCATCATTGACTGGAAAATTACTAGAAGCTAAACACAGTGGCTTTAATAAAAACTAATGTAACTAAAGTTTGAGAATCACTGTTCTGCACCATTAAATTGAATTGACTGAAGCTACCTAAGAGAAGGAACCAGTTTAAAGAAAAGCATGTGTAGTTCCAGGAGAAAGACTGTTATATATTGTAACAAAGTATCTAAAATGTTTTACCAGCTTCACAATTTTGCTTAGAGCTACAGTGTTTACATCAATGTTATGACAAAGAGGGATTTTTCAGTATGATGGAAAATGATCACATGCATTGTAGAAGTGTTACAAGATGAACTAGATCTAACTATCACTCCAGCAGTGCTGATAGCCAAATATAAATGAGCTTCTGCATTAGCTATTAATCTTGGATAACTTAATGGGGTTAGGTATTATTAGTCTTCTTATTTACATGTCTAAATTTGTTATTGGATTATAGTTTTCTTTTTCTGCTTGATTCTTGCTCTCTCAAGTTTTCAGGGTTTTACATTTTTAATTGTTTAAACCCAAGTGTTTATGTAGTTTAAAATACACTCAAGTAGTAGAAACTTGCTTATATAAACAACAAAACAATTTTAAATGGTATAAATTGATATCATGGTCTCCCTTTCTACCTTATTGCTGTGATACAATGACCTTTAAATTGTAGATTTAGAGTTATGTAATATAGATGGTGGTGTCAGAGACATAATTCTCAAAGTGTTTAATGTCAAGTCTCCCCCTCAAGGAGTAAACTCAATATTGGGAAATGAGGATGAGTTTGGAAGTAGAGGTCAAAGCATTAATACACCATTTCTGCCATACTAATAAACTCATACGCTCAGCTGACTGAGGGTAATGAGCAGGAATAGGCGAAACTGGGAATAGGTGGGTGCTTGAATATTGGGCTGAAATGCTCCCTAGATTCTTAGTTTCACCAGTTCTTGAAAACCTCCATTTGTTTAACTAAAAACAACAAATGCATTTTGCTTATTCTTATACAAGCCAAAATCAGGAATACTCTAATATCTGTTACCTTTGAAATATAAATCCAACCATTTCAAAGACTATACATAGAAGTATACAAATTTCTCTTTGTCATAAAATAGACATAAAATATTAAGTATAAGAAAATAAGGCGGGGAAAAATTTCACATATTCAGATGCTGCTATACCTTATCACTTAGAAGAGTGCAGAATACAAGACACTAAATACATTAAGTGTACACTATTAATAAATCTCTGTAGTACTCACTTCTTATCTGTACAATTTTAGCTGATGCTACAAATAAAGGATAGAAAGATAATAATGGTCTAGGTTGATGTGATCTTAAAAAAAGATAACCATGCAGCAATAGAAATAAGTAATAGAGGTACAGGGAGAAGGAAAAAGTACTGAAATACCGACAGGATTTATTTTTCTGAAAAGTCTCACATTATCTTGCAATTTAAAAGCTGTCTTTAACTTGGAAGTGCTTACACTGAGGCAAAATTGACTTGATGAAAAAACTTATGGATGCTTTCAGAGCAACGACAACAAATTAAAGCAGAAACTAAGCAAAGGGGCAGAAGCATCAAGTTAAAGAAAGTGAATCTGAACTAGGACTGACAACTTCTGCATTTGATTTTGAGGATTCAGAACTGGAAGTTTAGAGTACAAAATGAATGGCATGACTGGCTTAGAAAAATAGAACTGAAGTCTGGGAAAACTTCCTAGAAGATAGTGTCAGTTGTTGAGAAAGAAAGAAAAGAAAAGCAGATCATTGGTCAGTAGGCAAAAGATTTTTGTTCAAACTGAAATTGAAGCACAAAAACAGATTCATTGTTCAATATGAAGTATAACAAAATTCTTCCAAAGAGGTTGGCTTTATCAATCATGTTCATTGTTTTTTAGATGGATGGAACTCCTCTATGGAGCTTAGCTGGAAATAATTGATATACCATATTCTACAGTCTAGAAGACAATAGCAGTGGAAACCTGCTATGAAATTAAAGGAGTAATGATTGTTATCAACTTTTTTGCATTGAATACAAAATATATTGATGGACATTTATTATTTTAAAAATAGCACTCTGTTCTCCAAATACATAATGATTCATATAAATAGTTTTATATGTCTTTGTGTTTGAGTACTTAAAATGTAATCAATTAAATTCATTACTTAAATTTTTATTAGTGTTTGTACTACTGAAATTAATTTGTTCCAACAGTACAAGACATTGTCTTTATACTTTATTTAATGTAACTTTGTCTTACTCTTTAATTAATCTTTTCAAATACATGGTGCTAAGACATTAAGAAAGTCTTATTGATCCTTTTTATCAGTAAAATTCAAAGAAACTTGTGCTTGACACGAAGTTGAACCTATATTTAATAAAATAAACATAGGTGATAGTATTTTCTTTTGTCTTTAAAGCAATGAAAATGGAGTTAAAATATAGTTTTATAAAACAAAGTAGAAAGGGTCATTTGATTTTCCTTAGTTCATTCTACCATATTTTGATTATATAGGAGATGTAGAGTTGGTTTAGAGCTGTCTTCTTTGGAGGTTAACCTTTTTACATTGCAAAATAAACTGAAACAAACAAAAACCCCCACCCAAACTGTGATAGTTTAAAACAGTAAAATTTGGATTTAAGTCTTAGAATATAAAGAGTTTCTGTTTGATATTTGAACACTTACTACATATATTCCTAGATATGCTGTCTAATGGAAATGAAGACGGTAAGAAAATGACTACACTCATCATCTGATGAAAATACCCTGTTTGGTAAAGTAACTTTTGTCAGTTTGAATAAGGAGAAATGTACTGCCAAATACAAATTAGGAACTGTTTATAGGTTGAGGTTCCCTATAATAGCTGTCACAGTCACAAAGGATTCCATTGTTTCAATGTTATTATCAAATAATCACTTACACATTTGGACACATCTTTTCTGACTAAATGAAAAAACACAAAACAGTATCATGTAGGATATGTGCTCTTTCTTCAAACTTTATTTCTATTAAATTTAATTTTGGGGGGAGAATACTGGAGATTGAACTCAGGGGCATTCAACCACTGAGCCACATCCCCAACCCAATTTTGCATTTTATTTAGAGACAGGGTCTCACTGAATTGCTTAGTGCCTCACTTTGGCTGACACTGGCTTTGAATTGGCAATCCTCCTGCCTCAGCCTCCTGAGTTGCTGGGATTACAGGTGTGTGCCACTGTGCCTAGCAACTTAAATTTAAATTTTTTAAAAAGCTCATTTTATCAGAAAATATTAAGCATGACGGACTTTACATTCTGTCAATTAAAAATAGTTCTTCTCTCAAGATGTTTAATTCTGTCCTCTTTTTCTCAAATAATTTACATCTATAGGTTACTTAATTTATGTTTGTCTTAGGAAAACCATCTGCTGGTGTAATGGTTAATTTGAATCCAACTCGATTGGATTAAGAGATGCCCATGATTAAGGGATTTCTGGGTGTGTCCATAAGGGTATGTCTAGGAGTGATTGGAATGTGGGATGGTGAACTGAAGTGGAAAACCTCCCTAAGTGTGGGCAGCAATGCCCAATAGGATGGTGCCTTGGATGGAATAAAAGTTAGAAGAACAAGGAAGCAGATGCAGATGCAAGCTCAACTCTTCTTGAATGGGTTCTTGATTGCTGCTTCAACCACCTGAGGAATTGTACTCTCCCTTTTTCCCTCTTCCAAAGCAGACTCTGCCAGTGGTTCTCCAGGGAGTTCAGGAGCCTTGGTCTGGAACTAAAGTAGCACTGTTGATCCCTCCTGAACTGCACAGCTACTGGTTCTTCCAGCTCTACAGCCTGCAGGCAGCCATTGTGGACTATCCAACTTCTGGTAGTGTAAGCCAATCTAATATCCCCTTGTTATATCCCCTGTTGGCTCTGTTCCTCTAGAGAACCCTGACTAATATAGTTGGTTACAATAAGACATTGATAATTTCCTTAACAAAAATCTCAGTCAGCACCTGCATTGGACACTAGATTGATTTTTCCAGAAGTTAACAAAATTCAAAGGTGAATGTGTTTGTTCATTGTAAGATAGGGTTAATATTATTTCTTTAGTTGGGGTATATTTACCCCAACCTAACACTTGACAGTGATGGTATACGGCTGAAGGATGGAAGGTGATCTAGACTGAAGACCACTCAATAACCTCCAGTCACCTCCATTGTCACTGACATAACTTCATGGCAACATCATTGCAGTTTTCATATATGGGGTGTGTCTTCAGATGCTGAAGAGCCCTGTGCCTAGAGCTCAGGTCATTTCCACTTGCAATAAAAATCCAGGGCCCACCCAAACACAATTTATTCTAGATGCCTCTACTGCTGTAAGTTAATGAAATGATGAACTGTCATGCAGTGCATTGTGAATAACTCAAGAAAAGTTTCTGAGAGAATGTGCCATTTTAGACTAAATGAAGCAGGTATTAGTCACATACAGTTGGGGGGTGTTAGGTGAAGAAACAGCCTTAACAAAGACACATGGATTTTAAAAAATAGCACAGGGAAAAATGTCTTGGGAGTTGATTAGGTTTCAAGATCATGAATGGTGAGATGGGCTGACAACATGAGCAGTTGTCAGAAAGCAAAACTTGAGAAAACATCTCTATAAACTTAAGGAACTGAGATTTTTCACTAGAAATATTAAAGAATAATTGCAGAATTTTATCCAGTATGTGCCAGAATCCAATTTGCTTTTAAGGTAGTTAACTTGGTAGCTATGAAACAAAAGTACATGATGAAAATAATACTGTCAACAATAACAAAAATTGGGAGACTTTTGGGGTCCTGCAGTTCAGAAAAGGAAATGTTCTAGTTTAAGACAGAGATAGAAATATAATAGTACCATGAATTTGAAATAATCTGAAATATATTTGGAGATGGATTGAATGCTGTGAATATAGTAGTGGGAAGAGTCTAAGATGAATGTCAGTTTTCTCTTTTGGTTAACTGAATTGATTGATGAACCACCAATCTAAATGAATGGTAGGAACAATCTAGAAAAGATAGGCACTAAAGTTGTAACTCAGAGTTAGAGCATGCACTTAGCATGTACAAGCCTCTAGGTGTTGTCCAAAGCACCAAAACAAACAAACAAACAAAAAAAAATGCAGATGGGTGGGTGGGGGCATGAAAAATCCAAATATATAGAAACAAATAAAATAAACATTTCTGAGTTTCTTGCATTATTTATGGACCGATTACTGAATTGTGTTACAGAGGCTAAAGATCACTTCTACACACATTAGTACTTAGTTGGAATCTTTTGCTGCATTTATAAATGAAATGGATACAAGATTAATAAGAAAAAATACAAGAATTATTAATTTTTTAAATATATTTCTCAAAAGAGAGTAAAGACCTGAAGAAATGCCTAGGGAGAAAGCATTTTTGTCTTTTAAACAATAAAAGAATGCATTGTGAAGAAATGACAAAACAAAGTTGTTTGGATAGGGGCAATAATTGTGGGGAAGTCACTAGGAAATATGTTACGATAATTCCTAGTCTTTTGTAAGGAAGTCATCCACTGTATCTCAGATGCCTTCTGATCAAAATAACTGTATGGAAAATTAGCACATTTTGGGTAGTAAGGTCCTAACTCCTTCACTGGAGACATGAGTTGAGAATTGGTAGTGGTTGAAATGCCTGGGGGAAGCAGAGAATATGAAGAATGGCTAAAAATAAAATTCTGAGTAACAACATTATTTAGTGAGTCATCTGAGAAAAAGAATTACATAAAGATTAAATGCTGAATTAATCAAAGAAGTATGAGACAGCAGATAACATGGCATCACAATAACCCTTGGAGTAAAGGTTTTATGAAGTGAATATCCACTAGTACAGCGGAGGACACCAGGGGGAAAATATGACAAACGGCGTGTTATTTATAATTTTAGGATGTTATTGGCAAACACATTGATGAAAATCCGTTTTAGTTATAAGATAAGTTACTGGGAAGAAAGGGACAGAGCCAAGTTTTCACTACTTTTCAAGAAATTTGGATGAAAGGGGACAGATGTCGATTGGAGCTACCATTTGACACAAGGGCAAGACAGAAAAATCAATAACGGGATGAACCAAGAGTGAGTAAGCACAGAGCACAATGGAGAATCAGTATATAAGAAAGATGCTTGACCAAGAGTGAGGTACAAATACAGACACATTTAATGGAATTTCTGGAAATAAGACCCAAAGACATTTGTTCAATGCCTGCCTATTAAACTGTTTTGTTTGTATTTGCTATGATATCATATATATGCATGTAGCGCTTTTTAGAGGCGAACTTTTCTGCTGCATATTCATCCTAATAATGTCTGAGTAGTTCTTTAAAAGTGGATGAAAATGAGAAAAACCATAAAAACATGCTATGGAGAAACAAACATTTTTTGGCATTCAAAAGCTATTGAGAGATTTTCCTTGGAAAAACTAAGAAAATATCATGAGTTCATATAAATATTTAGCAGACCGACTGCTTTGTTCTCTTCCAGTTTAACAACAGCTTCGCATCCCTTCAGTCTTCCACTCCTGACTGCACTAACACCTGTTCTACTCAATTCTGAAATAAAATGTACATCAGATTTTCTTCGTGGATTGTAAACATGTTCAAAGGCAGTCCAGGGTGAGGATGTGTTTCTGGTGCAAATTGCTTTTTAATATTCCTAGACATATAAACCTCCCCTCAGCCATCCTCCTCACACAACTTCATATTAACCTAATGATCTGACTATAACAAATTGTCGAACTGCATTTTGCTGCCAAACTGTTTTACAGATAAGCTGTTGCTTTCTGCCTGCCCCTTTTTGTTCAGCCAAATAATTTGCTACTCAGCTCCATGGCATAGTAAAAAGTGATACGCTGGGATTTGGAATGGATGTAATCATATACACAGCAAGACAAATACCATTAATTTACTTCCAATGTATTCTGCAGCACATATTTTGTATTTAGTAGTCGCATTACAGCTTTATTGAGGAAACACGATACAGAAAGTTTTATGTTATTGTCTCTTTCCATTCAAAAATAATATTTGTTAGCATATCATGATAATTTACAACAGCACATATTAGAGAGCATTTCCATGTTCAGGAAATGTTTATTACTGCTAATTTCTTTGTTAGGTGAACAACATATAATTATGTAGTAATAATGTTTGTCTTCTGTGGACCTCAGGTATAATTTTTAACCATGATTTAATGGGCACTTGATTACTAAAGGAATATACTACTACTCCTCTGAGAAGGATTTTTCTAAACCATCGTCACAATACTATAGTTGCCCAACAAAATAGAGATAATGACAATTGCTTGACTGTTTAGCAACCTTTATTTCATAAGTTGTTTACTTATTAAGATTGCTGTCACAATTTAATTATCCTATATTTCATTTAACATATATGAACTTCCTCTAGCTTTTAACCACTTTGGATTTCACACTTCTTGAGTTATATTTAATTCTTATAATTCAGATTTATAGGTAGATCCTTTTTTTAACTTATTAAGGCTTTTAAAAATATTTTCCATTTTCCCCAATAATTATGAAAAGATGGAAATGACTTATTATTAGTTCTTGATGTAGGTAATTTTCAAAATAGATTGTGTGGGGGAATAAAGTCATTGTTTTTTGGGGAAATTGTCATGTATTTTTTTTAGGTCAATAAATTATTTATCTATTGGTTTTATTAATGTGTCCTAGTCACTGTTCTCAAGGAGCTGATTCTTTCTTTTCTTTCTTTCTTCTTTCTCTTTCTTTCTTCTTTCCTTCCTTCCTTCCTTTCTTTCTTTAATTGCAGTGCTGGGCATCAAACACAGACCTCATGCTCATGCATGTGAGACAAGCGATCCACAACTGAGCTATACCTCCAGTCCATTAATACTTTTAAAGAATTTCAGATTCTTTGAAATATACTTAATTTAAAATAGGTTCTCTTCCCCTTAAGTCTATATCACATTAAAATATTGGGAGTAAAATGTATAAATAAAAACATTTAATGAAAAAAAAGAGATAATCTTAATTAGAATAAAAATTTAGCCAGATGTGGTGGCAAATTCCTATAAACATAATCCCAGCTACTCAGAAAGCTCAGCCAAAAGGATGATAAATTTGAGACCAGTTTGGGCAATTTAACACTATCCGGTCTCAAAATTTAAACAAAATTCATTCCCCAGTAATGCCTCTTTCACTTTCCTTTTCTCCTCCCTCCCCTGACCTACTGGTTCCACCCTAATGATCTCCCTTCTATTATTATTATTTTAATTCGAGCATTATAATTATATATAAAAGCAGGATTCATTGTGGTATATTCATGCATGGGATAGTTTTGGTAGATTTCATTCCCCAATACTCCCCACCCCAACTCCCTTCCCCTTCCCTCTCAGTTCCCTTTCTCTACTCTATTCCTTCTTTTAGGGACATCAAGTAGATTTTTGAAAGAGCTCGTAATTTGACATGAACAGACTAATACTGCAAATAGTGTTTCCCTTCATTCGTAGTTTCTTTTCTTATTAGCAAGGTCATGATTAATTTGTTAATCAAAAAATTTCACATCTGTTTTTTTCACTTCATCTTCTACAACAATGATGCCTCACTGTTGACCAACCTTCACTATCACACTGTCTTCTCCTCACGTCTATAATCTTGTACTACTCTTTGAATTTTTCTTCTTTGATTTCACTTCTTTTTTCTTAGTCAATATGAATAAACAGAAATAAACTTTGACACTGAGACAAAGAAACATAGCATAATTTCTCAAATTTTTTCCATTTGTCCAGTGGAGACTCTCATCAGCTTTTACAGTTAAAATGCATATAAGACTCTGGAACCCTCTCCTGAGTTTCAACTATGTATAACCAGACTTGAATTTTGCCAAAAACATTGAGAGCTTAAGGCACAGGTTCTATGCTAGGAATTCATTGGGGCCTTAGTCAAATCCCTTAACATTTTACTCCTCTAAAAACAAAATTACGTTATCAATGAGTTTCTTTGAAATTATAACACTATAATATTCCCAAAGTGCCATTTCCTTTTCACCCCAAATCAGTTTCCCTTCATAAATTCTCGATCATCTAGATTACCATGAGTATCAGTTTTCACATACACACACCACACACACTCTCACTCACACATATGTAATTTATATTTCTTTTTCTTTTTCCTAATCTTAAAATACATATTAGTTGTCTGAATGAAATAATAAAGAGACTATTACACTTATGATTGTTGACACAATTCAAGGTGTCATTCAGGGTATGAAGAATATATTTATTGAGTGATAAATATGAGAACTTTTGGATAAGATTTGTAATATGCTATACTGTTCAAGGAAAGAAATTGGCCTGTTGGATTCAGTTTTATCAGGAAGAAAATGAGGTTTTGGTGGTAAAGTTTTCCAAGGCTTTTTTTTTTTCCCCACTACATAATCCTATAGTTCAGTGTATATAAAAGAGTCTAAGTCTGGAAAGATAGGAGTGGCAAGAACAAGACTGGAGAAAAATGTAGCAGCGGGATACTGAAAGGTCTTATGTAACAGTAATGGGTGTGCATTTTATCTCAAAGAAAGGAGAATTCACTCATCTAATTTACATGAAATCATGGCTTGATCATTTTTGTTTTAAAAGATTAATTTTGTGTGAGTTCAAAGAGGAATTGTGGAGATAAAATTGGAGGCAGAAGAATCATTAAAGAGGATTTGCTGATACCCAGATATGTGATCATGGCTTACCCAGGGCCACATCTGAAGAAGCAGATAAAATGAGAGCATGGAGAAATTTGAGGATCTATAATTGGCAGAGAATGTTTATAATAGGTTTTACATAGGAAATAAGGTAGAGAAAACTCAAGTATGACAATCAATAATATGACTTACACAATATAGTAGTGCATGATAGTGCTACTCACAGAACTCGGCTTCCATTTTAAATGTGTTTTTGGAGAGCCAAGAAAAGTGACCAGATAGTCATAGTGATAGTGAGAGTCCTGTGCATACAACGTTCCTGTCTGTTCAGTCTCCCAGTAGGGGCTTCGAGAGAGTCCTGGCCTACACTCAACTGCATATGCTCTTCACAGTGTTGCTTCAAAAAAAAAAAAAGTATGAGAAAAATGGAATGGGAATTAAGTGTTGGTGAGCAGCACTGGAGGAACAGGACAAGTGACACAGTTCAAGTAGAAACACCTTCCTCCTCATTTCTTGTGGCAGCAGTATAGAGTGTGATGTAATTTACCTGTTCATGTACTTACAAGGAGGAAGCTGTAAGTGACAAATAGTTATTTTGAACATAGCAAGCCACTGAGCAATAATAGATTTATGGGTAGCAACAAATATTTATTAAGCACCAACCATGTACTAGATACTGAGCTAGATGTAGATGACGAGGAGACATCTTTGGGGAAGTAAGTTGCTTGTAGAATTTGAGATGTCTGTGAGACATGGACATAGATTAGAATGGGTTGCTAGCTGTGCAGGTGCTCTATGTGCCCACTCATGCATTTTGGGGGTAATGGATTAGGCAAGTAGTCTGGGCTGAATCCCAAATCCACTTTAATAAGAGCAGATCTAGATTCTATGTTACAGTTCTATGAAAAAATTTCATAGATATAGATGTTTCTAAGACTTTTTTAAAACAATTCACACAAGATAATCTGAGAAATTGTGACTTTCTTGTATATCCATTTTTACTTATTAAAATGAGAAAGTGGTGGGGGCTATAGCTCAGTGGTAGAGAGCTTGCCTAGGCACTGCATTTGATCCTTAGCAACACATAAAAATGAATAAATAAAATAAAGGTATTGTGTTCATCTACAACTAAAAAATATTTTAAAAAATAAATAAATAAAATGAGAAAGTACAAAAACAAACTAGGCCCTTCTGATTTGTGGTCCAATGACCTCAAAATTTAACACCCACATGTACATATTTTAATGAACAACATGTGACTGATGTGATAGGATTTTCAACAATATCCTGCCATTGGCAAAAAATATTAGGGATTGAGAAACTTTTTTTTTCTTTGTAAGAGGTCAAAAAGTAAATATTTTAGATTTTATGTATTTTTCTCAGACAAGAGGAGATTAATCACAAAACATGCTTAAAAGAATAGGCACCACTGATATTTTATGCACAGCTTATGGTGTACTAACTGGTACTATGTATTTGTTTCTTATGGACTCATAGATAACTTATTACTTACTGGAGAGTATTTGTGGAAATAAGAAGATTTTGACCATAATATGAACAAAAACAAAAGCAAGATACTTCTATTCTAATCTACAGATTACCAGAATGTTAAATCAGTATAACACCACAAAAAGAGGTATGTTCTTTCAAAGAAAAGAGCATATTTAATTAGAAAAGAAAGGGGATAATATTCTATTTTCCATTGAAACCCCCATGACTGTAATAACTCCTAATCTTACAAAACATTCTATCAGACCCTGCCTCGGACTGAGCCTGGGTTTGCAATTCCTTGAGAATTATTGTCTATAAGCAAATAGTTTAGGGGAAAAATGTGTTCTTAATAAATTATTCTGAATCATACTTGATTTCTACATGCAAGTGGGATGAGCAAAATCATCTGTGACTGCATTTTTCAGAAGAAATTTGTCTGGAGTTTATAAAAATTAAAATTATTTCTCTATACTACAATAAGAACATTTGTATTCTCTACCATTGTGCAGAGAGATTTAAGTATGTTTGACCATGCAGTTCTTATTAAAATTCAGCACTAGATTCTTAGCATTCTGTTCTTCTACCACAGAGTCATTATACAATGAAAAGAAATATGAGGAGGCTGAGGTATCTCTTCTACACAGTTTTTTATGTTTTTTTCTTGCCAGAGAAGTGATTCCTTGGCCCCTCTCTATTTGGCTTGCTGGCTCTTTTCTGATTCCTTTTCAGGGCAATGAATAGTGTGTCAGAATGTGAGGTGCATATGAATTGAACCCAAAAAAAGGAGAGTTATTATTAACGTTCAATTGTTACAATTTTGCATTATATTTATTTGATTGGAAGGGGAAGGGGATAATTGGAATTTGGCTCATATCCATGGTGGATTTTTTTTTCTTACTTAGTGCCCTAACATTCTAGACATTTCCTCAGGAATAATAATAAAAAAGTGCATCTTTTTAAAACAAGAAAAACATTCTGTCTAAAATTTCCCATTAAATTTAATCAAGATGAGTTGTGTTTTTAGACCTAAGATAAAACTAAAATGAAAATCACACATACATAATCATCTGTTATGTTAAGGAAAGATGTATCTTTGAAAGGATGGTAAAATTATTTTCTCATTTCCCCAGTAACAGTATTTAGAAGATTAAAAAGGAGAAACTTACATAGCAGGCAAGACAAAAATCATAGAAAACCACAGAAAGAGGAAAATGCTAAAAAGTCCTCATTTATCACTTTTGAGGGTAAGGTGTACCCTACTGTTATTAAATGTTTAATGTAGCTGTTGGCAGGTGTGTATAATGAGCTATGTTTCACATCTGGGAGACTGCTAATATAACTATTTCTCATTCACCTATTGCAAAATGTGGAAATCATCCCTACTTGTCTGAAAATTCATTATAATCTTATTTTCTTTAAATAAAGATTGCTTTTGGCATATAGTGATTTTAAAATCTGTCCAATTGTATTTTCTTTGAATAAAATGGACATTTTCCCTTGTTAAGAAAAATAAAACTCAAGATTCTGGGAGATTTTACTGGATATAAGAATAATTTGGTTACTCAAGGTCAAATGCATTGGAAAGTACTATTTATTTGATCACATTTTACAGGTATTGCTTAAATCTAAGAATTTCCTCTAATGACATTATTGGCTAATGTTAAAATAATTCATATTATTTTTGGTCATCTTTTTGCTACTTGACCTAAGTCCTCCAAAATGGTACTCCACAAATTTAATTTGTACTCCAATAAAATTATGAAAAAATAGGAACATAAATTTAAAAATTTTAATATGTGGACATAGAAAGTACTTAAATATTTTTAAATAAGTGTTATAGAGAAGAAATTTTCAAACTTCAGTATGTGTAAATATAAACTATCTACATTGTTTCAAAAAATAAGGCATTACCCTAAAAGATTTTATTCATGAGATTTGATAAAGCATTCATTCTTACAAAGTGTTCCTTGTGAATTTTATGCAAATGGTAAACCAACAAAAGAGACAAGCACACCTAAATAAATCGTCATAAGGAACACACACTGAATATCAAAAACATATCTTAAAATCCTTGGCAAAACAAGGAACAACACATTTGTACTGAATATGAGTATGCTTTTTGTATTGAATATACAGATAGTTTGAGGAAGACACACACATATTCTTTCTCTGAGAGCTATATCAATAGGAGTCTAACACTGATGTTATTACTTTCTAAAACACTCAAAAAGCAAAAAATAAATAGTACTTATTCTTTTAATAAAAGAACAGAAGGTATAGACATCTGAAATAGATATACTAAATTGAGTTTTAATTACCATCATTTATGCAGACCCATTCTATATTAAAAATACATAATAACCACCAATCACACTTATTGTTGGGTACCACATTTAAAGTTTATAGCCTAGTAACTCTGATCACACAATAATAGTGTGCTTTGCAATATCACCCCATAACATCCTGATTCAACTGATTCCTGTATGACATTCTGAGAACACTATTTAGAGTAACAATTTGAAAATGAGAAAATTATCTAGAAGACACAACTTGTTTGATCTTTATCAATATAACACAGACTGTGTCCAAACCAAGTAGTAATTCAGTATTTCCTCATTAAACCCTCAGTTACCTAACTTACCCAATTAGAAAGAATTTCTTATCTAATTCTCATACATATTTAAATGAGTACTCAATAATCACCATAAAATTTCTTTCAAAAGAAACATCAGATTAAATTAATGTTATACTTAGGTAAGGCATAGAAAAAAATATGAGTGAAATAGAAAAGAAAGTGATTTAAACCTAGTTACAAAGAAGGAACTTACCATGTATGGTCTATGATCCTTCTTTTAGTTTTACGTAATACAAACTCAGATGATATATTTAGCAGAGAGGTTTACTATAATTTAACGAAGTATCATACAGAACCCAAGGGAGAAACTTTTTAAGCCTCATTGGAAAATGAGGGGTTAAGCTCTAAATTTCTGTCTCTGTATTCACGAAATCTCATGTCCTCGTATAAGTTTTCATATTCACTGTTTTCTTTTTTTCTTCAAAATAGTATTTCCCTGCCTCTCCACATGAATCGGTTGAAAAATATTCATTTGCAGTTCCTGTGTTGTCAGTTTCTTTTCCTTCCCATTTCAGTATTCCAAAGAATGATTTTCTTAAGAAACATAATTTTTTAAATATATTTTTAGCTTACATTTTGACACCATTGAGTCAAATGTTTTCACAATCCTCCACCCAGGACATTAAACATTTATTTATTCAAGAAACATTTACCTAGAATCAACAATGTGCTTGACACACATCATAAATTTGGAGGGAAAAAAATACATGACAACTTGCAGTCAGAAAGATAAAATCAGGTAGGAAGAGAGGCAAGCAACTAAATTCCATATGATAAGTTACATAACATGAAGATGTGGGATCATGGGCCTTCTTAGGTAATGAAATGTGTCATCACAAAGGAGGTCATGGTACAAAAGTTTGAAGGGCAAGCATGTTTTCAAGGCTAGACAAAGGAAAAGGATATCTGAAGTACAGGGAAGAGAAAATATAAAGACAAGTGGATTTAAAACAGTTTTGCTTCTGAGGGCAAAGAAAAATTCTGCATACAGCAAAAAGCATCAGGTATAAGTGGGAAAACCAACAAATTGACGAAATAACCAAATGAAATAATAAAATTTGAATCTATTAGATAAATCCATAGATAATGGAAATCATGCATATTAGTCAACAGCTGGTATCCAAGTAGGTAAGATGCCACATTTCTCAGGATAACCCACTCTCACATTCTTAAAGATTGTGTGCATTCAGGCATAAGTGTATGACAGAAGTTTGGCCAATCTGAACACAGTATTTCCTAAACCACATTGATTTTGTCAGAGATTGTGCCACCACATATGAAAGGCAAAGAATGTTCATCAATTTCATTTTGTGTCACTGTTAGGAGAGAGGTGGCCAGTTCACTCAGCTACTAATATTCTGCCATATTTAGGAGATGTATAACTTCCTAGGAATTGATAACAACAAAGTAATGGTAAATTCTCTCTAGAAATGGGAAATATGACATTAGTTCTAAAATGGAGTTATTCAAATAATTCCATAAATAAAATATCTGGCACACAATTAAAAATAACCAGGCATAAGATAAGAGAACACACTATGAGTGAAAGATAGCAAGAAATTAAAAGGCTATTAAAGGGGATCCACAAAGATTCAAATACCAAATTATATGCAAATTTAAAATTATTAGTAAATGCATGAGAAGATAACAGAATAAGTAAGAATGTTGCTACAGAACTAAAACTCATAGGGAAACATAATAGAAATTATGATGCTCAAAAATAAAATAACCAGGAAATTTCTGTTTTGTCAATTGATTTTTTTCTCTGTTAACTGAAAATGATACTATTGATTTTATCTTTGTAAATATGGTACATTGTATTAACTAATTTTCAAATTGATTTGCAAAATGAACTCCACAATCTTGGGATAAACCTTATTTAGTTGTGATATATTACCATTGTTACACATTATTGAGTTTAACTTTCTAAGATTGTGTTTACAATGTGTGCCTAATAATAAAGAATATTATAATGATGTCTAACTTTGGTAAAAACATATCCACAATCTGGATAACCTGCATATACATAATATTAAGAAAATGATCCTAACACAAAAGAATGTAAAAAGTCTAATTCCATTTACATAATGTTTAAGAAATAAATAAAATGATAGAGTCAGAATGGATGATGAAAATGTAAGGAGAAGGAGCAGAGTGATCACCATGAATGTCAAAATAGGGGTCAACCAAGAGAGAAGATGGATTCAAGGAGTGGGTAGGGAACTGCGTAAGGGAAAAAAGGGAGAGATGGTAGGTAGAGGGTGTCATTCTATGTCTTAAACTATGTGTTAGTTACAAATGTATTCATTTTGTGAGATATCACTGAAGAATCCTTTTTTTATTTCTGGGAATGAAGGGGATTCCAATGACAGGTAGACATTTTGGTACGTATGTTTTACTAAGTCTGTAACAACAAGTGATTTAATGATCTTAAAGTGTTTTTGTCAAGAAACAAATATATTGACAAACTACATCATTCTTAGTTATTTTTAATTAGCACCTAATTAATCTTGGACTTAGATTTAAACCCTACACATAGGATTTGTAGGCATTTTTACAAGTTATTTTCATCTCTGAGAGTCTAAGTTTTATCTTTAGAATGAAAGACAAAACTTTAGAATAAACTTAGCATGAGAGAAAAATATACCTGAGAAGTTACTATGAAGGATTAAATGAAGTATGCTGATTTTGCCTCAGAAAAACATGTGTCAAGGTCAGTTTCTTCTCTCCAGTTTTATTTCTAAAGCCTGTGAATATCAGAATGATTCCAATATTGGGATTTTTGTGTTTCAGGTTTTTTTCAAATTAGTTCTTGGGGTTTTAAAAATATAATAAAATGCTATTTTTTTGATAGTCTAGGATTGAACCCAGAGTCTCACATGCCAGGGTGAATGCACTACCATTGAGCAGTACCCCAGGCCTTAAAGTAGTAATGCTCTTATCCTTTTCTGAGCATTTGCTTGGGAACTATTTAGTATAGTATGAGGTTCAATCTTTAACTTGGCAAAGAAGGCTGTTTTCTAATTCTATAATTCACTAATTCTATAGTCTCATGTTCCAAATATCTGCTTTAGGAAAACAGTTCTTTACCACAAGAACTTAAGAGTTGGCCAAGCTCCTTTTAACTCCCTGTCTTTAAACAAAGTGATCTAGGGGGTTAAAGTGATCCCACCCCATCTTTGCTGTTTGATAAATGTCTACTCATCCTTCCAGATGTAGCTAAAATTCTCCTCTTCTAGGAAATCTTACGGGTTTCCCCTGACATATTCAACATGTCTAAGCTCCGACATTCTTTCAGTACTTTATCAATATCTCTGTGTAACTCTAGAGGAAATTTGGCAGGATTCATTAGTCTGTAATTAGATTATTCATTTATAAGACAAGTTTTAAAACTTTGTTGGCATTTCCATAGAAGTGATTTTTCTCCCCTTTCTCTAAAAAGTCTAAGAATAAAGTAGAAAAGATAAATACTAGCAGATAGAAGCATGGAAAAAAAGGGAGAGAGAGAAAAAGAGAGGGGAACGGGGGAGGGGGGAGGAGAGAGAGAGAGAGAGGGAGAGAAGGGAGAGAGAGGGGCTTCAAATCTACTGGAATAAGTCTGAGAGGTATTTTGTTCTCCCTTTACCAAGCTCTTCTCTCAAGATTTCTTGCTGTGTCAAGATGTTCTCAAGAGAAGCAGGTAAAAAAGAGGAGCAGCTATGATTCTAACACTAAATTTGAAGGGGTCTAAGTAAACACATCATGAAAGAGTAGAACTTAAAAGGAGAGCTAACTCAAGAGAGAGGATTTGTCTAACATCTGCCCCCAGCTCATTCATACCTCACACACTCTGGCATAGGAGTCAGTTCTGATGTTTATTGCTCACTCTAAACTTGTTTAATCCAAATTGTATGCTATCATTGCTTAACTGAATTTTACTCAGGCATTATTTCCTCCTAGTATTTTAGCCTTATTCAAGCATTTTAGAAACTGGTATATTGTGCAATTCTCAGAACTTTTGGAAAGCCTTCTTCCATGAATAAATTTTGTTCTTACTGCAATAGATTTGCTCTTACTACAATGATTTGCTCTTGTAAAATGGAGCGTCATCACCAACTTCTAATTCAAAATGTGAAATTTGGAAACCTTTTAAAAACAATTAGGGTTTCCATGAAGCCAATGTAGTTCATGAATCCAGCATTTCTCTTACAATTAGCATTCATGTGGACATTTTATTGAAGATCAGTTTCAATTACTTGGAGGATAATTGCTTATCTCATTAAAATACACACCAAAGTAATGCAAAGTAAATTTTGGATTCCCTGTTATCCCAAATGCTGAGATCCAATAATTCTCCATGGACGGCTCAAGTTTTTGTGCATCTTGCAAGAGAGGCACTTAATTGTCCTTGTTTCTGGACTAGTTTTCTAAGGACTTTTGTATTGCCCATTTTCTAGGACTTTTTTTTTTCTTTTTTTAAAAAAAAAATATTTTCCTAGTTGTAAATGGACAGAATGCCTTTATTTATTTGTTTATTTTTATGTCGTGCTAAGGATCAAAGCCAGTGACTCACACATGTCAGGCAACGGCTCTGTCACTGAGCTACTGTCCCAGTCCTGGGAGTTTATTTTGAGACTTCATATTTAGAGTAATTTTAGGATGACAAAATATTGAGTGGATATTACAAATTTCTCTTATAACTCACTTTCTTCCAATCAGTCTTACTCTAACATTTTTTCATTACTGTGATATTTTGTTAAAATAAATGAGCCAATATTGGTACATCATTATTAACTAATGTTGATAGCTGACATTACAGTTTACACTTTGTGTTTTATAATTTGATAGGATTTGACAATCGCATAATGTCACGTACTCTTATAGTAGCATACTGACTAGTTTCACTCCTACAAATATCTTTGTGCTCCACCTATTCATCCCTTCCCCACCCTAGGCCCTAGCAAGCACTAATCTCTTTGAGTTTCTGTGGTTTTCCCTTTTTCTGAATGTTATATAGTTGGAATTATACAGTAGTAGCCTTTTTAGAATGGCTTCTATCACTAAGCAGAATTCATTTGACTTTCCTTTGTGTATATTCTTGGCTTGAGAACGTGTGTCTTTTTATTGCAGAGTAAAATTCTATTGCATAGCAACATTTGTTTATCCATTCATTATCTGTAGTAATTCTTGGTTGATTCCAGTTTGGGGCAATTATGAATAAAGCTTCTATGAACATTTTCATGTGTGTGTTTATTTTTTTAATATGGACATATGTTTTCAGTTCATTTAGATCAATTCTAAGATGAGTGGTTAATGGTTCATTGGTAAGCCTATGTTTAACTCAATGAGAAAGTTCCAGAATGTCTTTCCAAGTTGTTCCACCACTTTGCATTCCTACCAGTAATGATTGTGCCTTCTTACTGCTCTACATTTTTGACAGCAGTTGTTGTTATCCATTTTGGGATTTTATTCATTCTAATTGGTGTCTAGTGGTACTCTATTGTTGTTTTAATTTAAAATTCCCTGATGGCATATGATGTTGAGTGTCTTTATTTGCTTTCTTGCCATCTGTATATCTTCTTTGATGTAGTGTCTATTCAGATCATTTATCCATTTTTCTGATTAGATAGTATGCACCCTTATTGAGTTTTTTTTTTTAACAGAATATGAAGGTTTACTTCAAAAAAGATTACATGTTTTTTAAACCAGGATACACAGATGCACTTAATGTAATAGTACCTTCTGCAAAAATAGGTTACATAATACTCAGAAATGCAAGGAACAATCTTATTCTCTAAAAATTAAGACATTAGACTTTTAAACTTAGACAGCCTTCAAAATGGAGGCTGAAAATGCTTGGTGACAAGAAGTAACTCTAGAGCCCGACACCACAGAGCTAATGCTGCAAATTAAACCACTACCACACAGTTGCAAACTACTCTTCATATTCACAGAGCATTAAACAAAACAGCTTCACTTCCAATCTTTTCAAATGTGTCTTGGTGCTGCAAGAAAAAAAGTTTAATGATACACAAAACTATTCAGAGTTACAACAGAAATATTTAAACATCTCTAAAATTGAGAAAAGCAATCATGTTAAATTTTTTAAAAAGAAAAAAAGTCTGACAGAACTCTCAAGCAAGTCAGAGGTTCTCTTCCTATGCAGTCAAGTAAAGTTTATAGGAGATTTCAATAAATTATCTCAAAACCGTGGTAGACAGTTCATTTTCAAAATCGCCGGGGGTGGGGGGGGGTTGGGGGGGG
>JAJEJO010000173.1:491700-521568 GCA_020662805.1 Glaucomys volans | reverse complement strand
GGGGGGGGTGTCCACCCTTAAGTGGTTTGAATCCGGAGCCACTTTCCTCTTGGCATGGAATTGCCACTGATCTGCACAATTCTATTAATTGGAGATGCATTACTTGAATGTTGTCTTATCAGGCCTGCTCCCGCCCGGCCATCACCCATTCGCCTTGTATCATGATAGCCAGGTCCTTGAGAAGGTGGACTATGCCATTCTTTCCTTGGTCCGCTTATGTCCGGTTCGTGGCGTTCAACCACATGTTGTTCTTCAGGGTAGTGCTGGACTCCACTTCCCTGATCTGAGATGATTCCTGTCTCCTTCTCTGCTTCCATAGCTTGCGGCGCGATTCCCAGGGGAACTACCTCTCGCGCTGTGTCCTGATACTTCTCTCCCGGACCGTTCTGGCCTTTCAACTCTTGCCTCACGTTTATCTGCAGACGTCCTTCCTTCACTTTTCCAGGAGGTTGGTCTAGAAGGATTGGGCCCCGCTTCTCCAGGGTGTCTAGCATGAGCAATATCAGGCCTGTCATGAATGATCACTGTTCTCCTCTCATCTCGTTCCCCTCTTATCTCTCGTCTGTCCGTTTCTCTAAGTTCGTTTCTTGGTGGTGGAGGCTCATTTCTTCTGGAATCCCTGAAATTTTGGGGATACCTTTCAAAGCATGAATCTTCTTCTCCTCGTGCAGTTGCTGCTTTTTTCCCTTCACTTTGACCAACAAAGCGTTCTTGCCTTTCAAAAGATGAAGACTATACAGCTGAACTTTCAGGAAACCTGCCCCTTTCCCAGTGAACGAAGTCATTAAATCTGTTCTGTTGGCAAGAGTAGTCAGATCCATGGCTGAATCGTGCATCTGTATCTAGAGACAACTTTTTATTCTCGCTCCAGTAAGGATCATCTCACCTATGATCTACATCATGTGGTCCTTTCAAAGAATTCCTTTTTTCTTGTTCCTAAGGAAGAAGATGCTGCTGCTGCCTTCTGAGTTCCTCTCCTTCTCTTCTCGAGCAATCTGTTCAGCGAATGCGTTCCCTTTCCAAGCATTGGCATTCCATTCTCTCTCTGGTTTTTGCCTTTCAAATTCTAGTCTCTCTCTCTCTCTCTCTCTCTCTCTCTCTCTCTCTCTCTCTCTCTCCCTCCCTCCCTCCCCCACCCCCTCTCTCTGTAAGCGTTCCCATTTTTCCGGTTCAAGAATTATTCTAATGCGTTCTCGCTCTCCACGCTCTTTCTGCAATGTCTCTTCGTCTTCAGAGGGAAATTGCTCCTCGCAGTCTTTCAAAACGAACTAAATATTCTCTCAATCTTTGTTCATGTTTTCAAAAGGCAAAATCTCTTTCCTTCTGTAGCCTTTGTCCCCTTTTTTTTTTTTTTTTTTAAATCTAAGCTAGCTCTCTCCTTTTCCTTGCCTCATCCATGAACTTTTTCATATCTTCCTCTTGATGGTCTACAATGATCCCCCTTAGTGTTATCTAATATTACCATGTGTCCTGGACTCTTTGAACTTATTCGCTTCTTTTCTTCACTTTTTTTTAATCGATTCTGAAGTTTGACCACTTCCTCCATTATCATTCTTTTCATCTTTACTTTCTATTTTCTTAGCATCCTTGTTTTCTTTTTTCTTTTATTTTTTTTCAGATTTCTCAGATGACCTTTTCTCTTCTTTGTTGACAGAAGCTTGTATCTTGCTACTTCTGACACTCATATTTTTTTTTTACCTCCAGAACTTCTTGAACTACTCTTTTCATCATTTTCTTTCTTCATTTCTTTCTTAGAAGGATCACTTTTTACTTTTTCAACAGAAATCAGCTGACCATGCAACTCAGTGTGATGAAGATGTGCAATACATCTGGCCACCTCTGTCCCTGATGACATAGTTACAATGCCATAGCATTCTGCCCCAGGACTTCGAGGCAAAATTTGTAACTACTTTTACACTAAGAACCTTTCCATATTTGCCAAAGAGGTTCTTCAAATCATCAGCTTTGGTATTATAAGAAAGTCCACTAACCCAGATATTTTTAGTTGAACTTCCACTGCTACCACTAGTACTACTTGTACTTCCTTTGTCATCTTTAGATTATGTCTTGCTGTCTTTAGATTCCTTTAAAGAGCTCTTTGCTTGACCAAAGACCCCAGTAGAGGAGGGCCCTTTCTTCAAAGTATCCTTTTCTTTTTTCCAGATTCTGTTTCTTAGAACTTTCTCCGACTTTCTTCTTGACAGGATCACCCTTCACGCAGTCTTCCTTCTTACCATCTTTATGGTTTGAATTCATCTCATAATCCTTGGTTTCCTTCTCCCAAATGTGCAAGAACTCATCTCATAATCCTTGGTTTCCTTCTCCCAAATGTGCAATGGCGTCCTGCCCATCTCTTGGCTTACTTGCTTCAGAGTCTGTAATTTTCACATTTTTACCTGTTTCTAGGAGGTCATCACATCAAAATCCAGAGTGATGGCATCTTCAGCCTGGATTGTGACCGAGATGTTGTCATCCTCAGCTTCTTTCTCAGTCACATTAGCTTCCATCTCTTCATGAGCTGTGGGATCAGCCTCAGCTAGGTTCTCTTCTTTCTCATTTTCTTCTTCCTCACCATCTTGGGCTGTTAGAAAGGTGTCATCCTTACCTTCTTGAGCGTCAATTTTCTGACTTTCAATGTCCTCTTTTTCTACATCTTCTATTGCTTCTGCCTGTATTAATGCATGAGCTCTCTTGTTTTCTTCTGCAGAAAGTAACTCATTGGACTGCATACAGTCTTCTTCATTTTTACCAAATTCTTCAGAGTCCTTTAGTTCATCATTTCCGTCTTGTTCATGTGCCTCTAGATTCTCCAATTCACCGTCCTTGACAAAAGCATCATCTTCTACAGAAGCATCTCCACTCAATTCATCTGCTTCTTGTTTTTTAACTGCTTGAGTCGGGAGGCCAGCACAGTCTTGACTCCAGTGATGTCTAAATTCCGCTGCTTCAGCTCAGACTTGAGATCCAAGACCCACAGATCGGTGATCTTTTTACCTTCCCCCCGCCCCCGGGCAGCCGAGGCTGGCGGTAGCGGCAGCCGTCTTACAAGAGCAGTGCGCTGCCGAGGCCCCTTATTGAGTTTAAAGATTCTTTAGCATACTTTGAAAATAACTCTTGTGTCAGATTTGTTTTATATGTGCTTCCCCACCATGTAACTTTTCTTTTAATTTTCTTAGTGTCATTTGCATACCGGAGATTTTTAATCTTAATGATATCCCTCTTTTCGGTTTTTCCTTCATAGATCATGCTTTTATTGTTGCTTCTAAAATCTCATTTCCAAAATCATGGCAACTTAGATTTTCTCCTATGTGGTCTACAATGTGTAGTTTTATAGTCTACATTTACTTCTATGATCCATTTTAGTTAATTTTTTTGTGAGATGTATAAGGTCAAGTTTGTGTGTTTATATTGAATTTTGATTTTGCATATGTATGTCAAAGATTAAAACATTTATAAAACCTATCAAATATATATTTAGTCCATAGAAGATTCAATATTGTTGCATTTTTTTCACCTACCATTACACCAGGATTTGACAAAATACAACTGTGTGCTTAGTGTAGCCAATTTTTGTAAAGTGTTAGAACTGAAGAGTTTTCCATTTCTAAACAGTAATTATATGTTATTGTGTCTATTGTATATATATATTTATACACATGTAGATGTGTGTGTTTATATATATATGTATATGTATATGTGTGTTTATATACATATATGTATACATGTATACTATACATATACATATATATATAAACACACAACTGATTATGTTAGTCTTCTGGGGCTGCCATATCAAAATACAAGGGTCTAGGTATCTAAAGGAACAGAAATGTTTAAATATTCAAAAATTTACTAGTTACTTAATATAGTATGTTTTATTATTATGGGACTACTAGTACACACCAGAAAGACTAGAAAACAAAGATTATATGTAGGTCAAATGTATAATGTCTTGACTGAAATGTTATCCTAATAAATATTTTATTGTGTATTTCTGAGGTATAGAGGCCAAAATTACGATATTGAGGTGATAGAAAGTTTTGTTTCTGGTAATAGCCCTCTTCCACACTTGGAAATAACCATCTTGATGTATTCTCATACGGCTTTTTCTCTCTGTATGAGGAAACACACATACACATGTGCACGCGCGCGCGCACACACACACAGACACACACAAGAAAGAAACTGGTGCTTTTTTCTTCTTGTAAGTACACCAGTCTTATTGGATTTGAGTCCCAGCCTTATAAACCCTTTAACCTTAATTACCTCATTAAAGACTCTGTCTTCAAATACAGTCACATTTGTGTGCTATAGTGTCAGCGTATAATTTTGATGGAATATAATTCAGTCCATTACAGAAAACATATAATTACGAAGTTGAAAATATTTATTATCTGGTATTTTACAGAAAAACTTTGGAGAACACTATACTACACCCAAATATGCATGTCTTATTCCTTAAAACAAACTGGAAAATGTAGTAATTATTTAAAAATTTATATTTACACTGATATCTCCCTAGACACATACACCCAGTTCTTGTTACAAAAAATGTTAACTTTCCACATTGATATGCTCACCTTAATTTAAATAAATAGCAATCAATATTTTATCTTAACATCATGTCTAATGAATTTCAATATTACTTTTGGTCCATATTCATCTTCTGTTCAATTGGAGCAATTTCTCAATTAGTGTTTTTGATTCATGAATAGTATTATATTGTTGATTCCCTGTATCCTTCAAAATTTTTGCTATATATGGCTACTCTGCAAGAGTGCTAAAATTTTAATAAAGTATATGTTTAGACCACTCATGGATGGTAATATTTATGATAGGAAAAAACTTATTTGAAGACTGAGTTTCATTCTATTGTATATTGCAAGATTGGGGTAAATTTTCAACAGATGCTTCAATATGTTGAGACTGAATTTAACAAGTTCTATATTATACCTTTGAAAGCCTCTGAAAAGGCAAAGATTGTTAAAAAAAAAGTCAAAAAAGGCTAAAAGTTATCTCATTGGATGTTTTTGGTATTTTATTCTAATTCTCTGGAGAGTAGTATAAAGGAAAGCTGAAATTGGTGAAGGGTTATCAACTCCTTAAATAACAATGTGCTTAAGTTGTTTTATAGGAAATGCCTCCAGAATTCACTCAAACATGGTTTGAAACTGGGTGAGAAAGAAAGGACATGTACCAAAGACGCCAGCACAACTGGTCAATGACCTCTCAGAGTCACAAGATCAAAAGTACCCAGGGCAGAGAAGAAAGATTGACCTGTGAAGAGGCATGATGAATGTGTTCACCTGAAAATCCATTCTCATCATCCAATCAATAAGCAGCTTCTCCCTTCTCCCTTACTGAAAATTTCTCCACTGCCAAATGACTAGGGAGGCAGATTTCTGCTTCTTCCTTCTCTTTTCCAGGGTGGAAGATCTTGCAGTAAAGCTCTTCTTGCAAATACTGGTGCAAAAAGTTTGCTTCTTTGTGCATTATACAGCAAGCCCTTGCTGCAAATCAGAGAGCATGGAATGATATCTCTAAGACAATGTTACTAAAATCTTGGGGTACAATTGTACTATAATTGCTACCTGAGCCTGAAACTGATTGAAGTTTAATTAGATATAGAAATTGTTTGTGAGGGTAAAAGCAGTGAACTAGCAGAAATCCCTTCCAACTATGGCATTTGAACATCAGGAGATACACAACGTGACAAAAAAATGCTGCGGTGGCAGAGAGCTGTGACTAAGAAATTTGATGACTTGAGAATTTGTGGATCAGCCTAAATTTTAAGGTCATTTCTGCTTCCATACTATATAGTTTTTAGCTATTGTTGTTTAATGTCTTTTCCTTTCAAATATAGCTTTATAATGCTATCTCAATATCGAACAGAAAACTTGTAGCAATGTATTTGATTTTAAAATCATTCATGCATTCAACAAATATGTAATGAAGATATAAGAATAAATTTTCCATGTTATTTTCATCTTTCTTATCAAAATATTTGCATTAAATTCTATTATATATTGATGATATAGTTCAAATTGATAATTTTGTGTCAAATATCCTAAAAGCGTATATACCTAAGCTTGTATTTATTGCATTAAGTGTAATTTCAGCACTAAATATTTTATGTTCAATTACTGTTATAGTTTTGATGTGGGGTGCACCCCTAATCTCCAGTGTTAATTCAATAATGTTCAGATGGGATGATTAGATAATGTAAACCATAACTTAATCAGTGAATTAATCCATTTGATGGATTTATAATTTAAATCTCCTAAAAGTGGTCACTGCAGACAGGTAGTGTGTGAGGAGGGAGATCACTGGGTGCATGCCCTTGGGATTTATCTTATGCTCTTGGCTCCTTTTCTTTCTGCTTTATAGCTGTCGTGAGTGGAGGAGTGCTCTTCTGCTACACCCTTCAAACATGGATGTTCTGTCTCACTTTGGACCCAGAGCAATGGACTCAGCAGACAACAGACTGAAACTCTGAATCCATGAGTTCAAATAAACTTCTCATTTAAGTTGTTTTTCTTAAGTATTTTGGTCACAGTGACAAAAATCTGACTAACACAATTGCTTTGACTTTGAAACTTACAAAATACTACTAAACGTGTTTTCATAAATAGTGCTGTTGTTGCCAAGTTTGATATCAATCGGATTCTTTTCCCTTTGTAGAAAGTCTGTCCTTAACTCATTGTGTTCAATGAATTTAAATTTCACTCTAATGAGACTAAAGTAATTTTCCTTGTCAGTCTTGTTTGACACACTATAAGCCTTTACTGTCAGTAGTTTGAATTTTTCTTAAATTCTTAAAAATTCATCATTATTATTTCTTTAAATATCTTTTCTTGATATTAAAAATTTGCCTCTACTTTTGTTATTTTTATTATCTAGGTTTGGGTATGGATGCCTCACCCATCATAAAGGGTATGACTGACATTCTTATAATAAAAGAGGTTAAAAAGAGAAAAGAATAATACATTTATTTAATCAAAGTTATATATTACATGGGAGCCTTCAGAAATGAAGACTCAAAGGCCCATGAAAAACTATAATTTTTTGCTAAGGCTCCATGAAGAATTGGCATCCACATAGATACATGATTGAGCAAGAGGAAATAATCTAATGGCAAAACATTGTATGAGGAAACTTAGCAAGACTTGTCTCTTCAAATTCTTGTTTTCTCTTGGTGATATTCTTTCCTCTTGGTATAGAGCAGAATACATTCTGAGATAAGGATGTTATGATTTCCTGTCAGACAAGTTGAGTCAATATTATAGGTTAGATTCAGAGTGTTATCCAAAGTCTCATGTATTAAAAGTCTTGTCCCCAGTCTGTGGAACTTTGGGAAGATGGTGGGGCTTAGTTGGAGGAAGTTAAGTCATCAGCAGTGCAACCTTGAAGGAGATTTTGAGATGCCAGTTCATTCCTCTCTCTCTTTGCTTCCCAACTGCCACAAAATGAACAGCTTCCTTTCATGTGCTCCCAGCATGATGTGCTGCTCTGGTACAGGTCCAAATGAAAAGGATCAAACAACCGTAAACTGAAATCTCTAGGTCTTTGAGTCAAAATAAACTTTTCTTCTTATTAAATTGCTTTATCTAAAGGATTCATTAAGTAATACAAAACTGTCCTACATAGTTAGAGATTTTATGGTCGGGGGAAGGGTAGCCTAATATTCCTAAGTTTTGTGACTGTCTTTTAAAGTAGAGGCTTTCTAATTTCTATGATACACAATGAAGAAGAGAATTCTAGTTTCTATGAGGAGAAAATCAGAGAGACTGCTTTTGAGGGACTTCCAACATCCTTCACTTTAATGTACTCAGAGTTACAAAGTGTAATACATTGGGTATCATTTCCTCAGGTCCCACTTTGATAATTTTAATTTCCTTACATAGACTACTTTTTATCTTATATTTCATTTATCTTTCTGGGAAATTTATTTTGCTTTTATTTTTAAGATCCTATCCATTATGTATTTTGTTTTCTTAAATAGAATACAATATTCCTCATATGCAATTAAAAAAAATTCCTGGCTTATTTCACAAATGTCCCTTTTACTTCCTTTAATATATTTATTATGCTTATTTTTTAGCAATTATAATTATAAATTTTGTGTAGAACACTTTGTATTGAACACTTTGTTGGCTTTTAAAATGTGTGACAAATTTTCAATATATATCTCTATTGATCTACCTGTCTACCAACCTATCTTCTATCTTTAAATTATAGTCCTTTATGGGTACCTTGAATTAAGAAAAGATAAAACATAGGCTTTGTTTTTTGTGTCCCCTCAGTTAGTTCAGTGTGATACTAAAATTACAAATATAAAGTATTTCTATTAAATTTTATTAAAAGAAAAATATATATGTCTTTGTAGGCTTTTTGTTATTGTTGTTGTTGTTGTGTTCAAAAGATCTGACAAGAACCACATAGCAGAGAAAAAGTTTATTTGGGGTTCATAGTTTCAGAGGGCTCAGTCCATAGACTATTGACTTCATAGCTCTGGGCCTAATGTGAGGGAAAACATTATAGAGGAAGAGTGAGACAGGGAAAAGCAGATCAACGCGTAGCAATAGGTAGCAGAGAGAGAGAGAAAAAAAGATAAAGCTCTGCTCACAAGGAACGAAATATATGACCCAAATGCTAACCTAATCATATCACTTCTGAAAATTCTTGCATTGTGTCACACATGAGTTCTACATACAGATAAGAATAATGTACAAGCGTATTGTGTTAATGTCTTGCTGGAAAATATTATTCTTATAAATGTGCTTTGTTTTATAAAACCCATATTTTAAAGACAGAATGGACAAAGCTTTTTTCCTTCAAGAAATTGTAGTCAGGGTCCTCTAAGTCTTCTGTTTGACTAGACATGAATATTGGTTTCCAACTTTTCCTCAGATCCCAGTTTTAGCAAAAATCCTAAGTCAGTTTAGACAGAACTCCTTGAATCTTTTATTTGTAATCTCCCCTTAAAATATCTAAACAAATTCCCAATTTCTCCCCAAAATATATTGGGATAAAATTCCCAATTATCCCTAGGTAGTATCTGATGATGCTGGCTACTTTCATTATCAATACTGTTAGTTTAGTTTAGCCTGAATTCCTCTTGCTCCTAATTTTTTTAAGTGATTTTCCATCAGCTGATGCAAATGTTGGTTTATGACTATACATCCCCCCACTGTTTTTTGTTGTTGTTGTTGTTGTTGCTTTTTACTCAGAATTGAGCTCAATCCTTTTCCCCTGCTGAGCAGTTGTATTGCAATACATCTAACTACATCTAACTCAAAAGTTCTGAACAGTCTGCAGCAATATTGTATCAAACAAGGCTCATGAACATTTATTTCTCAGATAGAGAGTACTTTTTAATACAATGTTTTTGAGTCAACATATATATAAAGTTATATTTACATTTAATAAGCCATTTATAGGTACTTTATACCTATACCTTTATACCTAAATGAGGTACTTTATAATATGATTTGGAAATAATTAGCATAATAGTGACTCAAAAGTCAACTCAAAATGGATCAAGGTCCTAGGAATTAGACCCTGCAAAAAATAGAAGAAAATGTAGGTCTGAATCTTCATCATGTTGGCTTAGGACCAGACGTCCTTAACAAGACTCCTAAAGCACAAGAAATGAAAACAAGGATCAATAAATGGGATGGATTCAACCTAAAAAGCATTATCTCATCAAAAGAAACAATCAATAATGGGAAAAGAGAGCCTACAGAGTGGGAGAAAATCTTTTCCACAAGCATTTCAGATAGAGCACTGATCTCCAAAATTTATAAAGAACTTAAAAAACTTTACATCAAGGATACAAATAGCCCAATCAATAAATGAGCTAAGGAACCGGGCAGACACTTCACAGAAGAAGATATACAGGTGATTAACAAATATGTGACAAAGTGTTCAACATCTCTAGTAATTAGAGAAATACAAATCAAACTACCAAAGATTTCATCTCCCTCCAATTAGAATGACTGTTAACAAGAACACAAGCAATAACAGGTGTTGGTGTGGATGTGGGGGAAAAGGCATACTTGTGCATTGCTGATGGGGTTGTAAATTGGTGCAGCCACTTTGTAAAGCAGTATGGAGATTCCTTAGAAAACTTGGAATAGATCTACCTTTTGACCCAGGATTTAAAATGAGCATATTACATTAACGTAAGCCACATCAATGTTTTTAGCAGTTCAATTCACAATAGCTAGATTGTGGAACCAACCTAGATGCCCTAAAAAAAAAGAAAGGAATGGATAAAGAAACTGTGGTATATATACACAATGGATATTATTCAGCTACACAGAAGAATAAAATTATAGCATTTGCAGGTAAATGGATAGAATTGAAAAATATCATGCTAAGTGAAATAAGCCAATCCCAAAAAACCAAAGGAAGACCATTTTGTGTGAAAAGTGGATGATGATATATAATGAAGGTGGGGATTGGGGGGTTAAGAGAATAATGAAGGAACTTTGGATTATATAGAGGGAAATGAGAGGGGGGCAGGGCAGGGATAGGAAAGATAGTGGAATGAGACAGACATCATTACCCTGTGTACATGTATGATTACATGAATGGTGTAAATCTACAGCGCGTATAATAGAAATGGAAAGTTGGACCCCATTTGTGTACAATGAATCAAAAGGTAGTCTGTAAAAACAAAAAATAAAGTTAAAGACATAAAAATTGCACATAAATCTGCACAAAAAGCAGATTTGCTCACCACCATATTTTATAGATAACCAGGAAATTTTATCTAGCAACTTAGATCCTAACATGAAAGATTCTACTTACATAGTTATTTTAATGGCATTTAATTTCATTATAGGAATCTGTAGTTGAGATGTAAGGTATTTTTTTCCATTTAAAATCTTAAAAAAATGACTTGCATTGGTGTGAGCCTGGGCAGAAATATCCTTTATATGAAATATCTTTTATTTCTCTATTCACATCTTTGAAATTTGCCACTTACAGTGTAATATGAATTGTGCCAGTTTCTCAATACTTCCTTTTTCTTCTCCTTTTCCTCCTTCTCCTTCTTGTAAGCTTCCACATAAGAGAGAAAGCATATGATAGTTGAATTTCTCTACCTGACTTATGTCGCTCAACATGATGTCTTTCGTTCCATTTTCCCCATAAATTACAGTCTTTTTTGTCTTTTTTTATAACTGAATAATACTTCATTGTGTCCCTATACTGCATTTTAAAAATTCATTCACCTGATGTTAGGCACTTAGGCAGGCTCTCTATCTTGGCTTTCATAAATAAAGCCACAATAAAAATTGCTATGAAAGCAACTCGACTATATACCAACTTCAATTCCTACAGATATATGCTCGGGGGTAGGATTGCTGGATTATTCTGATGTTGTATTTTTGGTTGAGGAAACTTAATACTGCTTTCCTTAATGATTGTATTTTATTTATTTATTTATTTATTTATTTATTTATTTATTTATTTATATATTTTCACACAAGGGATTTTATTAGTCAGACAAACAGTGTTTGCCCTGAAGAGAGAGAGAGAAAGAGAGAGAGAAAATGAGAGAGAGCATGAGGTCAAGAGTGAGAGAGTGAGTGAGATAGGCAGCGAGAGAAAGAGTGAGAGGAAGAGAGGGAGAGAAGAAAAAAAAGAAAAAGGGCAGAAGATGGCGCAGAAGCCTCTTTTGAATGGTGGCGCTTTCACGGGCTGATGACGTCCTAGCCAATGACTGCCAAGGATGTTTGCAGGTGGGCGACCAATGGCTGCTGAGGATATTCACGGGCAGACGAGCTGGATTTTTTTACCAACATTATGTAAGGATTCCTTTTTCTCCACAAATAGCATTTGCTATTTCTGTCATCCTTACATATTTTGTTATTTTAGATTTTTTGTTATTTGTTATACGTTATTTATTATTTTGTTTTTGCTTTGTTTTGATAATAGCCATTTTGACTAATCTGAGATATAATCTCAATGTAGTTTTGATTTTCATTACTTTGTTGGCTAGAGATACAGAGCATTTTTTCATTTGTTTTTGATACTTATGCCGCTCCTTTCAAGAAGGGCTTATTCAGAATATTTGCCCATTGTTATTGGATTATTTGGTTTTTGTTGTTAAGATTTTTGAATTCTTTGTAATATCTGGGTATTAATCCTCTGTCATACGAATACCTGGCAAATATTTCCTCTCATTCAAGAGGTTCCTCTTCAGTCCTTTGGTTGCTCCTTTTGCTGTGCAAATGCCTTCAGATTTGATGAAATCCCTTTTGTCCATTCTTGCTTATTTTCTCCTTAGCCATTGGAATCTTGTCCAGGAAATTACTGCCTGTGCCCTCATCATGAAGTTTTTCCCTTATGTTTCTAGCTGCTTCAAAGTTTCATTTCTTTCATTAAGGTGTTTGATCCATTTTGATTAGTTTTTGTACTGGGGAAGAGATAAAAGTCTAGTTCCAATTTTTTTACATGAGAATATCAAGCTTTCCCGGAAAAAACATTTTTAAAAAACTGTAAGTTTTTGGCACCATTGTGAAGAACCATTTGGTTGAATGTGCTGGGATTTATTTCTGAATCCTCTCTTCTATTCCTTTGGTCTAGGGTTCTGTTTTATCCAACTACTGTTTCTTTTGTCAATATGGCTCTGTAGTATTTCTTGAAATTAGATGTTATGGTACCTCCAACGTTGCTCTTCTTGCTCAGGAGTGCATTGAGAATTTGGGATCTTTTGTGCTCTTCTTTAAATTTTAGGAATGCTTTTCCTAATACTGTGAAAAATGTTACTTGTATTTTGATGGGAGTTGCATTGTATCTGTAGATTGCTTTGGGTATTATAGCCATTTTAACAATATTAATTCTCCCAATCCATAAACATTGAAATTTTTACCTACTAGAGTCATATTCAATTCCTTTCCTCTGGGTTCTGCAATTTTCACTGTGAAAGTCTGTCATACCCTCAATACACTCAGATGAATTTATTTCTAGGTATCTTGTATATGTGTGTGTATGTGTTTGTGTGCATGCACGCACCTGCTTTGAATGGAATTATTTTCCTGTGGTTCTTTTTTTCAGCAAGTTCATTATTGGCGTATAGAAAAGTTACTGATTTCTGAATGGTGATTTGTATGTTCTACTTTACCAAATTTACCAATTTAAATGTTTTTTGCTGGAGTCTTTGGAATTTTCTTGGTATAGAATATATCAACTCAAACTGGACAATTTGACTTCCTCCTTTCCTATTTATATTGCCTCTTATTTCTTTCTCTTACATGACTTCTGGAAAAAAAATTTTCATTACAATATTGAATAAGAATGATGAAAGTAGACACCATTGTCTTGTTCCAGATCTTAAAGAAAATGTTTTCAGTTTTTTGTTTTGTTTTGTTTTGTTTCCTATTTGGTATGATGTTGGCTTTCTATTTGTCATATGTAGCCTTTTTTATGTTGTGATATGATTTTCTGTACCTAATTTATTCAAGATTTTTTTATGAAGGGATTTTGAATTTTTTTCAGAGGTTTGTTTTTCTTAGAGATGATTATGTGAGTTTTATTCTTGACTGTATTATGTTTATAGATTTGCATATGTTGAGGCATAGTTGCACTCTAGAATAAATTCAACTTGAACATTGTTGTGTGCTCTTTTTAGTATGCTGAATTTGATTTACAAGTGTTTTGTGGAGAATTTTTGCACGTATGTTCATTGGGAATATTGGTCTATTGTTTTCTATTATGTTTGCATGTATCCATTACAAGTTTTGATAGCAGGCTAAGACTGGTTTCATAGAATGTGTTTAAAAGGGTTTCTTCCCTTTCTATTTTGTGCAATCATTTGGGTGGTGTTGGTTCTTCTTTAAATTCATTATCTAATCCATCAAGTCCTTGACTTTTCATTGCTAGGAGATTTTTATTACTGCTTAAATTTCATTACATATTATTGATCAATTTAAAGTTTTTAAAAGTATCCTTCTAGATCAATTACATAGGTAGTGTGCATCTGGAAATTTGTCCATTTCTTATACATTTTTCAAATTACTGACATTTTTAAAAAACATACCATAATGTCCCTTTGACTATTTTTGGTATCAGTTATAATGTCTCATTTTTCATCTCTTAGGCATTTCAGCTCTTTCATTTGTGTAACTCACTTAAAAGGTTGTCAATTTCGTTTATATTTTCAAAGAATTAAGTTGTAGTTTCATTAAATCTTTGTATTATTCTCTCAGACTTTATTCAATATATATCTGTTCTAACCTGTATTATTTCTTTTCTCCTACTGACTTCTGCTTGGTTTGGTTCTCATGTTTCTAAGACCTTGCAATCTACCTCATTGGGCTATTTATTTGAGATTTCTAATTTTTTTGCAGGTACTCCTTCCTATAAACTTTCCACTCAGTACTGCTTTTCTTGTTTCTCAGAGCTTCTGGTATGTTGTGTGTCCATTTTCATTTTATTCAAGGAAATTTTTAATTTCCCACCTGACTTCTTCAGTGACCCTCTGTTCATTGAATAGTGTGATGCTCAATATCTATGCTTCTTTCTTAGTTTGTGCAGTTTCTCCTGCAGTTGATTTCTACTTTTATTCTATCATGATCGGTCAAAATTCGAAAAGAAATTTGATTTTCTTCAAATCTGTTGACTCTTGCTTGTGAACTAACATATGATCTCTGCTGGAAAATTTTTCTCATGCTGATGAAACGAATGTGCTTTATGCAACTGTTAAATGGAATATTGTGCAGATGTGCTTTGACTCTACTTGATCTTTTGTACAATTTAACCCTTTGTTGCTTTGTTGATCTTTTATTCTGGATGCCCTGTTATATTGATGAAAATAGAAAAATTGAAATTCCTTGCTGTTTTAGTATTGGGTTTTATCTCTTCTTTATGACCAGTAGCATTTGTGTTATATAATTCAGTGCTCCAAATTTGATACATATATATTTATAATTGTTGTATCTTCCTAATGTATTGTTCCCTTGGTCAATATATAGTGACTTTTGTCTCTTCTTTGTCAGAAACTATTTTTTTTCCTCAGCTACTGTGAGAGTATTTGCTTAGCAGTCATATCTCTATCTCCCTGCAGCCATACCTGCCTGGAGATAGCTGGACAATTGGGAGTTTTCAACCCCTCTTTTTAAGTTGAAGTGTTTGCCAGGGTTAGGTGAATGAGAAATTATGGCCAGATCTGGGCTTAATTCCTCTCAGGTGACTTGGGAGTATAACACAGAGGCAGAGCACTGTCTCATGTGCACAAAGTTCTGGTCTCAATTCTCAGCACCCAACAGGAAACTAAAAGCATACACTAAAAATAAAAATAGATAAATAAAAAGAAAAATGAAGATGAAATAGATAATGAAAACAAATCTTAAAAAGGAATAAAAAGAGAAAGAAAAAAAATACAAATTGAAAATAAAAATAAATAATTCAAAGTAAAAGCACTTAAAAGAGAAAAATAGCTTTCAAAATTATAGATAGTATAAGTGAGGGCAAAAAAGTCAAAATGTTCTCTTAGACAGGGTTCCCCAAAACAGAAGTGAGGACCAATGTCCACTGAATATGCTGATATAATCTCTCCAGATCTTCTCAGGTTGGAATTCACCAGGCATTTTAGGGGATTGGTAGTGAGTCATGGCTACAGCTTGCTGAAATTCCTTTCAGCTCTTCAAAAATGAATTAGCACAGAATGCAGCCTTTTCCAGGAGTTTCTCATGAATACAGGTTAAAGAAGAATGGTAGCCATGCCAGGGGTATATTCTCTACCAAGCTTTTTAGTCTGTGCATGCAAGGGAATGGCTAAGACTGGACTTGTGGCAATAACTTCTTGCCAATTGAGTCAGAACAGGAAGCAAAATGCCCCAAGCTTATATTTACTCTGGAGGATTTTAGCCTGTGTTCCCAGGGTGTAGCAAATGCCTAAACCATGGCAGATTCTCAGTTGCCTCTGAGGGCAGGTAAACAACTAAAGCACTGATTTTGTGCTGGAGAGTGTGTTTCAGGAACACAGAAATCTGATCTCTGTGATCTTGGTACCTTCAGACCTGACTCCTGCAGGAAAACACACATGATTTATGACTCCCCAAGTCATGTAGCATAAGTCACTGAATCACTGATTCCAGAAGGAAGGGCCCTCCTCTCTCCTTCCAGTTGCAGTCTACACTCTTCACATAATGAAACACTTGTTTGGTTTCTGTCCAAGACATACCCACATCCAGGACTGTCTCAGTAGCTGCTACCCACCCAGTCAAAGTGGTACAGCATATGCAAGGATCCTGAGATGTGATCAGGTTTTCTGATCCCATGAGCAGTGAATTCCCAGAGTACCCTTCTCAAAGTGGTTCCAGGCTACGGCACTCTGAGAGTGTGCTGAGAAATGTAATGAATTGCTGTAGTGAGCATGTTAGAAATAGTAAGTGTCAGGACAGCCTGGTGCTTGACCAGAGCATGCTAATCTATGCAATCCTGTGCTGGACACCATGGGTGTGGTCGAATGGTAACTCAAGGGAAAACCCAGCTTATTGCAACACACCTAGGACACAAGATGGGTGTAACCACGGGGTGGAAATCCACATCTAGAACTTACGAACTGCACTAAACCCCAAAGTCTTTGGAGCAGCAGAACCAGAACAGAACTAGATGACATCAGAGAAGACAACTGACACTATACTCTCCTGCCATCTCTGCCATGGCCGAGGAGGAATCAGACTACAGCTCCTCTACTGAGACACATTGTGGTAAGTGTGATGGTCTGGGTTCAGCACTAGGAGAAATACTTTAGGCTTAGAATAGTTATGAAGTGATGTGTGATACCTTGTGTGATGCATAATCAAATTAATTAAACTCACCAATCAACTCCTAGTCAAAATCAACTCCTAGTCAATAAGACGCTCGTGACAATTGGTGCATTTGACAGGATTCAGGATTCAGGATTCAGGATTAATTCATTTACTTTTTAAACTCTTCAGAATTTTCAAATTTTCAAATTCCAATTGATTCAAATTTTCAATCTTGAAAAGGAAGTATGGTGGGGACATATTAGGTCAGGCGTTAAGAGGTCATGGTTCCCTAGTACTGCCAAGGTCAACCTCCAGGAAGGTAACGGCCAAAGGTCCAAAATTTGGGTAGCCCAGGCCCAGCCAGCAGAGCAAGGGAATCTGACAGAGCCTAGAGAACAGTGGAAGAAGTTTGAATTACCACAAATAGCCATGATTTTTGGTGTCCCTGTGTGCAAGGTCCAAGGGTCTGACAGCTAATTGTTAAGTAGTATTTGCTGTTGTGATGCTGGGTGTTACAAGGCTGGATAATGAAAAGAATACATAGACAATGTGAGAAAAGGATATATATATGAATAAGAAATATCCATAAGTGGAGTGATGTTAGATGTTATATAAAGAAAATGATAACTAAAAGATTGCATGGTTGGGCAACTAAGGCTTAGACATGTTCTGTTTACAGAGAACATGGAATGCACTAAAACAGGCCTGTTCAAAACTCGAAGGGAACTCTATCCACAATCAAATTGGAGGATGTGTGAACAGATAGTGCAGGAGAAATTCCCTTGCGTAGCAAAGGCCGTAACTGTAGATATTCCTTTAAGTAGTGCTAAAATAGTAGAACCAGTTTTGGCCAGTACAGAGAAAAAGGAAGCACCAGCAACATTTTGCAAGGTAATTAATGAAGTGGATGAAGACAAGATGGAAGGGAAAAGGTTAGCTAAACAACTGGTGTCTAGAGGACAAAATAACCCACTTCTGCAGGGTTTGAAAGAGGAAAATGAAAAACAGAGCTGCCCTGTTAGCATGATCCACCATTCCTCTACCCCAAGGAGAATATTAACTCCTGGGGAAAGAATGGAAAGCGTGGTACAGGTAAGAAACTTTGCTGTGGGAAGAAATTCAGCAACACAGGCAATCTTTTGCACAAAGAAAATCTAAGGATGGAGATTTTATTTTGAAACTTTGGAATAAAGGAAAAAATAGCATGTGATTATCTGTGGAGTAGATGGTTAGCCTAGTGGGGATAGTAGAAAACCCACATATATATGATGCATTAGGGACTCTGGAGGAATCCTGCTTCAGAAAGGTATTATCCTTATTTGAATGGGTATTGGAAACATGGTGCCTAGCATTTCCACACCTAGATTTATCTATTTTCAAAACTCAGTGTTCATGGAACTTCATTGAAGAAGCGATTGAACGATTCAAGAAAGTCAGAGTCATTGATATATGCATGATAATTGTAACACCCAATTACATTGTAAGTTATCCAAGGGATTATTATTATGGGGGCTCTGACCAATTTGGGGATGACACTTACAGTTTAGTATCATGTCAAACTCTTTTAGAAACAGTGGAATATTTTAAACAAGCAAGGAAACTGCAAGAGAGCAAAGCCTTGACGTTTATAGCACAGAAACCTAAACCTAGGAAAAACTGGAAAAATAATGGTAAATTACCTAGGCTGTCATTTGTAGTTAGTCAACAGTGGCCCCCATGGAGAAGTACTTTACAGTCCCACTATATTCAGTGTTGGAATAATCTGTGTTGATGCCCAAAAAATAGGAATGGGTCCCATCATCCCGGGCATACACAGAATCAGAATCGATTCCAAAATATAGTAAAGCAAACCTACAAGGAAAATCAAGTACCAAGAACTGAGATGTATGCCTGAAATCCAAAAGGAACTCCACAAAGTTAGGGACAATGACCTCTGATTGGACCCAAAGGAACACAGACATTCCACAGACAGTAGAAAGATTGGGAGAAAACAGGCCATATATAATGCTATCATGTAGACTATGCAATAATACACACAGTTTGCTTTTTTAGTTGACACCAGTAGCAAAATAATCATTATAGCTGATATTCCTCCTATACCTAGAGTGTAAAAATCTATGGATATAATAGGAGTGAATGGTGGAAGCACCAAAAGATATTTGGAAATATCAAGATCTTATTATGGAAGGACAGCTCATTGGAATGTGAAGTGACTTTTATGCCCATACTTGCTAATATTCTGGGTATGGATATAATACCTACTTTGTTTCCTAGGTGGTTACCATAGAAACAATTGAAGGCTCAGTCATCCATGTTAGCCAGGGTAAATGTGCAATCTGTAATGTTATCCCGTTTCCCCAATGTTTACTAAACAATACCCATTGAAAAAGGAAGTCATCAGGAAGTTAAGGAAATGGTTGATAAGCTCTTACAGGAAGGAATTATAGAAAGAATGCAATCTTTCAATTATAATAGCCCTATATGGCCAGTTAAAAAACCTAATGGGAAGTATCAGTTTACAGTAGATTATAGGGAATATAAACAAGTTGTCACCCCAAATGCTGGGTAGCCTACTAGAAGTATAAGGTATTTTTAACCAGGTTAAACAAATGGCATCTTCTATTTTTCACATCCATTGTTGAGCTGTTAGATATGTTCTTTGGTATTCTTTTACACCTGATTTGAGAGAGATGCCCACATTTGTGTGGTATAATTTACAATATGATTTTTATAAGAGTACCCCAGGGATATAAGAATAGCCCAATTATCACACATGCAACACTTTCAGGTACACTACCAAGGGACAAGATTCCAAGGATATGTATGCCTCCATGAAGTTCCTGGGGGTGGTTTGGTCAGCAGTAGAGCCCAAGGTCCCAGAGGGTGCTTTACAAAACATAGAATCAATTAATTAAGGCACCAAACAGTAAAACAGAGGCTCAACATCTCATAGGATTGCTGGATACTGGAGGAACCATGTGCCTTATTTACAGCTTATTTTAAAACCATTATATGCTGTCACCAGGAAAGCATCAAACTTTGTATGGGGACAAGCACAGGAGGAAGCCTTCAGAGTGGCATTGAACTCTTTTAAAAACTTATGCTCAATTATAGGTTCCCTTACCTGGGGATGTTTTAACATTAGACATTCTTTTCTGTAATGGATATGGTAATTTGGGGGGTTACACATCATCTTGGGGTGATATAGCACAACCTATTGGTTTCTCTTTTAATTGCTTTCTAAGTACAGATAATAGATATTCTCTTTTTGAAAAGTCAGCATGGACTCTGCACTACAAACTTTCCTATTGGGTGCTCAGAACCAGTGTCTCAAAGTCTATCCCATTATTGTCATGGATAAAGAAGCCAGGGGGGGAATTAGAGGGACTAACAGTGAAACCCAAGGTCCTACAGTGGATATGGTATTTGCCAATGTTTCTGGAAGTGAACCTGGTTAAATCATCCAACATTCCTATTCAACTTTCAGAAGAAATGGCGTTCATGCCACGGGTGCCTAACTCCATCCTGGATATAACTCCTAAACAGCCCTCTACAGGGAAATGGGGAACCACTACATATGAGGACAAGCAATGCAATGCTTAGTTCACTGACAGGTCCTCTGTACTCACTCATGGGAAGCTGCAAGGGAAAAGAGCACCTATAGACTCTCATGGGGACAAATTCTGACGGCATCAGAATGGATTTGTCAATGCAACATGTGGAGACACAGGCAGTAGAATTGGCAATAGAACATTCAGTAAAGGAAGGTAATAAGATAATTAGGATATACTCTGATTCATAATGGCATAGCCATATGGTCTGGTAAATGGAAGAATGATGATTGGAAAATTAATGGTAAACCTATACGGTCATGGGAAGCATGGAAATACCTGGCTTCTGCACTTATTACAATTTTTGTTACACATGTGGATGTACATTCAGGCCATGAAACTTAAACAACTTTACTTAATGATAAGATAGACAAATTATCTAAGTGTACTTCTTAAGTATACATAATACCTACAAGCGGAATTGAGAATGGAAGAAACCAACAATCATCAAACCAACACCAATTTGGATGATAAAATCTCCCCCAAAAAGCTCACCCAATTCCAGGGATGAAATGGTACAATCACATAAAACTCTAGGACACATTGGTAAATATCAGTGGGTATCTATGTGCAATATAAAGGTTATTTGGCAACAATGTAAACTGGCATGTAACTCCTGTCTGTAGTAACCTTGAATTTCCACCAAGACCCACCATCAATCTTATGGTCACCAAATATCACTTAGTATTCCATTTTTTGGTTCAAATTAACTTTATTGGCCTGTTAGCAGCATTTAAGCAATTATTGCACGCACAATGGTAGATTGCCATTCTAGACTGGGGATGGCAGTGGCAATGTCATCCCCCAATCAAGCAGTGACCATCTCTAAGTTGTGGTGCTGGATATACCCAGAATAGTATCTTTGGACTAAGGATCACATTTTACCAGTATACAAATACAACACTTTGTGGAATTCATGGATATCAAGTGGGACTTCCACCCCAACAGCAACCCTACTACTACTGGATATGTAGAGTGTTTCAACTGGTTAAGACCAAACTGATGCATTAAGAGACTATCTTTGCTTTGACTATTGCTACCTTTGAACTAAATTCCAGACCCAGATACCACAGAATATCCCCTTTGAAGGTTTTGGGAATGAACTACCTAACCCACCCAACATGAATAACCCACCTCTAAAACCAATGCCTGCTAAATGCTTGGATTGACACTGTAACTCTGACACTCAATGGTTACAGGCTACACTGCATCCTATGGACCAGATCAAGATACATGGTGTGGACAAAGGGAGGTAAAGGGGAGCTACAATTAACCAAGCTCAAAGATTTGTCTCCCATGAATTGATGGTGATGAACCTGATTTGCTGCATCTATGGATTAGTCGTGACTAACAATCTTGAAACTTAGCATTTTGTTGAGACATTACACATTTTGTCAACACAGAAAATGTAGCAACAATAACACCTTGTTCTGGCAAATACCCATTCTCTGGTGACAAATTGTTCGGTGTGTCTGATTGAGACTCTCACTTAAGAATAGATAATAGATAATGTTCTCCATTAAGACCCAAATTTCTAGAGAACATTGGCTTACTATCTATTGACTTACCATGTGTTCTTATGCATATTAGCACTAATGAGGACAGATAATGGGTTCTATATACCTTGTTGAACTCTTTGGAACAATATTTTTCCTCAGATGGTATGCCTTTCTGATACTAATAGCATTTAATTCATAATGTTAGATACTCCTGATACTAAAGAATATGAAAATGAAGTTTTCAATGCATCATTTATGCCCCCAATACCACCTAAATGGGAACATGTGAATCCGTTATACATTAACCTTACAGGTAATGTGCCAAAATATTGGAATCATTTGCCATGGCTACAAAATACTACTACCAATGCCAGAACTTTTTGGGCAAAATATGCCTTTTGCTTTAGAAAGAACAAGCTAATTTTGGACCAGGCCTGTGATAAGTATTACAAAGCTATGGCACAATGGTTGCCACTTCTGCACCATGGCCTTTGACGTTGATTCAACTAACATTTACAATGAAAATCCATTACTTTGCCAAGCTATGAAATTGATCAGGCAAATTATGGCATCATCTGCTATCTACACATATTACTTTCATAAAATCGTGGGTCAATATAAAGTGGTCAGTCTGACTTATTGCTCCAATCTTAAACAAATACCTAAGGCTATGCCAAACATGGACAAGGACCAAACCTTCACTGGTAAGTACATGTCCTCGTTTAAGTTCCTAACAGCATTTTTAGGTCTTTATGACAAGCTGTTACTCAAAGATCCTCCTGGTTATGGTGATTATGGTGATTATGATTATGATGATGATAGTTCAATGGAGTCAATGACATCCCCACTTTAACTGAAAAGGTGACTATGTGAAACCTGTTTATCATAAACCTCCACCACTTCCAGAACCTCTTCGATGGCAATGCCCTGATTCTTTATTCCAGACATACCCAGAGCTCAGTAGTACCAATTACACTGTCCTTTTTGTAGCTAACTTTCCAAACCTACCATATTATGATGAAATGGAAATCTGAAACACATACAGACATTCTGATGGATTACATCACTAATGATTTTTTTCCACCTATATCAATATGCCAGAAAATCTCAGCATTGGAAACTAATCAATATCATTTTCCAATAATTCTTATGGACCCAGTACCCCACCTTACTCAGTTATGCAGTGACACCTGCAAAAATCCAGCAGCTGTGAACCCCTCAATCCCAGTGTTTGCCCGGACAGGAATATGCTTGTTTTCATATGTTATTCTTATATAACTCTTCTATTGTCAATACCTCTGCCATCAATGCTGCTGTTATTAATTTATTATGTTTTCCAAACCCACTTGATTGAGATTATTCAGGCCTAAGTGTGCACGACTGGTTGTATCCCAGTATGAGACCGATTCTCAAGTCCAATAGGTTCCATATTAGGCCAGAGTGGCCTTTACCATTTGTTATAACAGGGCAATATTTTCCAGGTAACTTCTCTGGTAATAGTTCTCATTACTATTACTGCTCTGATAAGGATTCATTTTGAAACTCAATTGAGAAATATTCTTGGGGACAAGGTAAAGTGGCTTTTAGGGAATAGACTTCTTCTTTCCTGTAATTACAGGAAATTTTTTTTGGAATGTCACTGATATGGCACTTTACAATCCAACTAATGCTTCCAAACTTAGAATACAATGGACTCATCAGAAACCAATGAGAATGCCTATATATATTGTCATCAACAACCCAGACAATTTGTGCATTAATGTATCTTGAATGGTGACTCCCAATATTACTACCGGTAACAGTAAAAATTTTATGAACCTATTACCCCTTCACTTAGGATATATGCTTGTGGTGGATCCAAAAAATGATTTCTGGAGTATGGTTCAAAATATTACCACAGTGGGTAGCTGTGGATCTTCATTTACAGTGTTCTATGTATGTCACATTGTAGAGTCTTTTTCATTTACAAATATGACCATCTATAATCTTCCCCAGGACATACGACCAGGACCATTATTGACTGACACTTACCAGATTCAGCATTTTACAAATCATACACTCAAGCCGGTGGTACAAACGGAATATGTACCTCCAACTATTCATGAGGACAGATTCCCCTTGGGCTCATGCACTGAAATGAACTTTCCTTACATAAGGTATCATATGAAAGAAACTGATAATAGACCAATCCCTTGGTGGAGAACTGCAGGTATGAATATTCTACAACATATACGAGATGTAGCATATCTCCATGCAAACTTACCGTACTATTTTTATAAGTTATTACCTTTACTGTGAATATCTGAATGGGGCATCATTGACTTGATTGCACATAAGCCAATGCATAACACTTCTCTCTTCACAGACATAGAAGATACTAATGTTATTTATACAGTACTATGAAATTGTCTGACTGTTACATTTTGAAGAGCAGTACAGGAGGCCCAGCCACTGCCTGTGCAGATCTCCAGTGCCATGCAGCAGCCCAGGCCCAGGCCCAGCTCACACCCACATGGATCGTCAGTACATCCCAGGCCCAGCCACCATCTGTGGATTCCCAGCACCACCCAGGCCCAGCCACTACCTAGGGATCTCCAGTGCCATGCAGGCCCAGACAACATCTGCGGTCTCAGCACCTCACCCTGCTAGACTGTGGTTCCCCATCTACCAACACATGGTGTTCCCTCTGCCCACAATCTTGGATTATTCCTGACCTGGATAGCACCATATTTAGTTAGGGTAGCTCCCATCCTGGGACACCGCATTATCAAGTACCTCTCAAGCATCAGACTACTGAAGACTAGGAGGTTTGAATAGTGTATTATAGCTTCATTGTACAAATTTTTATTAGTAATATTTTCACCATTGTTCCTACTTCTCTACTTTTTAAATTATTTTTTTGACTTTCTCTAGTTTCCTCTTTTCCACCTGTTTCTTTGGAGTCTCCTTCTCCCTTTTCTCATGCTAACAGCCAATTTCTTTTAATTCTACTTTCACTTTTCCTATAATCTAGTACCTCTATATACTCACTTCTTATCTCGTTAACATTATATCCTACACCCCTCTCCATCCTCTTTGTCCACCATTAGAAATTGTTGACCTTATTGCAAAGCTATTGTTTATGCTATAGATTGAACTCATCATCTCTGTTTATTAAGGCAAACTGTTAATATCTTAATAGGATCTGCTTGGGGTAAGGCTGTCTATTGTTTATATTGTATGCTGCTAATATTGATCTCCCACTTTAAGGTGAGGTATTGGAAACCTGTCAGAACACTATAAACCTACAGAGGGGAAACCACAATACTTCAGAACTGCATTGCTGGAGGTGAAGTTACAAGAACAACATGAAAAAACAAGGGAAGAATGTGTCCCAAACAAACCTAGATGCAATATTAATAGAATCCAATGACAGGATGATAAAAGAAATGTCAGAATAGGAGTTCAGAATGTGCATAATTAAAATGATCTGAGAAACAAAGGATGAGATAAGAGAGCAAATGCAGGCAGTGGATGATTACTTCAATAAACAGTTAAAAGAGCAATTGCAGGAAGCAAAAGATTAATTCAATAAAGAGATAGAGATTCTGAAAAAACAGACAGAAATCCTTGAAATGAAAGAAATAATAAATTAATTAAAAACTCAATAGAAAGCATCAACAACAGACACTTAGAAGACAGATCCACAGACAATGAAGACAAAATATTTAATCTTGAAAATAAAGTTTAACAAAAAGAAAAGATAAGAAATCATGAATGGAATCTCCAAGAATTATGGGATATCATGAAAAGATGAAATTTAAGAATTATTGGGATTGATAAGGCACAGAAATACAAATCAAAGGAATGAGCAATCTATTTAATGAAATAGTATTAGAAAATTTCCTAAACCTGAAGAATGAAATGGAAAATCGAAAGCAAGAGGCCTATAGAACACCAAATGTATAAAATTACAACAGATTCACACCAAGGCACATTATAATGAAAATACATAACATACAAAATAAAGAATAGAATTTTAAAGGCTGTGAGAGAAAAGCATCAGATTACGTATAAGTGGAAACCCATACAGATATCAGCAGATTTCTCAGCCCAGACCCTAAAAGCTAGAAGAGATCGAAACAACATATTTCAGGCTCTGAAAGAAAATGAATGCCAACCAAGAATCTTATACTCAGCAAAACTTACTTTCCAATTTGATGATGAAATAAAATCCTTCCAAGATAAACACAAGCTAAAAGAATTTACAAATAGAAAGCCTGCACTACAGACCATTCTCAGCAAAATATTCCATGAGGAAGAAATGAAAAACAGCACTGTAAGTCAGCAAAAAGAAGAACTACCCTAAAAGAAAAGTCAATTAAATGAGAAACCAAGTTAAAGACCAGAAATAAGCCAAAATGACCTGGAATACAAATCATATCTCAATAACAACCCTGAGAGTTAATGGCCTAAACTCATCAGTCAAAAAACATAGACTGGCAAATTAGATTAGAAGGAAAGCCCAAACAATATGCTGCCTTCAAAAGACTCATCTCATAGAAAAAGACATCCACAGACTAAAGGCAAAAGGATGGGGAAAAACATATCATGCACATGGACACAGTAAAAAAAGGAGGAGTCTCCATCCTCATATAAGATAAAGTGAACTTCAAACCTACATTAGAAGGAATAAAGAAGGACATTTCATACTGCTTCAGGGAACCATAAACCAGCACGACATAATGATTTTAAATATTTATGCCCAAACATTGGAGCATCTATGTACATCAAACAAACCCTTCTCAGTTTTAAGAATCAAATAGACAAAATCACAATAATAGTGGGTGACTTTAACACACCACTTGCACCATTGGATAGATCCTCCAAAAACTGAACAAAGAAAATATAGAACTAAATAATACAGTCAATGATATAGACTTAATGGGCATGTATAGAGTATTTCATCCATCATCAAGCAAATACATTTTCTTCTCAGCACCTCATGGATCCTTCTCCAAAATAGACCATATATGATGCCTCAAAGAAGACATTAATAAATACAAAAAAGTAGAGATACTACCTTGTATTTTATCAGACCATAATGGAATACAATTAGAAATCATTAAAACAAGTATATAGTCACCATATAGGATTATTTAATGTTGTAAGAGCAAAGGTATTTTTTCCTTCCACTCTCTGAAGATTTATAGAAGTAAACAATATTAAATAGGAGTAAAATCATGCAAATTATTAATGTGCCAAAGGAGAAAAGTCACAACACTGTTAAGAAACTTATACCCTGTTTTCTATAGGTAAGGGAGACAATGTGGAATGTAGACAATTTGAGAACTTATGATTATTAGAACAATTAATGTTCTTTAAAAAAGTTTCTTTGGGATTTGAATTAGTCCAAAGAATAAAAATTATCTTGCAAGTGATAGAGAGCAGATTGACATGAGTGGTGGGAGCATGAGGTGTAGCTTATATTAATTGTGTAAAGTGGGTTTGCTGTGCTGATGTTTCCCTTCCTTCCTTCCTTCCTTCCTTCCTTCCTTCCTTCCTTCTTTCCTTCCTTCCTTCCTTCCTTCCTTCCTTCCTTCCTTCCTTCCTTCCTGTAATCTACTCAGAGCCCTGTTTTGCTTAAGCTAACAGGACATTACCTTACTCAGCAATAACCTGTTATCTGCAGGAGAAATTCAGTCTCAAAATACCATTTAAAAAAAGCGCAAGTTGCCCTAGAAGCAGGAGACTTTTGTGACCCTCACATAGATCAGATCCTAGAAATTGGGGCAATAAGAATAATTTCTCTAAACTATAAAATGTAAAAGAACAGATTCCAATTAGAACTGGTCAGTTGGGCCAAAGTGACCTAGAGTCAAGTCATGTGCAATGGAGACTTGATGTTCTGATGTCATTCTGTCAGTCAGAAGTCAAGTCCCCAGGTGGGATTCCTTCAAAACTTCTGTGGTACCCCCAGTGATCCTGGAGGACAAGAGGGACATGCCATCCTTCTCCTCTCTAAGAGGGCCCATTCTCTTCCTTGAGATTGTCTCATTTTCCTTTTTCTTGTCATTAATGCCTCTTAACCTGAGAAACATCTGAAAATTTTCTCTAATAATTCCAAATATCTGGTGAAGAGGGGGCCTCCTTGGCTGTCTTAACTTCATTGTAGGTCAGTGCCCTGAGACACAAGGAAGTCCCTCTAGGTGTAGTTATATTCTTCAGTGTATTCTGAGAGAAATAATTGGATTTCTTGGTAAGAATAGAGTGAAATTTTTCCCTCTTTTGTAATCTAGTCCTTTTACAAATTAGGGATTTCCTTAAAGTCTTGCACTTATGAGAGAGAAGCAAGAAAGTTTAGAGGAACCTTGATCCTGAGACTGCTTTTAAACTCTTTTAGGTTTCTTTAGATCAAATTGCTCAGTCTATCAAAAAATGTCCTATTTGGGGGGCAGTATTTTCCTAAGCCACAATACTTATTTAAATGTTTAAAATTGTATCATTAATGTTATTAGCACAATTATATTCATCTTGCCATTTGCAGTAGTAAAAATAGTATGTGAAGATTTACAGGTGTTATTCATGTTACCTGATTTCCTGCAGTTTAACGAAATATAACCTTTTTATTGTGTTTAAATAGAGAAATTTTCCCTGTCATAAATAAAGTTTAAAACGTTCATAGTTGTGCTAAGATTGCCATAGAAATAATACATAAAATAGAGTGACTTACTTTAACAGAACACTTTCTGGTGAAATAAGATTTTAAAGTAGAATATAGCTATAGTAGTTATTAAAAGACATTGAAGCAAAACCAAATAGGAGGAATTTATGCTCCTGAATGCTTTGCTAAAATTCTTCTACTTGTGTTGAAGCAAGATTGAGTCTGTGCTTCTCCAGTTTTGTGTGTCAGGTAAAACATAGCAGGGGGTGAAATGAATTCATCTTTCTGTCTTCAAGTAAACTAAAAGCAATTTTTGTCTTCCCATGTGGTCACTTGAGGTGCTTGTCATGTTCAAGCTAATGATATCAGGCACCCTCAGGTTGTTTAAGTATTCATGAAGTAATTAAATTCTCATTAACATATAAATAAAAGAAAACTGAAAACAAGTTTAGCAGGCACCTAACATCTGTTCTAATGCTTTTAAGTATTAAAATGTGCCACACACAGAAGGAAAAGTGCATTCTGTTCAGGGAAGTATTTTGCATAGATTATTTATAGAAACTGTAATTAAACTGATTTGGCATATTAAAGAAAGTTAACAGCAGAGCATTATTTAGGTAGTTTGTTGGTCTCTGTCACCTAAATAAGGAATTAAAAATAGGTATGGGAAAAGTAAAATTAGGTTTTGTTTGTTTTACATTTCAGATAAAATTGCAAGAGTAATTGAAATTTATTCCCATCCTGAAATACGATGTCTAAATTTCAGTCTGTACAAACATACATTCAACTAAATGCAAAGTCCTTTTCTTTGTAAATGATAAAATAACTTGGGCATTTGTCCAAGCATTACACTTAGTTCCACAAATTTATCTTATTCACAAGTACAAATGATCTCTTCTTTAGAACTTTTAAAATACAGATATGTCAATGGTGAAGTGAATGTACTAAAGAGAATCTTGCCTTTCATTATCCTATTTCTGTTTCATGCTATTTTCTACTTATGCTAGATACTTTCATACTATGTATTAAATTTTATAATTGCAAATTTCCTGAATCATTTGCTGTTCCCAATCATATTTGCCATTTAATTAAAATGGATTCACTCATTGATCCAAGGTTGAGCAAAAGAAACAAAATATGTTTTCTTCAACCATCATAGGTTCTCCAAATGAATTCCTATAAAAAAGAGCAGATTATTAAGAGATAAACAGTTTATTAACGTTGTTAGAACTCAAAACACTACCCCAAAATGTGATTAGTACTTTTAGCTAAAGGAAATTGTAAAGCCCTCAGGAGCAAGATCAGGTGACCTTGACCCACCTGCCTTTCTCCTATATGTCTTTCTTTAA
>JAJEJO010000173.1:463379-491600 GCA_020662805.1 Glaucomys volans | reverse complement strand
AAAAAAAAAAAAAAAAAAAAAAAAGTCATAAAAAACAAAATTCACCTTTTCTAACGTAGAAGACAAAAACTAGTTCTATCCACCAAAGCAAGCCATAAAATTTTGGAATAATACTCTTACTTTTTGCTCAGACTCTGATTCCGGATGGGCCCCACCCCATACTTAGAAGGCAGGAATGCTACATGGAGAAAATCAGAACCCAAACACACATGTCTGTACCACTGATCACTCTTTTGAGAGTTATCCCTGGCAGAATTACTTTTACTTCCCTTCCCTTTTCCCAACATCCTAAATTCTAAAGAAAAGCCACACCTAAATGATTGAGATGTTAACTGCTAAATAATATTTATTTAGATTTGCACAAACCGGAACATCTGCTCACCTTCAGATACCATCACAATGTCTAATGCCCTGCCTTATCCTTTAATTCTGTGCATCAACTAATACAAAACATGCAAACTGCTGTAGTGTTTAACTTGTAGAAAAGTAGTATGGTTGTAACTAACTCCAGGACGTCAAGGCTGAGTGTGTTTTCTGGCCAGATGGGAGAAAAAGAAGAGACTCATGCCCTGGATCAATAGGTAGCCTTCCTACAAATATAGGATTCCCACTGCATGTCCTTTCACTCTCTATAAAAGTCCTTTATTGTATCTGAGTCCCCTAAAATGTAGCTTTCAGGATGATCATTACCTCCAATTTTTAATAAACCTGATGCTCTTCTAATTGATTCTCATCTCTCAAGCATTAGTATTTCATCAATGAACAAACAGGTGTGAGTCCAGAAAAGTTTCCTTCAGTCCATTACCATTAGGTTATGTCCTTTTACCAATTATACTGTTACATGGCTGTCCATGCTTCATCAAACCTAGTCAAAATTTTTTTCTTGAGTCTTTGGGTCTATATTTCCATAGACATCCATGCCATGTAAGACTCTGATTAAATGAGTTTCTTACATTTTTCTCTTGTTAACCTGCATTTTATTGGAGGAGTGTCATCCATGATCTTTACTATAGGTGAGGAAAGATATCACACCTTTGTGCCCTTACAACATAAATATTTCATATATGCAAAGGAGACACCAGGGAATTGGTAGTTCTCAAGAAGGTGGCTTTGAATTCATGCTTATATAGCATTTTAAACCTTTGTTCTTCAATAGTAGATTTTTAGAAAAGTGACAATACCAGGGAAAAGATTTTGAGTCTCTAGAGGCAGTGACTTATGGGAAGGCAAATAAATAACAGATAAATGACAGATAGCAAAGCATTTTAGTATAGATTTCTTTGGTACCTTCTCCAGACAATGAGTCAAGATTTTTTTCATTAGTAAACTTTTTTTCTCCCTGGTGGGAGTGAGCCAGAATATCTTTCCTCTTTGTGCTATTTTAGGCAAATAGAGGGAAGGCAGAGAGTTTTCCTGAATCTGCTTCTTCTTAATTGTCTTTCAGTTCAACAATCCTCCTTTAGATTCTGGTCTCCCATGAGTGGTTAAAATCAGTACATTTCCTTCACAGTAAGATGTCACAAAGAATTTTTTAAAAGTATAAGTATTTGTAAGAAATGCATAAAGTTTCTGGCACTAAACAGAGACAACACTAAGAATCCATTTTAATATTAATTGTCATGTCCTATTTTTGAATTTAAATTTCATTATCATTCTCTAGAACTGGGGTATGATTAGAAGAATATAAACCTTGCATTTTGCATAATAAAATGAGACAATTCAAAGAGGAATAAAAAGAAAAAGAAAATAAACTAGACCAGTTACCAAATTTTAAGGAATTTCATACTATGCAATTTTTTCTCATCCTTTTCAAAACAGGGACATAAATTAAACTAAAAGCGAATAACTTAGAAGGGAGGATGGTTTCAGCTTGAGTATAGAAAAAAATTATAGTTATATAATTTCTATTGACCTTAAAAGGTCACAATATTATGTGAAATTTAAAATTTCATTATGAACTTTTTAAAACATTAATGACAGTTTTAAATGAAGAATTGAACTTCTTTTGAAATTTTGACTCTATTCTTTTAAGTAGTGTTTCCTTGATCAAACTTTAGTTGGCTTCTGAATTTTCTCCTTGTCCCATCCATAGACTTTCTTGTAATACCCAGTTTTGTCAAGAACCCTCCTAAATCAGTTTTCCAATGATTCTCTATTCTCCACGCCTGATCATTTTTAAATGGTGGGGTTCCTCATGCTCCACCACACTCCACGTGATATCCACTCACACTGTCCTGCCTTCATCAAGTTTCTTATTAAGTCAGGTTAGCCAGAATCCCCCTTATGCCTGATGTTTTTTCTTTGTAAATTTTTATCTACTCTCACCCTGCTCCTTGGCTATAAATTCCTACTTACTCATGTTGTATTTGGAAGTCAGCCCAGTTCTATGCTGAGGTTTCTTTTTCCCTATTGCAATAGTCCTGAATAAAATCTGCTTTTTCCACTTTACTGTCTAGCATTGTTCCATCTCTGGTACAAGTAATCTTGGCTCATTTTTAAGGTCTTTAGAAACAAATGCCTGGGAAAGATTTAAGATTCCATTGATCTTATCATAAAAATAATTGACCTTACATAATCATTGACCTTACACAATGTTGACAATTTCAACTATTTCATTTGTCATTTTTAAAATGACCTGTAAGTTGATTTAATATGTAGCCCTCTCCTTTATATCCTGTTTGGTTAACCCTATTCATTATTTATGACCCAGTTTAAAAATTACCTTTTCCTCAAGGGTATTCCCTGATTTATTCCACTGATCACTATTAAAAAAAATTAGTTCATTCATTGAATGGACATTATATTAATTCTTCCATGCACCATACTCTGGGGTGTGTGTGTGTGTGTGTATGAGGGGTACTTAATAAATTTTCACAAACTAGTTAACTTAAAACAATAGTGTTTAGAGCTAGTGCATAGCTTAGTAGTAGGGCATTTACCTAGTATACTTAATGCCAATGTCCTAGGTTTAATCCCTAAGAGAGAGAATCAAAAATAAAACCCAGAAATGAATTATCTAGGATTCCTGGAGTCTAAAAATTATCTGTAGGACAGTGTTCTGTCACTGGACTCTAGGGGAGAATTTTTCCTGTCTTCATCCAGCATCTGGTGTTCCAGGCATTCCTTATCTTGTGTCTCTATCACTCAATTTCTACCTTTCTTTTCGCAAACCCTTTTTTTCTGTTTCTGTGGCTTTTCTTTTTATAAATATACTTATCATTAGATTCAAGGGATACCCAGTGAATTCAGGCTAATCTTATTTTGAAAGTCTTCACATAATATCTTCAGTGACACTTTCTGTAAATGAGTTCACGTTCACTGGTATTGTAGTTAGAACTTAGACATCTTTTGGGGAGGCACAATTCAGGTCACTATACATTTCACATTACTGTGTATAATATCATTTTCTTATTTGTGAAGTAAGCATAGTTTCATTGGCAATTCCTATGTCCTCTTCTTATGTAGTTTAGCAGTCCTTTGCACATAAGATGAATTAAGTTTAGGTTTTTGAATTTAAACATTCATCAAAAGGATTATCTAAGTTTTTATTGGATATCTTTAATCAAAACAAAGTAACCTGGGAGAAGAAAATAATCATTTAAATCTTGATTTTTGGATGTTGGTTTTGCATACAAATACATAATTACAAACACTGAAATAATTTTGAATGGAAATAGTACTATAAAATTTAAGTAACCAATAATTTAAAATTTTTATGATTCTCTGACTCTTCATCCCTATTTCCTCTGAGTATAGGCAGAATATGTGTTTAGAACTTTTTGTTGTTTTTATTTTAAAGAATGGAGTCACACATAATATGTAGTCACCATCAACTGGATTATATCACCAATGCTTAAATGCATGTGATTGATCTTCCTCCATTAAATTGTTCAGAATACTCATGCTATGCTATCAATGTTTCTGTCCCCACTAAAATTCATATGTTGGAATTTCACCACCCAAGATAATTATATCAGAATGTGGAGTTTGGGGGTAGCAATTAGGTCATGACAGAACTTTCATGATGGAATTAGTGCCTTTTTAAAGAGGCCCTTTTGGACTCACCATATAAGAAAACACACACACACACACACACACACACACACACACACACACACACAAAAGGATAACCAGTATTTATAGGTAAGCAAGACCTTACCAGGATCAAAATTGCCAATGCCTTTATCTTGGACTTCTCAGAATCCCAAATGTAAGCAATAAATGCTTTTTTATGTGAGCTAGTCAGTTTATGGTATCTTGTTATAGTAGCCTAAAAGGAATAAAAGAGTGCTATAAAAATCTATGTGCATAATTATAAAAAAAAGAATAGGTCTACAAAGTTCTCTGGTGGCAAGATATGGTCACAAGATTATTATATCTTGCAAAGAAAATGAAAAGTGGGATGCACTAAAAATTATGTTATTTATAACATATGCATGTTTTCTTCCCTGATGGTTCTGTAACCCCATAGTGAGATATTGGTTAGGTATAATTCTTTCTAGTTTTCTCTAATTTTAAATTATATAATTAATATCTTAGATTTAGCCATCTTTAGATCACTTTTTAATCAAAATTCACATTTAACTAATTAGACTGCAAACCTTGAGTATGAAAAAAATGGAATTTTTCAAACTTTATAGGAGAAAAAATAAAACTGAAGGAAAGACTTATTATTCAATTACATTGAATGACAATTTATTTTATTATTAATTCTAGAATTTTTTTTTTTTTTTTTTTTTTTTTTTGGTACTAGGGAATGAATGCAGGAGCGCTTAACTGCTAAGTCACATCTCCAGCCCATTTTTATGTTTTATCTAGAGACAGGATCTCCCTGAGTTGCTAGGGGCCTTGCTAAGTTGCTCAGGCTGTCTTTGAACTTGAAATCCTCCTGTCTCAGCCTCCTGAACTGCTGGGATCACAGATTTACACCACTGTACCAGCAATTCTATAAATCCTAACATTATTTTTCTGGAATAAAAATATGATTTCTTATTTTTTGCTATTTTACATAGAAATCAGATCCATGGACTAATTTAGCAAATATTCACTATTTATTAGATAATAGGTACTGTGTTTGAAATCTGAATATATAACAGGAAACACTATAGGCAAAAGAAAGAAGAGAGATGTTTATATGTTATATAGTTATAAGTAATTATTTGGCAATTATCAGAAAACCAAGATGGGAAAGCAGAAAGTATCTGGTGATCGCTGTCAATTTTAAATACAGTTTTAAACTTTAACTAGGGAAAACCTCATTGAAAATATGAAATTTGAGCAAAATCCCTGAAAAAACTGATGGAGTGAGGCATGTGCATACCTATGAGAGATTTCAAGCTTAGAATGGCAAGTGCGCAGTCTCTAAGGTTGAAGTGTTCTTATCACATTCTATCAATTTCTTCCAAGGAAGTTGAAACACAGAATGTAAAGGGAAGACTTATAGAAAGTAAAGTCGAATAGGGCTGAGAGATTAGGCTATTTGACACTTCGTAGTCCATGGTAAGAACTCTTGTCTTTGCTTTGAGAGACAGATATTCTCAATTGTAATATGATACAGCCAAGGGGATTGCTTTCTCCTTTGAGAAAAAAAAAAAAATCTAGAGAGGAAAGGATAAAAGTAGAGGCATCAGTAAGGAGACCACGGCAATCATCCACAAGGAAATGATGGTTTGGCTATGATGGGGACAAGTAAGAAACTCCCCACTTTTGGGTGTGACTTTAGCATGAAACCAACAATATGTGGGGCACCAAAACGACAGGAGTGAGGGAAAATTCAGGGTATTTAATTTTGAGAAACTTGAAGAGTGAAGTTGTCATTTACTAAGATAAAGGGTATGGGTGTTGCAGCCTTAGGGGGGCTGTTTTGAATGTACTGCATTTGAAATGTTTCTTTTCAAACTGAGTGCATAAATCAAAGAGTCATTTGAATAAATGTGACTAGTTTTTAGAGGCCAAGCTTAACTTGGAAAGTAGCAGAAAATTAATGGTATCTGATATCATTAGACTTAATGAGATCACACCCACACACACACACACACACACACACACACACAGACTCACACATAAAAGTAAAAGCACATAAAGCAGAGAAGAGAATCAAGAATCAAGGGCTGAGCTTCTTGGGCACACCACAATTTTAAGATCAGGGAAATTAAAAGAAAGAAGTTTGCAAATAAATGGTTCACAACATCAGAAAAGTACCGGAAGAGTGTGGTTACTTAGAAACAAAGTAAACAAAACTTGCCTAGTAGAAAAAAAAACAAAAAACCCTGAAAACAAAACAAAACATTGCCAAAGGTCACACAAGATGAGGATTAAAAATTTACTATTGAATTTTGCCACCTCGTACTCACTGATGTTTTTGATTAGAAACCTTTCTTGAAGGGATATAGTTTAATGACTGATTTAGTAAGATAAGTGAAAATATCAAGAGAGGAATTTGAAACAGGGAATATAGGAAAATAGGAATTGGCTTTGAAAATGTACCAGTTTTGTCTTGTGTTAAAATAAGACATGTAATCTGCTTAGATCACTACTTAGGTCGCAGTAGGTAGTAAATAAACATAGGATGTGTGGACAAATGAATTAATAATGAAAAAAGGATCAGAAGCTCAGTCTACCAAAACTAATGTGTGTTGCCTTGCTTTAAGGCATAAGGTACCATACCCCAAAATATCAGTAGTTTACCTTGTTGGAAAGGTGTTTCTGAAAAGCAAGAAATCATAAAAAATTAAACATTTTTCTGTATCACAGCTTCAAAAGTTTATCCAATGATGTAGTGAATGTATGCCTATTATTTTCGCAGACCTACACTTATTCTGTTGGGACCAGCAAATTACATTTCTCGGACTCCTTTGCCAATTTTCTTCCTTTTTATATCTTCCCCTGGCAGTTGCAGGCAAGACTAGACAAGGCTGAAGTTGTAGAAAATGTCTTGCTATTGTTGGAAGGCCTGAACTCTGTACAGATACCCCGAATCCCAGCAGAGACCGGAGGCATCTCTCGGGCAGTTCAACTTCAGCAATGGTTTTAGTGACTCCATCGCAGTCGCATTAGTGCCCCACCATGGTCCCAGCACTACCACTAGCCACCGTGCCTTCAGGAAAGCCAAGCTTATGGACTCAAGACTTTGAGTGGGACACTACTTCCTGATTTTTATACAGAAATCCATTTCTTCCTTATTTTCTTCCAGCTATCACCTTTAGTTTTTTTCTCTTACCTCTTATTTAAAGCATTTGTAAGTAATTTCCTGTGGTAAATCCTTCCAGATGAAATCCTCCACATAACTTCTATTTTTCTGCCTAGAACTAAATGTTAAAATTGCCACTTGTTTCTTTCATCTACATACATTGCTTGTGTTTCCCTTTCTGTAGAATAATTTTTTTCATCTGGAATTTTAGTGCAACTTCAAAATTCCTTCAAAACATTTGTATGTGTGTGAAGGTTTTCCATGTTATCCAAGTTAATTAATTAGACATTTCTTTCTTCAAACTTTCATAGCAATACTTAGTTGAAATACATGAGTAGTTATTTATTATACTGATACATATATAATATATATGTGTACATATACATATATACATATACACATGCATATAGGTATATGGACATATATATACTTATAGCCTTATATATATATGTACGGATTGTATTTTACATTTATCTGAGACATATGTTCTCAAGGAGTCCATTCATGAAACTCTTCTGTTAACTATAACTAAAATCTAAACTGACTACACTGTAGGTCCTGTCTGGAAAGGAGACAACCTTTCATGCCAACCTGAAAGGAGACATCAGGTCTGGAGGATATCGTATGCCTTGCTACTCCCTGTCAGCTTTAACCACAATGACTTCTTCTGAGTTAGAATACCTGTTTCTGTTCCTCATACCTTTAACCACAGCAGCCCTTCCTTAGTTACCCTTGCCCTGACCCCAAGCAATGATCCATTACAAGGCAACCCCTCCCCCAAATGCTTTCTCTTTTATTAGATGTGTCAAAACCACTAGGTGAGCCCATCTTCTTAATTATGAAAATAAGGGATGGAAATTATGCAATTCTGATTTGCTTATTAAGCTCTGAGCTTGAATCGCTTGATTGGTCCATGCTGGCATCCCTCATCCCACCAATCACCTGTGCTGGGCCATCAGATATTCCTTTAAAAATCCTGGAAAACAGAAACTCATGGTCATCCCTCTCTTGGCACCCTTCCCCTTTGGGAGCTCTGCTTTCTATTAGTCTACTAAATCCTGTTACTTTATTCTCACCCTTGTATCCATGGATTTTATTCCTTGAATTAAGAAGACAAAGAACCTGACTGCCTAACTCCATGTTACACAACATTTTTACCAGGGGACTACATACCAAGAGACTACCAGGTATCTTTAAATCCTGTCCCTGCTTTAAGCAGTATTAAGAATAAGCAAATGGAATATAGCCTTTTTTTCCCCCAGTAAATAACTGCTACTGGAGAATAAGAATGTGAACTACATAAGACAGCTTATTTGAGATGACCATCAATGTGTTCATCAAAATTTGCTTTAAAACACTCACCTCAGAGTGTTCACTCTTCCAAATCTATAATGTCATGACATCTGCCTAATCACAAATTAAATATCATTCCATGAATTTCTCTTTTCTGAGATATTAAGAAAGCACTGCCAAATGTGTTAATTTCCTTTATTCTAGTTGGTCTAAAAAAATTAGCCACACTTGGAATAAGGTTATTTTTTTCCCTAAAGATCTTTTGGGGGAATTCACAGTTGCCTGACAGTCTAGGCTAGACCTTCTTATATAGACAGATGTGGTGATATGCTCATTGGTTCTCTAAGTAGCCAATCTCTTCTACCCTCAAAGTCTCATAAACTATGGGAAAAAATGGAAAGGAACTTCAGTAAACTAAATTCTTCCCTTTCTTCCGCCTCTCTACTATGCACCAAAAAGCTTAGCTTTATGTGGCCACACACAGATACTTATGGGCAACATATAAGGCAATCTTTTCCCAATGTCCCAAAATGTATGTGGGAAAAGCTTTTTCTGTCCTTAGACATTCTCCCAACCCAATTAACAAGTCTTTTTCCTTTGAGCCAAAAGTCAATGATAAGTCATCTGAAATTCATATTGCAAATGTAAATTTTCTTTATTTCTATTCCCCATAATCTGTGATTATAAATAAGGGCAATCCTCCATTTCTCCTTTCTTTATGACTTTGTTATATAAAACTCCACAGTTGGTCTATTTAGTGATTTGCAAGCTCAAGGGAAATTTATTTGGCCAAAAAACTCAACTTTGAGACAATAAATTGATCAATGGCTCCTATTCCTAGTTTAGTAGTTCTCAAGTAGGGGAAATTCTGTCCTCTAAGGATATTTGACAATATCTGAGGACATTTTGTTTTCCACAACTTGAAGGATGTCATAGACATCTGCTGCTAACCATCCTTCAATGTGTAGAACACTGCAAACAACGAAGATTTACCCAGCACAAAATATTAGTGGTGATCAGATTTTCAAATCCTATTCTAGACTACATCACCTTCTCTTACATCACTGATCAATACATTTCTGTACAGTAAGAACTTCTTTTTACCTTAAAACACTAAGACACATTATTTCTTGTTTATTCATGCATGCATGTATGTATATATGTATTTTTTATGAGTGTAAGCTTTTCTATCTAGTGCAGCTGAAAACGGTGATGCTCTGAAGTAATTACAAAGTATTTGTTTTCGCAGAGTCTTTCCAGAGAAGCAGCATCTTAATTTGCAATACAATTGAGTAAGCCCTTACTACACATCTATTATGTGAATGCCTTCCTGGAGTATCCAAGTATGTCTAAAGGAAAAGTTCCTTCCATCCAAAGTCTTAACCAGTGAGACCTATTTCCATAAGAATTATAATTTAGTTCAAAAAAATTCTTTGAAAGGAAAGGGAAAGAAAAGACTAATGACTGCTGGGAATTTGAGGGAAGGTCCTATTCAAGCAGTCGGTTTTAAGCATGCTGGGAAATAATGTGAAAGTATTCAGTAAAAATAACTTATTAACAAATGAAACAATTTATATTTTAGGGCAAAGATTAATTAAATCTGATCATTTAAAATCATTATAAATTTCATAAGAGAAGTGAACATCAAGGACAGAATTAAAGGATTTCTTTATGTCTTTAAAGGAAAGTTGGCATTTGGGTGTTGGAGAATGACTCTAAGCATGTGATTTCCCATGAAAATCTGCATGGAACAGTGCAACAGACTTGGACATAACAGAAATGGAATATTTGAATTTCAGATTGACTGTTTTACATATTGTACAATAATAAGTATTCATTTTTAATTTTCTGTGGAAGATAAATTTGATAGAATTTGCCTAATCAATAATATATGTTCATCTTTAAATCTATCTTTTTGTAGACCAATATTTGACTCAATTACAGGCTAATGAATGTGTTTGATTTTATCCATAATTAATGATGATTTTACAGGATTTTAGAAATAACATTTTAATATCTTCTTCTTCCCTTATATAATAAAACACCAAAAGTATACCAAATCAATTCATTTTATGTGAATTATTTTTTCATGTTGCTAGAAAATAAGCAGGGTAAAAGAAAAAGGAAAGTGTTCTTTTATACCATTAAGGGCTAGTAGAATCCCATCACCAACTTCTTAAAAGGTCAACAGTTTGTGTCTATAAAAGCATATTTCAATTATCTTGGACACACTTAGCAATTGCCACATTACTTTATGTATTATGCTTGATTATTCAAACCACACCAAAAAGTGTATTTGTGAAGTTCATTAGACAACCCTAGATGGGAGAACTTATAAGTTAATTTCAGACTGTTAGACCTGAGGAAAATTTTGAGGCATATTTGTTTATTTGTATAATATAGTTTGAAACAAGTACATATCACCTTTAACTAGCAATCCAAAAATTTTAAGCTTAATATTGAAACGATATCTGTTGTCTCAATATCACCCCATTTTCAAAATAATTGACAGCTTTTGAATATTCAGGTCTGTGATACTTAAAAGAGATACTAAATAAAATTTAAACACATTCACATGAAAATGCCTTTTTAGCCAAAAATGTATTAATTACAATTTGCATCTTTAAAAAGGCAGCACTAAGCAAAAGCTTAATGTTTTTAATAATGACTACTAGTTTATATTTATCTAAAGTAGATTTTGCATTGATTTACATTACATTAACCCAAAGTATTTAACAATAATAGGAAAGGAAACAGTCATTCCTTAATGTTTATGTAACTCATTTGACCCCATGTGAAGATATTTATCATTCTAAAATGTCTGTTTCTGGAAGAATCAGTATGATACTTTCCTGAATATGTGTTATTTGTGACACCCAAGACATTTCTACTCAGACTAGCAGAGTTGTCTCATTCCCGTTAAATTCATTCATTTTCAGTATCCAATAATAAACATTGAACACAATAATAGAATTACTAATATATAACAAATGTTACCTGTTCACTACAGAAATAAACTGATGTGTCCATTTTTTCTATTACTATCACTGAGAGAAGAAAATTGAAAAGTTCTGACTTTTCAAGACAACAGGTGAACATTTTGTACTTAAAATAATGTAATAGTCGGAATTCCTGAAAAGATTATATAGTAATCTTGTATTGTACTTGAAAAAATCATTTAGGAAAAAGACTAAGCCTTTTATGATAGAAAATTTTAAGCAAAATTTTGCAAATGTAAAGGTGAGTTAGCAAATAAAATAATAAACAAAACTTACCAGCTTAAAATAATTAACTTTGTACCACATAGTAACTTGAGCCCTGTGTTTAACAGCCTCAATTGAGTGGCACAGTTGTGATTATGCACCATTTTCACACTAGAGTTAAGGAAGGTAATTTAAATGAAATTGATCATAATTGCAAAGTAGGTAAATAGGAAAAAGGGCTCAAACTTTCAGCCTTAGTTACTCTCCATTAAAGCTAAAAGTACTCTTATAATAAAAGCTTTCTAAATACCAAGAGAGGGTCAACTATGTTCTTCCTTTTTCTGTGTTGGTATCAAGATTTGCTATTGGAGTAATAGATTTTTTGAGAGCTCTGCAGGCTCTCTATTACCAAACATGTTTGTAATATTATAAGAATAAGATAATTTGAGTCTCTGCAAAGCTTATGTGGTCAGTACATTTGGAGGGGTGGAGATTTCATTTCGCACCAGAGATTCTCAGCTGACACAATAACTAAAGATTTAAAGTCTCTCTAGCCGCTTGAAATTGGAATATTATTTTTTAATATGCATGAATATGAATACAGAGAAATGAAGATATGTTCTCTTACTGGCTCATTCTATACTTCCTGTGACATATTAGTCTCTGAAATACAAAACATATACATAAACATAGGTATAAGCTCCGTCACATAAATATATATATGGAATATCCTAGAGATATTTGCTATATCTGATATGTCTTTCTGTTTTGTTATATTTAAATTTTTTGTTTGATAAATGGAGCCACTGAATTCTTAGAAGTCCTGTTTAGGACTTATTAGGAGTAGACTTATAGAAGGAGGACTTAGAGGAGGAGAATGGAAACAGGTGCATTGCATAATAGTCACATTTTCTTATCTAAGATGAAGCACTAAATATCTTGTTCTTTTAGGTAAAATATGATAATCTGTACCCATCCATTAAATTTCCTGTGACTCACAATTCATAAAACAGCACATGCATTACCTATTAAAATAAGTCAACAAAGTGTATTAAATTATTTCATTTATTATTTTGTCATAAAAAAGCAAATAAGCACAGCTTAAAATATTGCTTCTATAAAATATGTTTCTTCAGACATTTTTTCCCAAAGTTGTTTAGAAAAAGTACTAAAGTGTCATTCCCTTCAGGTGATGTTTACTTATGACAGCTTCAGAATTAAGTGAATTTTAATGAACATGAAAATAGCACCCATGGAATAAAATAGTTTCAATGATATTTTACCCAAAGTGTATCATTAAAATATATGTGTATTTTTTCAGCATATTGCAGAAACAAAACTCAGAACAGGCTTCAAATAGTTTACATGTCTAGAGTTTATGAATAGCTATTACATTTCATTTTATGCCTTTTTGTATTTCATAGTTCTATTTTTGCAAAATTAGACTATATTTTACACACATTTTAATATATTTTTTAAAATGTGGTATGTATATATGTACACATTTAAAAATGGTCTTTCAGAGTTGAAACAAACTACATCTTTTGGGTTTTTACTACCTGATGTTCTCTCTCTCTCTCACACACACATGCACACACACACACAGATTGAAGATATTTAATATGGGCTGCTAGGGCAAATTTTGTTTAAGAATGTCTCAAAACTTAGGGTTTCTCTGAATCTACCATGTCTAGAATGTAGCACTCATCCATAGCCTTCAAGACAGCAAGTTGGCTTTACAGAGAAGAGAGATCGGAGAAAATGAAATAGGTAATATTATTTATGTAGAAATGCTTCTTTGCATAAATCGACATTTTTCACCTGTATTTATGGCTATATTTTGGGTACAAATGTAGAAAAATTGCTAATGTTTAGTAGCTCTGTACAGAAGTGAGTGTAGTGCTATGACCTTAAAGGGAGAATGAATATTGGAGGTAATCAAGTAGATTCAAAATCTATATCTCCAAGTAATATATTCATGCTTTTAATTTAATATTAGTTATTATATATTTACTTTTAATTATGCAAGTTGAGAATTTAGGTCTCCAACAGACCATTCCTTTCCATCTAATCCTCTATTTTTCCAAATTGGTTAAATCACACAGGTGTATATCAATATCCACCATGTGAATAATATCCATATCTGAACCATGTCCCAGAAGTATTTATTTTATGTTTTATTTTCCTTAAGTTGATAATTCACTCCTGGTATATGGTCAGGAGTGGGACTGAATTATGGCTCTTGAATTGTCCTATGACACAGGGGATGCCTTTCTTGGGAACTCAGGAATGAAAGGCAATGATTTGATACTTCCCAGTTGCTATGCTGATGCCTTGTTAAATAGAAGGATCTGTGCCAGCCACAAAGCTATTCAGTTCTTGACCTTGAGGTTCAGGTGCCCATTGATTCAGGGTAGAATTAGCAGGCTGATAATCGTAATGAGGCTCATGACCTTAGTTCTTCTTACTTTAAAGAAACTTTCTCACAATAAATCCTTTTACTGTTTACACCCACATAATAAACATGCTGAGTTTGTTGTGTGTTACTATTCCCTACCAGGGTTGTAGTCAACCACTGAGACCCAGCTTTTTCTCTATTTGTGTGTCTGTTTGTCTTTTCTCTATCCCCTCATCTCCATATCCCAGAATCTGAATTAATGGTCATGCAGGTCATGGCAGTATATCCATACTTAGTGCACTATATATTTTTAACTATGACAGTGACTGACACACAATGAGTATTCCACAGGATGACAAGGCATGTCAGTCACAATTAAGAGTTACTGGAGTTTGTTGTGCTGAAGTGAAAGTTAAGCATTGAGTGGATGTTTGTGAAATGTAATCTAACAATCTCCTTAAAAGGAGGTAAATTCAAGGAGAACTTGACTTTTAAAACAATGAAATTGGTACTTAAAATTGTTATACTTGACTATGAGAGATTGTTCCATATTTATGTAGAATGTAATCTAGAAAATATGTCTAACTCTTCAGAAAAGTTATTCCCACAATTCAAGCAATACACCAAAAAAAAAAAAAAAAGACTAGATAAAACAGGTTTGTAATAAAATATTCCAACCATGGATATGCTGAATAAAAAGGTAGGTCTTTCAAAACATGACCTCAGGTTAGAAACTTCTAATGAAATGAGTGATTCTTTTGACTGCTATGACAGCTGAAGTTTGCTTACTCAATACCTATTTTTTTCACCACTTTAGAATCTCATTACTACAGGTTCCTTTCACTGAATCACAATCTTGATCACTGGAACCTGAGATGCAAACAGCTGCTGAGATTCTGGAAGCTCTCAATTTATAATAATAATTAAGAATCATGGAAATGAAGTAACATTCTAATTAATGAAATTCTTGGAGATTTTCACCGTTGCAGATGTTAACTAGGCAAAAGAACAATGCTAATCATTTTTGTGTTTAGACAAGTGTATTATACAAAGATCAATAAATCTTGACAGGATGTTGCTGACAACATGACTAAAATACTTGATTAGAAAAATATTTTCACCACCACTATGTCATTACTGTTACTAAAAAAAAAGGCTGACATTGTTGCTGAAATACTTAAAATACTACAAATTTTCTTAATCAGATGCTTAAAATGGAAAGACATCATTTTAAAAGAAAATTTCACATAAATGGAATCACCATTTTTTATGGTTTTGTTTAGACATTTTTTGTTTGTTTTTGATGTCTGATTTCAAGCAGTCCACAGATTTAAGATTTTAATCATGTTGCTACATTTTTCAGTTTCTTAATGCTGAACATTAGCATGCTTATTAATGTATGACAATTTATGCAATATTACTCATTCATAGCTGTGTTGTTACTAGTTATTGGTTGTAACAAATAATGCTGCTATATTGGCATATGTTTTACTGTTATGGAATAAAAATCAAGACATAGAGTTCCTGGGTAAAGGATAGCTACGTGTGTAACTTTATAAGAAACCTCTAACAGATTTCTAGAGTAAACGTATAATTTTTACCTTTCCACCAGAAATTTATGTCATTGTTCACAATCTTTTCCAATGTTTAGAATTACCCTTCATCTTTTATTTTTCTTAGCTAATCAAGTAAATGGATATGTTTTCTTGTCTCGTGATTTCAAATTTTTCATTTCTCTGATGACATACTTTTGAGCTTTTTCTCCGTTTCATGTTTTTTGTCTGTATGTGAAATGTTTATTAGTCTCTTGTCCAATTTTTATTGGATTATCTTTTCATAATTGAGTTGCAGTAGTACGTAATGCATTCTGACTTCAAGTACTTTTCAGTCTTTAGGATATATATTTAATTCATTAGTAGTTTCTTTGAGAAGAATAGTCTAATTCTAATGAAGTGCAGTATCCCTCTTCCTTTTTTAAATGGCTATTTCTTTCTTTGATATGTCTAAGATAATTTGCCTACCCACAGGTTATAAAGCTTTCTTTTTCTATTCATCTTTTTAAACATTATATTTTTTATTTTTTTATATTTAGGATTCTAATTCACATAAAATTGATTTTTGTGTATGGTAGATAGTAGAGTATGGGTTATTTTATTTCTACTATGTTGGTATCAAGTTGTTCTAGCACCATTTGGTGAACAGATTTTCTCTTCCCAATTGATTTGCTTTGGCAACTTTGAAAATCATTTGACCACCTATATGTTCATCTATTTCTGTACTCTCTATTCTGCTCCATTGATCTATTGGTTTATCTTTTTGGCAGAATTATATTGTTTGGATTAGTGTAGCATTATAATAAATCTTGAAGACTTTTAAAAATTTTTGTTTATTTTTCTAAGTTGTTTTTGCTGTTCTTGAACAATAATCCTTCTAAATAAATTTTAAAATCATCTTGTTGATTCTAGAAAATCAAGTTTGGAACATGACTGAGATAGTGACTGAAGAATTAATAACTTAAAATATACTGAGGTTTGCAATCTGTGTTATAGGATATGTTAATTCAGACTTCCTGAATAATTGTTTGCTAGTAAATATTAAAAACCAAAATATTACTTGTAGACATTTATCCTGAACAGAATAAATCAATTAATTTTAAACAAATAATTCAGAATACAAAGTTATGTGTAGAAAGAAATTTACTGGTTCATTAATCCTAATATTCCTTGTACCCACTACTATCAAGAGTAGTATGTGTAATTGTATTTCATTCATGTTATGAAATAGTCTGATAGCATTAAAATAATGTCTTAGAATTACTTTGAACATAGAAATAGAGTTATGATGTATTCATATGGAAATCTAGGAAGTAAACAATATGTACAATATGTTCTAACTTTTGAAATTACACATCTATTAGTCTACCTACCAAAATATGACTTCCTTTGATCTTTACCTTTTATGGTTTTTATTACTTTATGTTTTTGCTACATAGCAGTTTTTAGTCAATGATGGACTACATATAAGATGATAGTGCCATAAATTATAATGAAGTGGAACACTTCTTGGTGATGATGCCATTTTAACATCAAAAGAACACAATACTCACGTGTTTGTCACATTGTTGATATAAAAAATATACTGTACTTCCAAGCCTATTAAGTAAAGCAATACGATCATATACAGTGTAAAGTATTTGATAAAGATGATAACCAATTATGTTACATATTTATTAAAATATATCTTTATCAATACTTAAACATATACTACTACTTATCAAAATTGTTTACTATAAAACAATATGCTATGTTGTACTGGCAGCAACCTCACACATCTTGTGTCTATTGTATCTTAATTCTTATATCAAGAGGCCATTCTAAGGAATCGGACTTTACCAATTCCAGGTTTGTGTAAATACATTCTATAATGTGCGCACTATGACTTAATCACCTAATGGTGCTTTTCTCAGACCCTGTTCCTGCTATGTTTCATAGTTATTTTCAAATTGAAAGTACTTTTATGTAGAAGAAGATATTTTAAAACAAACTGTTTTGCTTATTATTTGCAATAGAATAAAACCGAATGCTCATTTGGGTGGAAAATATGTCTTCCATACACAAACCAGTTCTGTCTTTTGAATGAAACCATGTCTTTCAAGTACAATAAGTGACAAGCAATTTTTGAAAATATGAGTAAATATAACAAATCTACATGATAAATATGTAATATAAATACTGTTTATACACATCAATATTGTATATAAACTTCAATATAGAATATAAATATATAAATACATAGCATATATAGTACATATGCAATATTCATAATTTTTTAAATTTCAATAACTTTATCTGTAAATTTACTTATACTCACTTATGTAAACATGCTTGCGGTGGAATACTCTTCTTTCCCTCATCAGTGGAATTCAGTACTTCTGTTGCCTTTCATACTATTGAAGAGATATGTGATGTAGCATATGCACAAGAGTTACAGGTAAATTTTCAGGGCCCGATTGAAGCTAGACATTATAATTTATTGTCAACATAGCCATACTGTTTTTTTTTTATTTTTTTGTTTGATAAACCATCAAGTTTCCTGGATATAGAAAGGAGTAAGTAAACAGCTTTATTGATTTTGATTCTGTTTTGTTAGAAGACACCTCAAAAGACTTTAAAGAAAGGAAAATAGTTTATAATAGTAAGAGAACAGTTTTGATATTGGCTTACAGTAAAGAACAGTGGAGAAAAAGGTAAGAAAAGAAAGTTTATATACAGGTATTAGAAAGGTCAAAAGAATAGAGATTTTTAACTGAAAAGTATAAAAAAGGAGAGATTTCAATCATATTATGATCAGATCAAGAAATCTTTAACTTAACATTTCTAAGATGAAGCCTTATGGATGATGATAAAAATCAGTTTAAGTATATGGGAATAGCTGTTGAAATACAATGAATATATGAATATAGCTAGAATCTAAAAATCTGAATGTTAGTCATACATGTGTGTATTGCGTTAATTTTGGTTCCAGTAGTTGAATGACACCTTTATATAGGTCTTATGTAGATTTTAAAATATGAAGGAGTAGGAAAAGTTAAATAGTACTTATCAAGCTTAAGAAGAGGTGATAATTTCAGAAAAGGTGATTTCAGACAGAGAGAAGATAATTCTGAAAATTATGATAATTTATGAGAGATTTCTTTTATTTTATATATGGAATAGGATCCCAGAAAACATAGTTAGTTTGGATGGGAGAAAATAATAAATGATTACTGAGGATTGCCTTCAACTGTACAAGATAGATATAAATAAATTATAGATTTTTTTCTGTATTAAAACAAGGTCAAGTTTCATATCAGTGTCTCGAGGTCACCACTTTTGTGGGCTTCCTCTATTTCTGTCCACCATTCACAATGAGTGCTATAATTTTCCTGGTCACTGTCCCACAGTGACTTTCATTCTTGTGTTACTAGCTAAAAGCAGGATATAAATAAGGAACAATAAGGAGAAAGAGTAGTGCATACATCAGGAAACAAATCATGTCAAAGGACCACAGAAGACTTTCACTCACACACCTGAGAAAAATTACAGCTTCCAGGGAGTTGGGACATGCCATTTTTATTCTCTTTTCTTTCTCTTATTTACTTTTTAGTAACATCAATTGCTACCTTAATGAAATCAAGTATGTTAATACATAAATTCATTTTACATATGATAATTAGATAGTTATATAGATTATTATTTTAAAATTTTAACAAAAAATTTGAATATTTTCATGTTCACCTTGATAATTGTTTGCTCCCTAACACCACCTTCAAGTGTAGATACAGCAGAATAGAACAGGATGAATTATAGAGAGGACAGAAGAAAGAGTGGATAGTATAAACATTCATTTCAGCCTTTGCTTAGTATCTTAAAAAATATGAAAAAAAATGAAGTTTCCTGGTAAGAATTATAAGTTGTTTTATCAAAAATAGCCACAATGGTCCTAGTTTAAACAAATTACATTTCTGAGGAATTCAAAATACAAGAATTATTATGAATGCCACTGAGGGTTAGGGACAAAATATTTCTGTCTCACTAATGAAATATTTATACTTTGTCGAAAACCCCTCAAATGATAGTGTAGATATCTACATAAGAAAGACATCAGTTTCGCATCTTATCTTCCCATTACTGCATATCCATGCTGTTATAGATAATCTCTTCAAATCCATAACATAAACATAAAAAAGAACTAGCATTAGGATACATATTGTTTAATTAAGAAAAAAATAACTATGGAAAAATTTTCATAGTATATTGGTAATGGTAAATGTCTGTTAGAAAACTGTGTGTACATTCTGACAATTTCCTCACTCCAGAGGGTATTTGCCTAAATATTTTTAAATTAATATGCTTGAATAAGATATTTTTATTCTCTTAATATCTTTCCATTCTTACTGTTATGTGACTCGTGTAATAAGAGCAAATTCTACAAATTTCCTTATAATATCAGTGTATACAAGAGTTTTTGCTAATTGATAGTTTCTTAAAGGTATTTTCTCATTTAGTGGCCCATGTCACATATATATTTTCATATATTTCCCAAAATAGACCAAATTACTGTTCCATGTATTGTACTTCTTTCAATCATGATCTAAGGAAACCCTTTTCCAAGCCTTTGGATTATCTCAGGAAAATTGCTAAACCTACCTACTTAATATTAAGAGATTGAGACAGCTCCATTCTCCCTCATTAGGAGCCCAGAGTTATTACTTTCACTTTAAAGAAATCAGTTGTCTCTGAATATTTTATAAATAAGACAAACCACATAATATGTTATTTCGTATTTTCCAGTATTGTGGATACTGCATAATGTGAGCAGTCTGACGTTACAGAGATCAGCTGTTTTTAAAACGTTTTATAGCAAACCATTATGCAACATGTGCATTTATCTTCGTAATACAGTGACAATATATTTGTAAATTACTGAGCTACTGCATTATATTTGCTTTTATTTCCTTTGGTAAAACAATAGTTATATATTTTATTCTTAGAATTCATACAACCTTATTCTAACAACAGCAACAAAAACCCTAGATTTTGCTTTTTGTAATCACACAGCTGTAAATGCAAAGAGGAAAAGATGTGACAATGAAATGCTATTGGGTATACAATGAAAATGCTACTGAGAGAGACTTAATAGCTTGGTTTAACTTTTCTGTCAATTATTGGGATTTAGTGTGTTTTCTGTGGCAGTTATTGGGAAGCTGATTGAACAAATATCTTTTGAGGGCCTACTATGTGTCACTCCCATCTACATGCTACAGGAATATAACAATAAAGAATAAATGTCCTAGTGGAGATTGGATTTTAATGTTATAAGGCAAGAAAGTGATAAACAGGAAACAACGAGGAATTGAATGTGTCAGGTGGTGAGTGCTATGGAGAAAACAAATGCAAGTAAGAAAAATATACATTTCCGTTGTTGGAAATCAATTACTCTTATATTTTGGGTAGCCATAGAATATGTTACTGAAACAATGGCATTTGAGCAGAGGGAAAGAATCTTTTGTTTAGGAAAAGAGCAAGCACAAAATCCTCAAGTTCAGAATTTTTTTTGTAGTTCTAATCAACAACAAGGATTGTGGCTTTGTGCTCAGAACACAAAGCATGTGACTAATGCATGTTTGTATGTTCAAATTTTTATGTTCTCTGAAATCAGTACCTATGCTAGTAATGATTTAATAAAGCCAAAAGAAGACTGGAGGAGAGTCATTATTCTGTAAACAAGTCAGTTAAATCCATCATATTTTACACATTTAAATATAAATTTGAAAGGTTGTTAGTATGGTTCATGCAGAAGCATCTATAATTCAATTTATCAGAGCATAATTATGTAAGTTCTTCTTAAACAGTGCTTAAATTAGAGATACTGTGATTATTTGTTTATATTGTCAAAGAACACTCTGAATTCTTATGCACATAATTGCATTATGTAGTACTTGTTTTTAATTATTTTATTCTCTTTGTTTTAACATATTAGTTTTTTGGTCTGTTTTGTTTTAGTTAAAAGGAAGCTGAAAAACATAGCATTCTTTTGTTCTCTGGATTTTTAAGAACAATAGTCATAGTCATTCAGTCTGCCCTTTTAAAAATTAAATATTATTAAAATTTAATAAAGTTTAGAAAATTAAAATTTAAACAATGCGTTAACATTGTTTTTGAAAAGTATTTGTGATATTTTTCCATAATCAGTAAGAAAAATTATTTTCTTTCTGATCGCCTAAATAACAATTAAGCAATTTAGATGGTATGTTCAATTTGTATCCTCCATTTGAATGTTAAATTTTTTATTCATTTTCTATTATTTGATGGAATAGTTTTATTTTTGTGAATTTACTGACAATAATCGCATAAAATTTCAAGTATCAATTTTTCTGATCATAGGTAAATATTTATGAATTATTATAACAGATCTGTGAGCTGAAATATTTTTATTTATGGAAGTGGGTCATAAAATAACAGATTAAAAATAAAATACAGTAATCATAACTTTGTATTTAAGAATTACATGTAAAGGATCAAGGACCTATATTTTTATTTATAATATATAAAGCTTTCATTGCTAATAAAATTGTTACTATGTATGTGATTTGATAGCTGTAGAGTGAACCCAGTGTGTTCTTCCAGTGGTAACTCTCTACTTTCAGAAATTCTCTAAGCCTACTTGAAGAATTCTTAGAATAGCCCTCACTATGTCTCCGAGTTCTCAACCATATTTCATCTTTTCCTATTATATTCAGGTTATTAATGAGTAAATATCAGGCAGTAAAAGCAGGAAAACAAGGTATACTGAAAAAGAAGCCAAAAAGAAAAATATATAAGCATGTGGTATCACAATAGAGCAAGTATCTACAGGCTTATTCAGTCATTATCCGGATTCACCTTAAGAATCCCAATTTTTTTCCCTTTATACTATATTTTGTTCAGTTTGTCAGTTTTTTCCTTTTGTGTCTCCTCTTCTAATTGCAAACTGGTGGTTATGGTGTCCGTCAGTACATTAAAACACAGCAGTGGCAACAACGAATATAAACATTCATTCTGTGTAGGTATGTTTGAGGTGTTTCTTAATATGTGTTTTTCTTTCCTAAAGAAAATTTCTTTCCCTAAAGGCTGCTCATACCTCATCAGCTACAACTCAAATAATTACTTGCTCTTTAGTAAGGATATTTCGGCATTCGATTTGTACCAAATATGTGGCCTTTCCACTCATTAAATATTGAAATACTTATGGATTTACTTGTATCAGGACTCAGAACATGACATCCTCAGATATGGCATCTTGACATACTGAGTATTTTAAACTGAAGGAAATTGAGAAAACGTCAGAAGCAGTATCTGACCTTTTCCCTCCCTTCTCCCCTTAGGAGCCCTCATTTGACAGGTGTCTTTCTCTATACTCCAAGGACAGAGTGAAGACACAGAAATGCCAAAAAGAATCTGAACAAACAGGGCTTGTTAAATTGCCCCCGGTTTATTACCATTATATCATACCCAATTTTGCCCAATCACACTTTTATATGACTGTCTACTCTTCATCAAACCTAACTTTAAAAATACAGTTTTCCCTGTTGCTTTGAGTCTTCACTCACATAGGCTTCCCTGTCATGTAAAACTTTGGCTAAAATTTTTGTTATGCTCTTCTTTGTTACCTGTCTTGATCGCAGGGGTGTCAGTTATAATGCTTGCAAAGAGTAAGAAATAGATTATCAGTTTTCTTCCCTATACTTACCAAACAGCTACTGATTCACATCCTCCTTGTATTTTCACAATTTTAGTCTCAGCAGCTACTGATGGACAAATTCTAAACCCAGGAGCATCCCCACAGCATGGGAACTCAAGAATCCCACTGTAGTCTTACAGCAGCCTCTGCTCCTATTGGTGGAAGTTTGCAAGATATCAGCTGCTACATATTTTATAGTGTTGCTAGTAAGAACTAAAATTATTGTGCTTGATTTTGTGAAGTCATGAATACAGGGAGGAATGTGGTTTCCCTGACCAAAATCAAAGAATTGTTGAAAAAGAAGAAAGAGGAAATGAGCAGTGATTAAGTTAGCTAGACTATCTGCTACAAAAACTAGCAATATAGAAGCCCTCAGTGCATGTGTCATCCTCTGGTGACTGTCCTCAGGGATGCAATGTATGCTGTCCTCATCCTGAGTGGCTTTCACTGACATGTCTAGCCAGCTAGCCTTGATTGAAGACTGCCTGATTCCTTGCAAGTCATCAATTCCTAGTCAATAACTGTTCTCTGACTCTTGTCAATGTATAGACACATTCCATAAAGACACTCCAAATCCCAGTCCCTGACTTAAGAAATCCTGTCAGAAATCCAGCATACCTTTACTGAACTTGAAGAGCACAAAATAGGATGCAATATAGGAAGAACTTTTAAGAAATGACAAAATAATACAACTGAATATCTACTAGAATTCACTAGGTACACAAGATTTTTATCAACTTCCCTTTAGATTACGAATGAATCTAAAGTTTCTTTTTACCTGAATGAAATTCCTAATCACTCACCAGCTACTGGAGCTCCCCTTTCAATGCAGGGTGAAAAAAAAAATTCAAAGGAACAGCATCAACAAATAATAATCTTTCATCTCTTGCTTAATTCTATAGAACAGACATTAGCATTTTCATCATAATTATCTTCCTGGAAATAAGCAATTTAGCCCAGAGAAAAACAATTTTAGATATTAATACAACAGAGCAATTGAATATTGTTCCAAAATTTTATTTTTACTAAAAGAATTCTCTTTCTCACTTAGTCACCAAGGGCCCATTTAACTGATTCCCATAATCCCACTTCTCCCAAATGATTGCCTTTCTCCAACTAAGCTTTCCCTCTAACTAGTAAAACTTTGGAATCACATTTTCCCTAATTCTAACCATTTATTATCAGATATTGGGGCCAAGTCTCAGAAGACCCTCCAGAACAAGTACTTTATAAAATGCCTCTAGAATTAGTCTTCTGTAGAAAATAGCTACATTTCATTTGAAACTGTGAAATGGAGTCTTAGGGTGATATTCAACACCGTTGAATATATAATGAATTTTGCTTACCCTAGGCACCAGAAAATGAACCAAAATAGGTAATTCTTCCTAGTTCTTAAAATAGGAAGATCTTCCTATTCCCACTGTCTTTAAGAAATATATCAGAAGAGCCACACTTCCCTAGCTCACACATTCAGGACTGAATGAAGACAACAAAGTGATTTGTTGAGAATGAACCAGTACTCTCTAAATATAAACCTGTGTGTGCTAGGTTCATAAGTTTGAAATATTAATGATCCTGTTTTTGTTATCTTCTGATCCCTCTTATTCCCTCACTTATTTCAATGGAACATAAACAGTTTTATGCTCGCTACTCCAGGGAAAGAGATGTTAGCCTAAAGCAGCCTCTTCTAACTTTTGAATTTCGCATGATTAGTCCTTGCAGGGAGTAGAAAGGACTTAGGGCATAAACAACAGACTTCTGGAATGAGACATGAAAAAACAGAGTTTAAGGCCTTAAGTCTGGGGAAATGAATGTCTAAATCAAAGGTAAATGGAAATGGGTATAGAAGCATTAGCAGGTAGATAGAAATAATTTTCTGTGCAAAATATCTTTGTTTTTCTATCTATGATCCAGGTCCAGGAGAAAGATAGTATCCCAGAAAGTTTCGCACAATTTGAATCAAAGTAAACATGTATTTTGTTTTTCAGGTAGAATTAGGAGGTGGGGGAAGCAAGAACTGACACTAAAGGAAACAAAAAAGGCATACAAAGAATCAAACTAGATGGTCTTAAATAATCTCAGTTTCCTGCACAGGAGCAAGAGAACGATTTCCTTCATTGGGACTTTGAGGAATAAAATGAAGGATAATTCAGTGGCAACTCATACTCACTGACAACTATGGACTTGACAGGATGATGAATGTTTTAGTAACTACCAACATGGGCAGATGATACTGATAATCAGATGGCACCCTTTCATAGCAAGTAACAAACAACCCAATTGACAGTAGCTTAAGCAATAAGGGCATCCTTTGCTCCACATGACAAGAACTCAAGTGGTTCTAATCATTCAGTAGCAGAATGATGGTATCAAGGCCCTCTGGTTTCTTACATTCTTCTCAGCTAAAGTCAGCTACTTTATTTTGGCTGTGTCTTTTCCTCAAGGGCCATTGTACAATGACCATAAGTCTTGGCCACATGTTCACTACATCCCCTCCAAAGAAAAGGAGTGTACTATGTTCTTGAAAATCTCTTATTTCTAGTGAGAAAAAAAAAAAAAATACTTGCTCAGAATACCTAATTCCATCTCCCTATTTGTATTTTTAGCATATGCCCAAACAAGCTGAAACAGTCAACTTTCTGATGTTTTCTAGCCTCTAAGGGGAAAGAAGGGCTTTGTGTGTGTGTGTGTGTGTGTGTGTGTGTGTATACTTTTTAATGCTATGGACAGTCAGGTGTGGTCCCAAGGAGAGACAGAAAAGGCCCACAAAAAGAAAGTGTATTATACTCACAGGCTTGTGGAAAAGCAGTTCATAAAGGGTTTCATTGAGAAGACATTAGGATGATCAGGAAGACTCAAAGGGCAGGAGGGAGTGAAGAAGAACTTAGATCATGGATTTTTGGGGGGATTAAAAGACAGGGCAGTGTATGCAAGGGAAATTAATTAATTAAATTGGAACTGATGAAATTAAATAATTTCATGTGGACTCTGAACTATAGGGGTAGTCTATAGTTGTTAGCACTTGCATTGGGATGATTAAAGGAGAGGAAGATTGCCTTCTAGGTTGCACAGGTCAGATACAAGAGCTAGGGCTCTGGATTAGTTAGTATGCATATCAAAAGCATGAGCCTAGCAGAACCCTTTGCTATGTCTAAGAATAAATAGGCTAACCCAGGGAAAGTCAGTCTCTTCCCAATCAGAAAAATTTTTGCTTCGTTTTGTTTTTTGTTTTTGATTTTTTAGGACCTCAGTGTATTATAATACAGGCACATAGAAAATTAAAATCTTTCTATGTATCTATGTGTGTGTATGTATATACACAATGCATATAAATGCACATACACAGATAGTGGACTTTGTCAGCAGTAAGGAATATGGATAAGAATTAAGGGAAAAGGAAAGAATATACAATGTAAACATAAGGAAAACAGAAACCAATCAGGTTCCAAAGAAGAGCACAGAATCATTTCTATGATACTTTGAGAAGTGCATAAAGTGAACCTAGAATTGTCATCATGAGGAACTATCAGATAAATCCAGGTTTAGGAACATTCTATAAGTAATTGTCATTTAATATTTCAAATCCTGGAGAATTGCTCTGGATAGGATGTATATCAATATGTACCATAATTAAAAGCAATATAGGATTTTGAATTAGCTCAATTAATTTTTGGTACATTTATTGGAGCTAAAATGGAATCATGGGTTAGATGTTAGTACATTCAATATGCATTTACTGATCTTGGTGGTTATTTAAACAATATGTAAGAGAATGTCCTTGTATATTGAAATAGTGCACCACAGACTAACTGATATCATGACTGAAAATTACTGTATCAATTATGAAGATATCGTGCTGTAACCTACTGTCAAATTGTTCAGATAAAGTGGTTTTCACATTATTTTGTAAATTTTCTATTAATTATATAAATTTTCTATTAAATATATACAAACAAGACTGCAATAGCAATGATAAAAACAGGAAGATAAACAGATAAATGTCCACAAAGAAGCTTTTGCTGAAAGGCCTTCTGGCCCCTGGCAGTGCCTTCTAGTGAGTAGAAGGCAGAGGTGATAAAACTATGGAGAACATACAGGCTCACTGCAGGCGATGTGAAAGGATAGTTTCATGAAGGGCTAGTTCCAAAGACATTGTGAATCCCACAATAAAAGGTCATTGCAGAGTGAGGCTCCAGAAGTGAGGATGATGTTCTTCCCTGAGTCACAGTTGGAAGGTTCCTCTGACAAATGTTGTACTCCCTATGACTAAAGAGCAAAAAGACATAAATTATTGAAGCTTATTGATCCCTTTTTAAAAATGACATTTATATATTTTGTCACACATAGACATTTTTTGGAATGCAGTTGCTTTGGTGCAGGGAATTTGGCAGACTAAAGGCAGGAAAAAAGGAAAATTTTTACCATGTACTCTTTAATTGTTCACCGTGTGAATCCAAGTGTGACTGTTTAAAAAATAAATACTGGTTTTGTAAAAATATTCCATAATTTTTTAACTACCCATGTTGAAATAGGGGAATCGCTGTCTCTTCTGCTGGCTGGTAGAGGAAAAGAATTCTAAGTATGGAATGAATGGTGAGAATGGACCCAACCATTCACATTTCTTTCAAACAATTTTAGTTTATTGATATAAGGGATAAATAATTTTTTTCCAATCAAATTGCATGAAGCTGAGCCCATTGGTGCCATTCTACAGCTTCCCTGGCAGAGAGACTCCATCTTCAGCTGTCTGAACCCTCGGACCTAAGCTCAGCCCTTCCTGCAGGGACACGGCGCTGCGGCTCCAGGGCCACGGTGCTGCGGCTCCAGGGCCACGGTGCTGCGTCTCCTGGTTGCCTCTGCCCAGAAGCATTGATCAT
>JAJEJO010000173.1:445092-458379 GCA_020662805.1 Glaucomys volans | reverse complement strand
TGATCTCACTGATAAATGAATGATGATGCATAATGTGGGGGGGAAGGGTGGCAAGAATGGAGGAAGGATAGATAGCATAGAGGGAAGGGAGGGGTGGGGGCGGGGTGGGGGGTAACAATAATACCAGAATGTGTTGCAGATACCATTGCCCTGTGTACATGTATGAACGCACAGATGGTGTGACTCTACTTTGTGTACAACCAGTGAAACAATAGCTGTACTCCATTTGTGTTCAATGAATCAATAAGTAAAAAAAAAAAAAAAGAATTCAATAAATACATTTCAGAATTTTTCAGTTTGCAGAGAAATAAAAAAAAAAACAAATTGCATGAAGCTTAGAAATAGTATATATTCTATTTAAAATTCTCAAACTCTGATGCCAGTTAGTGTTAGCTTTGAATAATGATGATTGTTTTTTACTTAGGATGTCACTATGCGTATTTTAGAGAATTTGGTAGGTAACTAGGCCTCAGAAGCTTTTTACCACCTGCTTTTATACACTGAAATTCACAATTGTGCAACCATTTGAATTCTAGCCTAAACGGAATTAGCCCTAAATTATAGGATTCAGAAGAATAAAAATATTTAAGAATTTTGTAAGAAACAAAATGAAGCATACAACTGTAAAATGTTAGTAAGCGCAAATAGATTTGACTCTGATTTGTAAAGCCATGTACAATAAAAAGGTAATGTGCTCTTAAATCATATTCAAATGCTTGATAAGTATTACAATTAATATAAATCCTTTCAAGTAACAGAAGACTGTTATATGAGCAGTGAATATTCTATAGACAGATGCACATATAGAAAAATCAATTGGCTGTACATTGAACGTTCTAGGAACAGATTCTATTCAAATATGAGAAATATAGCAATATGCTCGTCATCATTCTGAAAAAACAAGATTCATGCTGCAGATCTACCCCATTGCTCAATATCTTTGTTAATTAGAAATCATTAACAACAGTGCAACCCTATTGACAGGATATAGTAAGCATAAAAGTGCATTTCACATATAATTTTGCAACTGTGGTTTGAAAACTGAATCATTCCGTGAAGACATAGGATAACATAAAATAAAAACTATGTGTGGAGAACTTCGTAGAAATTATAAACTGAAAAAAAACTTGAAAAAAAACTATTTTTAGACCTTGGTAAGAATATTTTCTCCAAGTTATTAACATGTATACATGAATGACTAAAGTATAACTCACTCATTTATTTTTCTTTGTTAAATTTCAATTCTTCTTTCTTCTCCATTCTGATACACCATGAATAAAGATTTTATAGATATGACCATTTTTCATGTTATTATAAAAATTATTGATCAATTTATCAAACACCACAATTAATTTCCTTCAATTTTTATTGTAGCATGGCATTTGCTGGTAAATGGATGGAGCTGGAGAATATCATGCTAAGTGTAATAAGCCAAACCCCCCAAAACAAAAGCCAAATGTTTTCTGATATGCGGATGCTAATTCACAATGCAGGGGTGTGGGGCTAGGGAAGAATAGACTTACTTTAGATTAGGTAGAGGAGAGCAAGGGTAGGGGAAGGGGTCCAGGGGTAGGAAGGAGAGTAGAATGAATCAGATGTTTTTACCCTATGTACGAATGTAACTATTTGAACTCTGGCTTCTACATCATGTATGAGAAGAATGAGAAATTATACTCCATTATATATGATGGATCAAGGTGCACTCTACTGTCATGTATAACTAATTAAAACAAATAAAAAATGTTTTTATAAAACACATAGCATACTATTTACCATCTTAACCATTTTTAAGTGTACAATTGAGTAATCTTAAGTAAATATACTTTGTTAGGAAATGGACGTGTAGAACTTTTTCATCTGATACTTTATACCCTACAAAAAAATTCTTATTTTCTCTCTCCCCTCTGATAACTACCATCATATTTTCTGTCTCTATATCTCTGATAAAATTTAGTTTAACATACCAGCAAATCTGTTTTTTTTTTTTTTTATTTCACTACCTAATAAATCTATGGTTTTTAAAGTTTTATTATTTTATCCCTATAATGCCCTGTTTTTTAGTTTTATTCTACACCTATTCTTGTCTTCTGGTACAATGGTGAAAAGGATTGACTTATATTTTATTATGTTTTTGAATTAGTGTTGTATATTTATATTTTTTGTCTGGAATTTATTTTAGTCAAATCATTCTCAACTACATATTGTATCACCTATTTTAAGTTACTGTCTTTACTTTAATATCAAATTATAAAACATTCTTGTATCTATTTCCATATTGGGTATACAGGTATAGTCATATTTATCACTCAAAATTCTAATAATTACTGTATTTTTATATATTAATATTTCACGGTACCTCTGGCTTCATTACTGGATTTTAACTGGATTTTTCAATGAATTTGTGTTATTTTCTCAAAATTAACTATGACTTTGATAAAATTTTGTTTAAAATATCAGTAAATTTTTAGAAATTTCTTTATAATTTGTAAAAAACTGTATTATTTCATCCCTATATCTCCTGTATTTTACATTTTTGTCCTATACCTATTCTTATGCTCTGATTCAATTGTGAAAGAGGTTATGTCGCCATTATTATTACTTTTCAAACAGTTTATTATAGCAATGGGATATAACTTTTTGTTTATATATTTGTGAATTTTTAATATCTTTTGGTTTTTTATCTTAAGTATTTTCAACTGAAATATTTTAACTTTTCAAATAGTTGTACTTCTTATTTAACTGGAATATCTTAGTTCATTTGTTACCAACTGGTCAATAAAACTAAATAAGCATGATGTGAAAAGAGATTATTTTTTTCTTTTTATTTTCAAATGCTGTTCTGGTTCATAATGGTTAGGGAAAGGACAGTGAATTCTGGTCAAACATCTGATATCATTATTTAATATTATCTTAATTAAAATTGTTTTCAACCTACATAAAAATTAGGCATATATTTAATATTCATCATATTATTATGAAAAGGGGAAAGTACAATTTTCCAATATTGAATCATCCTATATTCATGGACTTTTAACCCATGCTTACTAATTTAATTTTTCTTTTATTTTGTTTTCCTTTAAATCTTTATATTCACAGATGTAATTAATTTCAGAGTTTTTTTCCCCCCAAATCATTGTCATTTAAAAAATAATAAAGTAATTCTATGTGTTTGTAGAAAAACATGAGAAAAGTCCCAAAACCACTAAAAGAGATTTATTGAACCATTCTAGGTAGCAAATATGATTATCAAGAACAACCATAAAATAGCACAAAGGTAGTTGGAACATGAGATATTTCAGTAGGATTCGTGTTTGTCAGAAAACATTAGGCTCAGCACAAACGTTCTATGTGAATAGTGCCAACTTAGTAGAGATCCTGTAATGGAGAACCATAGAAACAGAAAGAAACTCAAATGAAACCACAGGGTTATACTTGGTTATCATGGGACACTGAAACAAACTATGAGCTGTCTAGTTTCTGAATTTCATTACAAAAGAAGAAAGAAAACATTCATCATGTTTAAACTCTTTAAGACTTCAAAAAAAATTATTGTTGATGCTATATATAGTTGAACTTAAATGTAATTTTTATAGGCTTCATCCTGATACCCTGAGTATTTCATCTTTTCCTGTTTGCAGGATTTAAATGAATATGCATAAACTGGCAGAATCCCCATACTGGCAGGAAAAGCCAACTGAAAATAATTAGAACTTTTCATACTTACTAAACTATCAGTCTAAATGGAATAAAGCATCCCTGTGGGAGTTACGGAGATTAATGCCATGGCCAAAATTTTGTAGCTATAGAGATGCTTATCATCTACCCATTAATTTCTCTGTACTGAATGGTGCAGCAAGCTGGCATGTGTTGGAAATTGACAACAGATTACAAAGAAATTAATTGGGTAGTCACTTCAATTGGAGCTGCTTTCCCAGATGTGCTCACTTTTCTTAGCTATCCAGCACTGTGAAATAGTTATGTGTGTTCAAACTTGCTATAGAGCAAGAGACATATATATTCAGTCCATAAAGTTGGGCATCCTGTGACACAACACAAAACAGGGTGATGTGTGAATGATGAAGAGGGACAAAAAGAAAACATAATAATAATAAGTCAAACATAATGGCCAGGTCTCCTTGGGGCTTTAAGGCAAGTATTTGGCTTTCCATTGTCCTGTTCTTTCCATTGACTTAAACCTAAATTATTACTAGCTGTGCTGGTTGATGAGGACGAGAATAGTTTCATATATGTATTATACAATGTATACATGTACCAAAATACTATGCAAGAACTCATAAATTTGTAAAATTTCTATTATTTTACTTGTCAGTATAAAAATTAATTTATACTTAAAGAAAGAGTGCCAGTGTGGGTGATATTATATGAGAATATATTTCATGACTCACTTGAAGAATTGTTCAACATCCCCAAGAAACTGGACTTTGCTTAGTGATTGGTGTTCATAATCAAATGAAGAAAACTTAGAGCAAAGAATACAATTAGGAGACCAAAAAGATGACTGAAATGGATAACTGCTCATTTCAAACACCTGCCAAGAAGAAATTAGGGGAAAAAATAGAATAGGGAGGTTGGCTAGAGTGATTCTCATGCTTTATTAAAGAGAAATAGTGTTGTTGCAAAATGGTAGTGAAAAAGAAAGGGAACTGGTAGGGATAAATGAGACATGTCTTTTGAGAAATATCTGTTTAGGTGACTTGCCCATTTTTAATGGAATATTTTTTTGCTGTGAAGTTATTGAGTTCCTTATATATTCTGGATGTTAAACCCTTGTTAGATAAATGCATTGCAAATATTCACTTCCATAGAGGTTATCTCTTCATTCCACTGATTGTTTCTTTTTGCTGTGCAGAAATATTTTCATTTGATACAATCCAATTATATAAATTATTACTTTTGTTGTCTGTGCTTTTGGGCCAAAAAATTATTACTTAAACAGATGCCTACAAGTGTTTCCCCTTTATTCTAGAAGTTTCATAGTTTCAGGTTTTATATTTAGGTCTTTGATCCATTTTGCACTATTTTCTAATATGGTAACAGAATATGAATATACAATTTTTCCAGGAGCATTTATTAAAGATGTTCTGTCTCTAGAGTGTGCATTTTGTATGTCTTTGTCAAAAATCAATTGGTTATTGATTTCTGTGTTTTCTATTCTGTTCCATTGACCATTGTTCATGTTTCTTTTTTATTTTTATTTATTTTTTTCTTTTCACAGTACTATAGATTGAACTCCAGGGTGTTTTACCAGTTAGTTACCTACCTACTACTTTCTTTTTAAATTAGTTACAGGTTTTGCTAAATTGCTGCGCTGGCCTCACTCACACATGATCCTACTGCCTCAGCCTTCTGAGAAGTCAGGATTTTAGGCGTGTCCAACTACACTCATCTCGTGTGTCCAGTTTTTAAATACCATACTCTACTATCTTGGTAGCAACAGTCCTAAAATTTCTTTTGATAGTAAGTATTTCCATGATGCTAGTTTTGTTCTTTTTGTTCATATTGCTTGGGCTATTTGAGATTCTTTGTGGTTACATAGGAATTTTTGTATTTTCCTCTTACTTTAGTGACAACTGCAATATGTATTTTGATAAGATTACATGAATCTGTAAATCTCTTTGAGCTTTACAGATATTTTAACAAGGTTAATCCCTCCAGTCTTTGAACATGGGAAATGTTGCCATTTTGGGAGTCTTCTTCAATTTCTTTTGTCAGCATTTTAAAATTTTTATTATAGCAATCGTTCACTTCCTTGATTAAATTTATCCTTATTCTTCAATAGTCAAGATTATATTCTTTACTCCATTTTCACCAAGTTGGTTATTGGTGTATAAAAACATTAGTGATTTTTGTTTGTTGATTTTGAGTCCTGCACCTCTATTCACTTTATCAGACCTAAGTAGTCTTTTAATCAGAGAATTGAATTCATTTGCAATCAAGGTTATTTTTGAAACATGAACAATTACTATAGCTTGGTGGTTTATTTGGATTGGTAGGTTTGATTCTTTTGTCTTTATCTGTTTGGAGCTTCACTTTCAGTGGCTTTTATACTTAAGATTTGTTCTTACAATAGTAATTATCTTCCTTTCATTTCTAAATGTAGGTTTTTTTTGTTATTTTTTGTTTGTTTGTTTGTTTTTAAAAATGTAAATGCCAGTCTAATGGTGATGCATTCTCTCAGTTTTCACTTCTCTTGGAAAAGCTATTTCTCACTTGTTTGGAGAAGTTGTGTCTCTGAAAACAGTATTTTGGGTTGAAAGTTTTTTTTTGAGTACTTGGAATATATCAGTGTGTGCCCTCCAGGACCAGCCTGTAAAGTTATTCTGGGAAATCTGCTGCTACTTCTATGAGGGTTTTCTTAGCTTTGACTTGGCACTTTTCTCTTGCTGATTTTAGAATTTTCTCTTTGTCTTGGAGTTTTGACAATTTAATTCAAATATGCTATAGAGATGTTTTATTTATCTGGGACCTATACATTTTTCTGAATCTGGATATCCATATCTTTCCCAAGATCTGGGAAATTCTCATCTATATTTATTCACTGAGTAGATTTTTTTATGTCTTTTTTCCTTCTCTTCTCAAACACTCATAATTTAAATATCTGTTCAATTATTGGTGCTCTATAAATTTTTGAAATCTTCTTTATTCTTTCACTTTCTTTCCTTTCCTTTGGTTTTCTCATTTTCTTTCTCTCCTCTTTTTCTCTCTTTCTTTCATTTTTTTCTGACTGTTCTTTTCAAAAGGTCTGTCTTCAAGTTCAAAAATTCTTTCTTATTTTTTATCTAGACTAATGTTTGGACTATTAACTCTATTTTTACTTGATTTACCAAGTACTTTGGTTCCACAGTTTGCTCTGTTTATTTGTAGTTCTGTCTTCAATTCCAGAATATGGATTGGGTTCAGAATTTCATTGAATAGTCTACATTCTCCTGCACTTATTAACTTGATTTTTCTTAGAATTATTATTTCGATTTTTTCCCCTTGCTTTTCTTTGGGATCTCTTGGGAGGGATTCATTGTATTTCTTTGGAAGTATCCTATTATCATGGATTTTCATATTTTTGTGGCTCTATGTTTATATTTTTCATTTGGGTAAACTGTTGTCTATGCCAATTATATAGTATCTTTTGACTCTGGTTCCATTGAACACAGAAGTACACTTTCTGTAAGGCTTCCTCAGCTTTGGGCATGATGCATGCAGTAGTAGTGGCCCTCGTGGGTGTGAGTGTGTACAATCACTAAGACTGGGACATCTTGTGCACATCTGCTACACATGTGGGCTGGGAAGAGTGCAGCACAGCACTCATGACAACAAGAGGGCACCTGCCAGCCTCCTTGGATCACAAAAGGTTGGAGCTATTTCTGTGGGTTTGGGAGCATGCTGTGCATCTCAGATGGCAGTGATAGCAGGAAACCTGTGTGTTGTAGGGCATGGCTGTAAGTTTTTGAAGTGCACAAGAGCAGGGTTTCCTTATCAAGTCTGAGCACATGAAGCACAGGAGTGGGAGCTATTGGGGGACCTCCTGTTCCCCTTTTTCACATGATGTTAGGATTTTCCCAGATTTAATCTGGTCCATTCTGGGATGGCAGGTTGGTTGACACTAGGCATTTTACTTTTTTCTTTCTAACTGCATCCTAATCTCCATAAACTCCATTTTCTTTTTTCATTGGTATTACACTTCAGCTCTCTTCCCCTAATGGTCTAGATTTTTGGGGTTTTTTTGGTTCTTCTTTGCAGGAGGAAAGTGACTCTAGAATCTCTAGTTAGCCATCTTTCCTCCATTGATTTTTTTTTTAACCTAAGCTTATATCTAAACACAGAAATATACATTTCTGTGCTATATCAGTATCAATATCAATATCATATTGATGTGCATATTAGCCATAAAACTTCATCTAGTGTTAATTCCCTAGGCAAAAATGGAAGATCTGCAATAGTTAATTTATAAACTTTCTTACTGTTAGTTGATCAAGCATGTAAACCACAGCTATCAATAGAATAAGCAGTATACCATTATCCAAATGAAACTATATCAGTTAGGAATTGGAAACTGAGTTTTCTACATAGCTTATTCTAAAACCTCTTCTAGAAGATGCAGTGATTTTAATTTGCTATTTTTTTTGGCAGGTTCCCCATCCAGTCTTTATCTCTACCCTTTGATCTAGTAGTTGTGGTCTACTTAGAAAATATTTTTACCTTTGTCTTTCCATTTTTTTGTCTTTCTGTTTCTTGGATTTCTACATTAATATTTTTCCTAATTATTGAGCTTTCATATTGATAATCAAAACATGCAATTAATAGTAACTAGACTGTCTGAAAGTTTAAAAACGAGTTAAATAATTAAAATATCTGTATTATTCATTCAAAATATGAACCTTTGTTTCTCTGAGAATTTCCAAGTTTCAATTTGATTAACTGTGACTTTGTTAGAAGAAAATTTGTTGTTGCGGTTCAATAAAGGTTATCTAAGACCATAAAATTGTGCTTTGAAAATCACATAGCATACAGTGCATTTAGTCATCCAGAAAACATCACTCAGCTTAGTTTTGAGCTTTAAGAATAATGAAGAACTCAATATGCTAAATTTACTCCCATATCTTATGTGAGTGATTAAATTTAACTTCAAGATCACATTCCCTGAATATGTGAATTGTACTTTGTAAAAGGTGGAATTATTTTTCCAATAATAATTGTATAGAGACCCAGGTGAAGTCATTTCTATAAAAATATTCATATACAATTTCTTATAAATTAATATATGAATTTGAAAATATGCTTAAAGATGACAAATAGAACTTAACCAAAGTTCTTTAACTTCAGAGTGTGGCATTTTATTGAATAATGAGGGGGTGTGAATAAACTAAGTTACTTTAAAAAATTGACAGTGGTTTCCTTTTGCTGTAATTCTAATTTCAAGGCATTTCCTCAGTTTAAAATTCCCCAGTTTCCTTTGGGGTTGAACCAATCTGATGTAAATCAGAGACATTTTATTGAGAAATAATGGGTATGAAATTTTTGTGCAAGCACATTAGTTTCCATGGTAACATATAGCAAATATTCTTTATGCTATTTCTTTTAACAAAATGTGTTATGAATTATTTTTAAAGTTACTTTGTGTGACTTGGATATTATATTACTAATAGAAGTATGCTATTGGACTTCATAATAGACAACTATGGTTTGCATGGGTGGAAAATAATGAAATCCTTTCTAACTGACAGTCTCTCAGACTTCACAAACATAATTTTTTTTTCCTCTTTTGCCTTGAACTTCAGCACCAAAACTAATTTTTAACAAGGAAATTCTACTCTGTTATGTGGCTAACTCTTAAGGATGACTAAGAACAGATTCAGTAGAGTGAGAAATCACCTCATGACTCTTGAACTTTCATAAGCTAAATAAAATTGTTTGTGGTGATCCCTTGAAAACTTTATCTGACACTCAATACTAGTTGAAGTGGAAAAATCATGGCTCAAAATTCTATAATGCTGTAAAGAAGAAATTGGGTCATATTGGCCGGGGTTAGTGAGGGCATGATTGAAAAGCTGAACAGGAGCGAAGCTTGACTCTGCTGAGATCTCGCTAAGCTGTTAGGTCAAAGTTGTGCTGACAGGAAGCTGTACCCCAGAGCCAGACAGGACTCAGCAATTGTGCTGTGGATTTGGTCAAAGCATTTTCCTAAAACAAATATTTGGAAAGACTACATCTAAGTGCATATAAATACTGCATATCCATATGCTCTAGTAGCAGATGTTAAAGTCAGTATATGGAAAAAAGTTCACAGACATTTAAAATTATCTATAAATATGAGAGAGTAATATGAGATAGTTTGACCAATTATATAAATGCTTTATTCATACAGAAAAGTTGCTGAAAGATTGGGAAAAGAAACTATGTCATGTAGATCTGTATACACAAAATGTCATATAGGTCTCTATATTGAAGTTAGATGGTGTTGAAGAAGATGCTAAGGCTTATTCTTCCCAAGACTTTGACAATATATAATTAAGATGCTAAGGGATAAAACCTATGTTTTGGGTGTACATAGAGCATTCACAAGACAATTTTTGATATTTTTGTTTGTTTATTCCTGGTATATATTATTGCATTTTCTGCTGTCTACTAGTATATATTAAGTTAATAAAAACACTTCTATTAAATAATTTTTATTTATTCCAAATAAATTTTATTGATTATACACACACACATATATGAGTTTATAATAATTTATCTTGAGAGTCGTCTACCATAATTGCCTATCATTGTCTCCATCACTTTTAATTTTTTTTTTTTTTTTTTTGCGGTGCTGGGGATTGAACCCAGGGGCTTGTGCTTGCGAGGCAAACGCTGTACTAACTGAGCTATATCCCCAGCCCTCTCCACCACTTTTAAGGTTTCAAACTTCTCAGAACATTTCTTTACACCTCTTTACAGTTAGATCCTCCACCTGTAGTCCAATCTGTTTCTGTTATTGTTAGCTATTTTGATTCTTTGATCTATTTCAAATAAATTTTTTGCACATTATAATATAAAGATTGAGGATTATTTTGAAATTTCATTCAGAATCATGTTCTGAAAAGAGCATGATTTATCCATTACATTACCTTGGTGTTTTGTCAAAGATTAAATTTTATAAAAGTGTTTCTATTTTTGTACTCATTGGTTTCATTGACCCATGCAACTATCTTCACAAAAAAATCTGTACTGTTTTGATTGCCTTAACTTTCCACTTAGACTTGAAATCAAGTGCTTTATGTTTTCCAGCCTTATTATATATTTCCAAATGTCAGATAAGTTTTGAAAGGATGGGCTATACAACATTGTAGTATTTTCTTCTTAATGAAGGACTTCATAGAACTTTAATTATAGCAATGTAATTTATAAATGAATCTCCAAGAGAAAGGTTTCAATAAAAAGTCCCTCCAAATTATTTTTCGGAAGTCATATTTCCCACTAAGAATGCATTGCAAGCCTATTCTCTGAAATTAAAGTTGGAAAGATTCTGAATTCACAAGATAGCAAAGTACATAGTGACACAGGACACACAATGCATTTGAATCTATCAATTGATGGTGATTTCCCTTTAAAATTAAGAACACATTGACTGAAAGTAAAGGATTGTAATACAAACTGGTGTTGTAGTATCATTTATATACTTAAGATATGCAAATTCAATTACTACTGTCTGGAAAAAAAGAGAAAAATAGTGTCTGTAAGGAAAAAATAAAAATTTAAATACTTCAGTAGATTTCTTTTTGCCATGAGCCTCCAAAGTAAACACTGGCTGTGAGGCTTCTGTTCCCACATGAAAATCTGAACTGCCTGTGTTGAATTTACTGTGATACAATATGCTTCAAAGTGAGCTTTATGAAAAGATTATTTATAGATCATTTTAAATGTCTCTGAACTTTCTTCCATATACTGACTTTAACATCTGCTATTGTGTGAAATTGAATTCTTCAGTAATATTTGGAAGATCTCCTTAAGTGGGGACCTTTCTCAATCTAAAATACTTGGTAACAAAGTCAAGGCAGAAAGAGGGCAAAAAATGTCATCTAGGAAGAGAAAAGAAGCAAGGTGGCACTAAGGGCTCTCTCTTGGTTAACATAATTTGAGGAATTAAGAGAGGTGGTACAACATGAAGTCACTAAGATTCTTTTATGCTTTCTACAAAGATACATTATAGTTTTAGGTTTTACATTCAAATCAATGACCAATTTTATCTAAATCTTTATATGTAATTTGTGTGACTTCTTACCATATGAATGCCCAATAATTGAAATGAGTAACTGTCCTCCACTTAACTGCTCTTTCAACTTCATCCAACATCAATTGACCATTATATACAGGGTTCTGTTTTAATTCTTTGTATTTTCTTGACTTACGCAACTCTCCTTTCACTATTATTTTTTTCGTGATTTTTTTTTTTTTTTTTTTTTTTGGTTCGGGGATTAAACCCAGGGGCACTTGATCACTGAGCCACATCCCCAGCCCCATTTTGTATTTTATTCAGAGACAGGGTCTCACTTAGTTGCTGAGTACCTCGCTTTTTCTGAGGCTGGGTTTGAACTGGTGATCCTCCTGCCTCAGCCTCCCAAGCCACTGGGATTATAGGCGTGTGCCACTGCACCCGCTTCATGATTTTTTTTTTAAGTATGACTTGAAATCATCTAATACAAGACCTTCAACTTTTTTTATCCTTTTTAGAATTGTATGGCTATTGTAAGTTTGTTTTTTTTTTGTAAATCCTCTTCATATTATTTAGAAGGCTTTTTTAAATCTCTACAATCATTTCCTCTGATAATTCAGAAGAGATTAATTTGAGAATTGAAATCTAGCAAAAAATGGGTTTTCCAACCCATGAATCACCATAACTCTCAATTTATTAAGTTATTGTTTAACATAGTCCACTGATGTTTTATGATTTCAACATATAGAACCTGCACATATTTTGGTGCAATGATACATAAATGTTCACATTTTTGATATTGCTGTAAATAGCAATCTTTAAAACTTTTTGCAATTCATAATTTCTGTTGGTAGTCTATGAACATATAATTGATGTCTTCACATTTACCTTAGATCCTGAAATCCTGCTACATTGACTTATTTGAAATAGTCTGTTTTCTGTGAAATATTTGAAATTTGGAATATAGAAAGATATATTGTCTGCACAAAAAGACATATGTATGTCATATTTTCCAATCTGTAATAGTTTTTTTTTTTCTCATATTATTGCACTGGCTGGGACATCAATTATGTTATTGAAGAGGAATGTTTAGTTTAGGTATTACCTTGTTTATGGTTTGGGGAGAGGGGCCTGGGGTCTTTAACTACAAAGTGTGATATTTGCTGTGCTATTTTTATTGTTATCTTTTGTCAGACTAAGGATAATTTCTTAAACTGCTACAAAAAATAATTGGGAAATTGAACATCACAGTTTTTTTTGGGGGGGGGGGAGTGGTACTGGAGATTGAACTCAGGGGCACTTGACCACTGAGCCACATCCCCAGCCCTGTTTTGTATTTTAATTAGAGACAGAGATTCACTGAGTTGCTTAGTGCCTCACTTTTGCAGAGACTGGCTTTGAACTGGTGATCCTCCTGTCTTAGGCTCCCAGGCTGCTGGGAATACCGGCGTGTGCCACCATGCTTGGCTAACATCACAAAGTTAAACCTCTGTTTTTAATGAACAAAATGTAAACATCAGATTGGCAAAAATATTTGCAAATATATATCTGTCCATGAAATTGTTATCCAGAAATTATAA